>JAHRHZ010000041.1:11382176-11416610 GCA_024137785.1 Ginglymostoma cirratum
TGACGTTTCGGGCCTAAACGTTTAGGCCCGAAACGTCAAGTTTTCCTGCTCCTATGATGCTGCTTGACCTGCTGTGTTCATCCAGCCCCATGCTTGTTCATTCGGTCCCTTGAGCCTGTTTTGCCATTCAACTCGATTTTGGCTGAACTTCTGCCTATGTGTTAATTTCCTGCACTATCCCCATATTCCCTGATTTCTTTAGTAAAATTATTAAATTCTATTCTATAGCTTTATGAAGAAGTGTGGAGATATACCCTTCCTTTCACGTGATGTGAAATTTCATCCTCAAAAATGAGAACTCTATTTTTGCAGGAATGATAATTGAGGACTAAAGCGTCAGTAGTTTCATAATGTTCACTATTGGGTTGCCTATCTCTGCATGGCAGATAAGGAAAAGCAATGATCAATATAATTAGGGAGGTGATAGTCTAGTGGTATTATTGCTAGACTATTAATCCAGAGACCCTGATAACATTCTGGTACTGGATTCGAATCCCACCACAGCTGATGGTGGATTTTAAATTCAGTAAATACTTGGAACTAAGAATCTAATGATGACCATGAATCCGTTGTTCATTGTCAGGGGAAATCCCCATCTGGTTCACTAATGTCCTTTAGGCCAATGACACCCTCATCCAGTGAATGAATAAGGAAAAATAAACATGCCATTAGGAGTGTTGCTGTCTATAAAATGAGACTACATCAGTCTTTTTTTGAGAAGTAATTAAAGGTTTTGTCAAACTGTCAATTTGAAACATTAACACAATAGGTAAATGGCTGTCGCTATGACCCTTGTCTCATTCACTCGGATGTGGTTCACTTTAAGTAATTTGTATGTAATCAATTAGACTGAAGTGTGAAAAACTTCGAAGAGTTTGTCAGACTGGTTCAAAATCAAAGGACAAAGTTTAGCCTAGAATGCCCTTTGTTCTTGTGTCCTTAGCAACTGGTGGCATTATCAAAATCTGGGTGGTGTATGTTGCAGGCCTGTAAGAACAATAAATGTGTTCAGTGGTAAGGAATGGGTTGAGAGTTGTGGTGGACACTAAAAATATTGAAGAATAGAATACTCTCTGTACCCTGCAACCACAACAAGAGCATGAGTTAGGTATAAAATGGGCTAGGGAAAGAGTAGAGAGTACACTTTATTAAACAGTGGGGCACACTCCTAAAAGTAACATTAGTGAAAAATTTCCCACTTCTTCTGATTTGAGACTGCCAACTGGAGAGCAACTTATACTGAACTCTGAATTGTCTGTACTGTAGCCCTTTGCTTATTTTTAAAAAAATCTAGATCGCAAGTGCCTCAACTATTTCTTGATGTAATTGATCCATCCAGTTTCCAGTCATGAGGAAAGGTGCATTTTATCCCATCTATCTTGCATTTGAACCTTGCTCATGGAAGTGATGAAAACCGTGTGCTTGCATTAAAGCAATGTGCTATCAAGGATTTTGTTCCCTACTTAAAAGGTTTATGATCAGTCCACTTGAAATTATTTTAAATTACCCTGTTGAATATGGCTGACATGTCATAACAGGTGGGGCTTGAGCCAGATCATCTGGTTGAGTTAGAGACACTACCAATATGCCATAAGACCTGCAATCATTTGTCTATGTATCTTTAAATCAACCTGTCCTGACACATTATGATACATGTGAAGACCTTCCAACCAAACATACTGCAGTGAAGCTACAACCTTGTTTGTGTTAGTCCTGCCCATTGCGCTTCTCACCCAAACGAAGTACAATGCCTTAGACCACTCACTCACCCAATCTGACATCTTCAAACGTTTCTTGTAATGATTTATTAACGTCATTGTTATCTGAGCAATATCCTGCTCCAGAAATTTGTGGTAGGGTTAAACAGGTATAAACCTTCGAAAGGATCGAATAGAGTAATTTATTTGCTGTCTGTTTCCCATCAGAAACCATGTTGTGGATGTTAGTGTGGCTGTGAGCACTCCTGCTGGTCTGATTACTCCCATTGTGTTTAATGCACATATCAAAGGACTTGCGTCCATCAGTAATGATGTGAAATCCCTAGCCGAAAAAGCTCGTGATGGAAAACTCCAGCCCCATGAATTTCAGGTAAGAATTAATATTTGAAAAGAATCTAGTGGACAGTCAAAAGCTTTTTCCCAGGGTTCAAGAGTCAGTTTAAAGGTGATATACGAGGCAAGTTTTTTTTACATAGAGGGTGGTGGGTGCTTTGAACTTGCTGCCAGGGAAGGTAGTGGAAGCAGATACAATAGTGACTTTTAAAGGGCTTCTTGACAAATACATGACTAGGATGGGAATGGAGGCATATGGCCCCTGGAAGGGTAGGGGATTTTAGTTGTGACGGGCAGCATGTCAGCACGGGCTTAGAGGGCCGAAGGGCTTGTTCCTGTGCTGTAATTTTCTTTGTTGTTGTTCTTTGTAGTGTATCTGTCCCCTGGTTTCAATGCCTCATATTTGTAAGGGAATTTTGAAAAAGAACATGATATCCTGGTTATGTGGAAGAATTCAAAATGTAAAATGATGATTTAAGATGAAATGTGCCTGATTAAGTTTGGTGTGGTGAAGTGTAATGCTATATAATTTGAATCCATGAAAGACAATCTGGATGTTTTCTTAATGGCAGGAGACTAGAACTCCGGAGGAGCAAACTGATTTTGATGTGGCACATACACATGTTGCTAAAGTGTACAGGTGGAAAAAGTAATTTAAAAGGCTGATGGAATGTTTGCTTTTAGCTCAATGGAACTGGAATACAAAGAGGAAGAAGCCATGTTTCATCTGTACAGACACTTGGTCAGAGCCCAGAAAATCACACTTCTTTCAGCTTGTTTTGAGAGCTTTTCCCCCTCAAACCAGATGAGTTACAGTAAAAATGAAAGTGCTGTCATTTAGTTAGATCTCTTCAAATCATAGAATTATTTCGGTGCAGGATGCAGCCGTTCAGCCCATGTTGTTTGCACCTCTACACACCCTTTAGCACAGTACCTTTATATTGTCTGTCCATGTGCTTTCTACAAAGATACGTCACTTTTCACTTCTCTGCATCGAACTCGGTCATCTATCTGCCCACTGCACCAACTTGTCAATGCCCTTTTGAACTTCTGCACTGTCCTCCTGTAAGTTTATGATGTTTCTAAGTTTTGTATCATCAGTAAACTTGGACATTTTCTCCTGTATGAATGCTCCTGGCATGTAAAACACAATCTATATATGGATCAATAATGTAGAAGAGTGTTGCTGAACAAAGAGATCTTGGAATGCAGGTTCGTGGTTCCTTGAAAGTGGAGTCACAGGTAGACAGGATAGTGAGCGTGTTTAGTGCGCTTGCCATTATTGGTTAGTGCATTGAGTATATGAGTTGGGAAGTCATGTTGCGGCATTGGTTAGGCCACTTTTTGGAATAGTGCATTCAATTCTGGTCTCCTTGCTATAGGAAGGATGTTGTGAATCTTGAAAGGGTTCAGAAAAGATTTACAAGAATATTGCCAGGGTTGGAGGATTTGAGCTATAGGGAGAGGCTGAATAGACTGGGGCTATATTCCCTGGAGCTGCGTGGTGACCTTGTAGAAGTTTATAAGATCATGAGGGGCATGATAGGATGAATGGCCAAAGTCTTTTCCCTGGGGTAGAGGAGTCCAAAACTAGAGGGCATAAGTTTAGGGTGATGGGGGAATGATTTAGAAGGAACCTAACAGGCAACTTTTTCATACAGAGGGTGCTGCACGTATGGAATGAGCTGCCAGAGGAGGTAGTGGAGGCTGGTATAATTACAACACTTAAAAGGCATCTGGATGGGTATATGAATAGGCATGTGAGAGAATTGGTTCTGTTTCTTAAAATTGACAATGTGAAAGAGCTCCTCAAGCCTGCCCCGCCAGTATAGATCATGACTGATTGTCTCGTTGCCCTTTTCCTGTCCTGTTTCCATATTCCTTAATGCCATTAGACCTCAGATGTCTGACATGAACTGTTCAATAATTGAGCTTTCGTTGCTGTCTGGAGTAGAGAATTCCAAAGGTTCACCACTTCGAGTGAAGAAATTCCTTCTCACCCCAGTCTTAAATGGCCTGCTCTTTCTGTCCCCTGCTTCTAGAGTCACCAGCCAGGGGAATCTCCTATCCGTCCAGTCTTGCCCCATCAGAGCTTTTAGAATTCATGCACTTTTACTTAACTTGCTAATTCTCTCCTTCATATTTTAGGGTGGAACATTTACAATATCTAACCTAGGAATGTATGGTATAAAGAACTTTTCAGCCATTATCAATCCACCCCAAGCATGTATTCTTGCTATTGGTGGATCAGAAGAAAGACTACTTCCTGCGGAAAATGAGAGGGGGTAGGCAATTTCTCCAGTCATTCTTTACCATTAGTGAATTACTCCTGTTAAGGTAGTGTTGTTACCTATTACAGCTTAAATGCAAAAGTGTAAGAAATAATTTTGTACGTATTGTAAAAGAGTACTTTACTTTAGGTGTATGGAAATTAATGAACCTTTAAAACACGCTTTTACCCTGGAACACTAAGCAATACAGCATGTCATCCAGAAATGCCTAGATGTTTAAATTGATTAAATCAAAGTATTTTAAGTATCTATTGAATGTATCAGATTTGAATCATTTGATTTCTTTTTGGTTAATAATGTTTGTCTGTTAGTCACTTCTGTAACTTTGTGTCATCCAGTTAACTTCAAATGCTGTTGTCTTTCTATGTGTTGGTCAAATGTGTAATTTTAAAATTTCACCATTACCATGTCATACTTCCACAGATTTACTGTTTCCAATATAATGTCGGTAACCCTGAGCTGTGACCATCGTGTTGTGGATGGAGCAGTTGGTGCCCAGTGGCTAGCCGAGTTCAAAAAGTTCCTTGAAAGGCCATCTACCATGCTGTTATAAATTTCAAGAACTGGTGTTTATTTAAGTGTCAAGTCTTTTTTCTCCCCCCAAGGTGGTTTTATTTATGAATTCCAGTATCTGCACGATTTCCTCATTCCCGTTATCCTTGTATTTATGTGGCACATAGATACTAAAGTATTTGTACAACAGTGAAACGGAGGTATGCAGTTGAACTCAAATTCGTAGTAAATTGAAGAAAAACATGATAGTGTTTTCCAGTTCCAGGTCTTGTAGTGTCTGTTAGTATTGTAACTGAATTCCTACCTGATCACTTACCTAAATGCAGCACCCTCCCATGTTCAGATGCCACAATCTAAAAAGGAAGTGAAACTAGTCCCAGTACCAAAAACCCGTAACTTATTTAAATCTACAGGAGACTCTCTTTTTTTCTCTCCCCCCCCCCTCCCCTGTATTTTGAAGAAAAGTCAGAATCCAATGTGAAAGGTTTTCTCCGCTTTCTGTAAAAGCAGTCTCCTGGAACACCCTGGGTCATGTGGAATTGGTAGCAGAAGCAGTGTTAATCCTCACTAGGTACGGGGCATCTTTATACATTTCTGATCCGAAATCAGAGTGCTGAGTTACAAGATTAACGGCATACCTTCTAGACCAATATTATTAGACTAACTATATTACAATGACCTGGAATTATTTTGAAAGTAAATACTATACATGAAATTATTTGTGTTGTACGTTAGTATTTATTAACCAGACGAGAATTACAGGATTTTCCCCATTCTTATGCACCAGATAACAAATTATTGAAAGTAGGTTATCCCCTAGAATAAAATTATGCATCTTTATAAGCCCTTTGGAAGTGTAAGTTGCAATTATTACTGTACATAATATGAAATTCAAAATGCAAAAGAACAGTTGTCAACATGTCTATGTTGCTCATGTGCCACATAAATATATTTCATTGCTGATAACTGACAAATTAATATTAAATTCTGACATTTTATCATATGCCAGAGTTGTTCCTTCATTAGCATTTTCAAGTCTGGTGGCTCTGATTACGACCCTATTTAAGATTGGCTGAGTCCGAGTAAATTTTGAAGTATTATATCTTAACGCAGACTTCAAGAATTTGTTTCCAGTCAATTTTTAGTCTTTTTATGATACTATCACTGTAATCAGTACCTGCTTTGTTCCACTTTGCGCATGCCTTGTTTAGTGCAGCCAGGTAACTGCATACAAAGTAAATTGGAGTTAAAAGGTGGTTATATTTGTCCTGATTTTAGTCAAGTCCTTCTGAATTCCACCATCATTTTGAATGGGTCACAGGCAACTAACAATTAGATCTAAAAAGTAAAAGTTTCAGAAAGTAATCTGCCCAAACCTGTTTATATTCTTTAATTTGTGTTCTGAGTGCAGTGCAGGCTAATTCATTTGTTTACTGCCTAAATGATCTGTTGATCATTCTTACCACTCCAGATACTGTATTTCATGCCTTATTATTTAATAGACCTAATGGCAACTAAACAAATAGGAAAGGGGGGGATAAAAGCTGAAACTTGAAACCAAATTAAATGTAAGAGTACTGTACAATATCTAACGTTTGTATGTCAGTTGGTGTTAACAATAAAATGCCATATTGTTCACTAATACTTTTTAAAAGTATATTTGTGTGCTTTTCACTATTGTGAGATCAAATCTCATTGTTATCAAGAATCAATGTGTGCTGCAAAAAAGAATATTGTACTTCTAACATCATGGATACTAATTGATCAACTGAATCAACTTGATTCTCAAATCAGGTTGCCTTGACCTGTATATGTATTAGGGTGCAGAGTAAAACTTCATTAATGAGCGTTTTCATAATTTGTATAACCTTGTTTATTATTATGGTGCCAACTAAGTTAATTTGCTTATTGTTGTACTTGAAGCATTGCATATAAAATAGGACATGTTTTTATTTCTGGAGCGCATTTCATTTATAACTTGTATTCTTTCCTATTGTGGATTATGTAGTGTTGGATGGCAGGTGGGTCTCCCGTTATGCTTGTAGGTCAGCATTGTTAATATTGAAATTGTGCACACATTGATTTGACCGTAAAAAGAAAATTAAATCTGGGCATTTTGTTTTTGTGGAAGCACCATTTTGCTGTATATTCAGCATTAAACCCATTTTTAGAATTTAAATAAATCCTGAAAATATTTTTGGGAAGAGGAAACAAAACGCACAAATTGGTGGTAAGGTCTATGTTGTTATAGTGAAATGTCTTGTACTATATCTGTATTGTTAATTCAAGCCACGACCTCCCAGACTAGCAACTTGGTATGTAGTGGCAACTTATATTAAAAACCAGGATTCAAATAAAACATTAGACAAAACTATTAAGTTTTTGTTCTATGTTTATGTCATGTATTGCATTGAAAAGCATCCACAATACTTAATTAGGAGCAAGCTGGAATTCGTAAATACTGAATTTTATATATGTTTTGCTAACCACCAATACAAAGTTAGTGGATGTTAATTTACACTCGTTTCTTCCTATGCTTGTGGAGTTTCTAATCTTAGTCATACGTGATATTTCTGACAGCTGGTAACTCCCAGGTTGCATAACCTCCACTTGCACCACCCGTTATTTCAATGCCAACAGTGAAGGTCTGAGAAAAGATTGGTTTGGTTGCAAAGAAGGTGAGGGAAGAAATAGCTTTACAGGAGCAATCTCATTAGATGTAAAATTCATCTAATTCATATAATCATATTGAATTTTTGAAGTGGGGTAACAATGCAATGTTTCAACTCTTAAAGCTGCCGTATAGGGAAATGTTGGTTTTAAGTTTGCAGCATAACTCACGTGGCAAATATTCGGTTTATTTTGCATGTCATAATTGAATCAAACCAGTGGGCGTACAAGTTAGGAGCAGAAGGTATACGGACAAACATAAAAGCAAAATACTGTGGATATTGGAGGTCTGAAAAAGACTTCTAGTTGACCCAAAAAGGTCTTTCGCTCTCCAAAGAAGCCACTTGAGATGCTAATTTAAGCACTTTTTATTGTAAACATACACATTACATGGTGTCACAGGAACAGGATGCAACCCTCTTCAGTGGGATTGTCAAATTTATTTTGAATTTTTCAAGAATTATAACAAGGTTCATTATATCAGATTAATTTCATTCTAAGTTGCATGCATATTGTAATTAAATTTGAATAATCTCTACTTTTCAGTTATTTCTTTCTAGCAAAGTAATGATGAACTGATATTAAATCTTTTAGACCACATCTGAATACTGCATTGTGTTATAGTCATTACATTATAGAAGACTGTAATGGCAAGAATTCAAAAACAATTTGTGAGGACGATACATGAAGTATGAGGTTGTATCTATTTGGAAAGGATGATGAGGGTTGATCCTTTTCATTGAAAAGAGAAAGCCAAGAGATGTTTCAGTGGTGTTTTATTTTAAATATGAGCATCTATATGAAGTTGGTACAGAGGCAGATGGGTTACAGTTTGTGGTCAAGGGCAATACTAGAAGCCATCAATATTAAGTTGTCAAGCAATCAAATTGGGCATGCTGAATTTGGCATGACGGAATAGTTGAGGCAAATAGCACAGACGCAGTTATGTAGAAATTAATAAGCACGTAAGGGAATAGAAGGTTTTGGTGTTAGATGAGGAAGGATTGGAGGAGGCTTGAGTACTGGGTGAACACTGATGGACTAGTTGGACTGAAAGGATGTATTGTGAAATGTATGTTTTATACTTATGTAAATTAGAATTTTTTTTATCCAATTACTTTTTCATCCAGTTATAATCTGTCCTTTTCAAATGACAGTCACTGGACAACTTGCTTAAAATTAGTATTGCTCTGTTTTAATTAAATGTAAAATGTATATATTTCATTGAGAGAGAGATTTAATAGTTATTTGATAGGCATCTCCACAGACAGGATGTGAGACTTCTTGTTGAATTTTGCAGCGACAGTGTCTTCACTAATAGTTTCAGGTAGATCAAGCTGCAGTCTGTACTTCTCGGCTACATCAATAACAAGGTCATCCTGTTTTGGAGGCAAACATACATAAGTTGTCAAAACTTGAATTAGCTTTTCACAAAATATAGAATACATATTAATTTCAAATTAGGTTCCTTTCTTTTATTCCATATGTATATATTTTGGGGGGGGGCAAAAAGCAGTTTGTAGATCTAATAATATATACCTTCACTCTACTTGAGTGAGAAAAGGCCATTTTGTGCCCTAGGTCCATCTCTTTCACAGGCCATTTGCTGTTTTCACCATCATGGACAGTGCACAGCACAGTTTAGTTGTTTACAACACATAAGCTATTGGGTCAAAACATCAACATTTAAAAAGCAATTTTAATTGGATTAGTCAGCCCTGAGACAATGACTAATCCAATTAAAGGATAAACAAAGCAATATAGTTTGTAAATATTGAATAAGATGGTTCATCTATAAACAAGAATATACAAGACTGGAAAACATTTTGTGTTCTATGTAGCAAAGTGCAAATCAAAAATCACCTTTCATTATCATCCCTCAAACATTTTACTGTTTTGCACTAATTCAGCATTTAGTAAATAAATATACACACCATTCAAAACTAAATTTATTCTCCCTTTTGTAATATTTCATACTGTGTCCAAGGAGAAACGCTGTACAATTGCTCCCATTGTTTCTACCATTGGAGCTTTAAGCCAGTGAATGAGTGGGATTTTTCTGTAGTTATCATGGTCGATGATGTTAGTGCTGGAAAACTGAACATTTCCATTTTCTGCAACTGGTGTTGCAGCAAGCAGAGTGAAAAAACAACACTCTGTGCATTGGTAATGTTCCCTCCACTCTGCTGCACCCCACTTTTGAGTATCGGTGTGACAATTTCCCATTATTTCCCTCCAACAATCAACCGCAACATTGATTGAGATTGTTAATCAGAGTTGCCTTTGTAGTCTGCATGTAGAAGCTTTTGGATCCAATATGTCTGTCAATTTAAAATCTTCCAACCTAATAGGCAAATAATAAGCAGGTGCTACCCTAGTCAGATTACTAAATAGTGCAGAATTGTTTAGCCTCAATTCAAATGAGAAACATACTACCAGTTTGATCTGAATTTGAACCGAGATCTTGGAAGTGATAGTTTGATTTAATCCATAGTGTCAACAAACATTCATATGTGTTTAGTTTTCCAGCCTAGCCCTCTGCTTAGCATATCCATACAGCTACATGTTTTGAAGTGACCAATCTGGGTTAAATCTGTGCCCTATCATTGCAGAGATTGTTTACTGTTGGATCATGTAGTCTATTGCAATTTTGGTGTCACAACTGCCCCTTTGACAAGTCAACAAACACTTTTTGTCTTAATAAGATGCTATAAAAGTATAAACACAGGAATATTTCACGCGCCGAATTACTTTCTTTGTGTACACTGATTGTTAAGAAGATGTAGCATCGATTGTTTCAACAATGATATGAATTTCTAATTAATCTGACTTCGTTAAGTGGAAAGAAATATTACGTAGGCCATTGGGAAAGCTTTCCTCCTCCCTGAGTTTTGTCTTGTGTGTACAAATGAAAAAATGAATTTAGACTATGGTGTTCCAAATCAGTAATTCGTGATACTGTTAAACAGATTGTTAAATCAGTGTTCATATCAGACCACTAGCATATACCTTTGAAACACTGAGATCACACTCTTTGACAGAGAACACTCCAGGCAGCTCTACCGTCAATTGAATTATTTTTGCCTTTGCGTTTTCACCTTTAATGAGCAATAATTCATACTTTGGAGTCTCTACTTTAATGCCGCTGTCAAATACTGTACTTGAAATCTCTTCAATGAGTCCTGGTTTCTTAGGATGTTTGATATCACTCGGCAAACAAATTGGGGGATTATTTTCTTCATTTTCCTTGTCTGCTGATTTGAGCATTGCCAGTTGCTGAAGCAATGAGGCACCACTTTCTCCTGATGACATTTGCTTGGCAGTTTGCATAGGGTCAGCCTTTCCTGTCAATCGTCGCTTCATCTGTTTTTTACTTCCTTTTAGTTTGTCTTTCAGTAGGGTGTAAGAGTGTGATAGTTGTACACGATGCTGCTCTTCAATATATTTTATAGCTAAACGAATCAATTGGTCCTTTTCCACAGGATCTTCATTTCCTTTCTTAAGAACTTCTGGGTTGTATGCAACATCGGTAACTGAATAAATCTCTGCAGAGGAAAAAAAAAATAGTCAAAGTAACTTTCTCCTCTACAGCAAGATGAAAGAACAGTTCCTGTGTTTTGGTCAGTGCATATCATTGCCGAACTTTAGGGACATAGGTGACCAAAGCCTAGGTTGTTGCAAATGCTATTCTCTTAAGTAGATGCCACAAAGCGAACCAGAGTGAAAGAAAATTTATGCCCTGAATTTATGTTGTGCTCTCAGTATATTCTCCACAAACATCTAAAAATGTATGACTTTGAAATGTACTGACTGTCAGGCAAAAATGGCCTGTGTTTTCCAAGCAAGAAAATTCCCTAAACAACTTTGCTGGTGGTTGAAAGACTGACGTTGCCCAGGTCATTGGAAGAATTATTTGCATTGAGTACCATTGCATGTCCTTGGTTAATGGAGATACCCTATCCTAGTCTCTATCCATTGACCTTGTCTGGAATGAATATACCCATGAGTGACCGATGCAAAGCTGTTATCTCTGTCAAATAATTTTGTGATGTCAAATGCCACATATCAACATTCAATAAATAATAACCTTTTCTCCCCACCTACCTGTGCCTTCCACAGTTTCTTCCAACCTCCCTCCACCAAGAGGCACTGGATCTGATTCTGACTTTGGAGCAGGGACCCTACTCCAGGTGCAAAGATTTACATACAGTAACTTCTCATTCAATTCCTAGGAGATAAAAATTCAATGATTGCTCATTGACAGTTGTGTGAGCTTGCAATGGAAAGGCTTTCTGCAGAATTAACAAATGTGCAAAGACGGAGTACAATTCAATTTATAAAATGTTTTGAAGTCTCTGTAGTGCACATCTTTTACATAAAAATTGAGATATAAACTATTTGAGTCAAACATCGTAACTGCTATAATCTAATTCATTTTGTTGAATCCACTTATCCCAATTTGGATTTTGTAGATGGCACCAAGATTTTGAGCACAATCTAAATCTAAAAATCTGAAATCTATTTTCTGCAAGGAAGCAGGAAGATCTGCCTGCATCCTAGCTAACATACATCCCTCAACCCACACCATCAGAAACAGCTTATTCAGCCATTTGTTCATTTGCTGTTTGTGGCATATTGCCATGTGCAAATTTGCTGCTGTGTTTGGCTATATAACAATACCCACACTTTGGTTGCAAAGTACTTCAGGACTTCCTGACGGGATGGGAACATTTATTTAGAAATAGTGTGCATACTTCCGTTTTTAAAGTTGATCAATATTGCCACTGAGTATATGCAGGTTCTACAGGTAGCAAGTTTGGACTAATTTTCTAAATATTTAATTCAATTTTCATCAAGATCTAGCAGGTTAGAGGTAACTAAGAGTTCTTGTGCCACATGCAATAATATAAAAAATCAGGCACTAAACCTAACAAATACTGTACCAATATTCTTGTCTGAAAGCAGATGTAAGCCTCTGGTGGACTGAACTGCTTCATTCCTTCTTCTAGGTGATGCTGGATAAATTTTTGATATGCGTCGGGGCTGTTTTCAGACATATCATCCAGCAGACTCCACAGTTGATTTACCTGCTGCAACATCTCCTTTTCACACTGTTTAGTTGCCATTGCTACTGTGAATTCAAACAGTTAAAGTCTTTCTTAAAACTGTGTCCTGGATGGGGTTGGTAGGGCAGCTGTTCTGCAACCAAGTAAAAATGACACAATGTTATAGATTGATTTTCCATCAGAAAGCAGACTTAGGTATAGCTTACACCATAAACAGGTCAAAGACCTAAAAGAGTTGTCAATGTTATTTGCATGTATACACCAGGAAAATTTCAAATGCATCTTGCATTTTTCAATACATTTGACTCCATTATTTCACCAGAAGATTATTTAAAATGGTTTTCACCCTAAAGTATTTAAATCTTACTATTCCTATTGGTGTGACTCATACTTGATGTAGTATTTTGGGTTTAGATTTTCTGCACTATTTTTAATGCTTTATTTAATTTGTTGCCTCACCTTAAGATTTTGAGACATTGTAAGTGGCTCTTCTGATTTCTGACCAATGTATAATATGATTCTGTGGCAAAGCATGAATTTTGATTTGCTAATTTGGGAAGAACGCAGGAAAGTATGCCATATTCCAGAAAGTTAGCTGAAAAAGGGATATAACTAGATCCAGTATTTACATATTTGTATAAGCATTTTGTCACAGAGCTGTACATTACAAATATACATGTCATAGTGCAACATTGTTTCAATCTGTCTCTCTTTGTAGGGGTGTAAATGAATCCCTACTAATGTTCAGAATTGCACAGTGTTTGCCAAATGGGCCTTTATTTCAAGAGAGTTTGAGTACATAAGTAAAGATATTTGCAGCAACTGTATACAGCCTTGGTGAGACCGCAGCTAGAATGTTGTGTACAGTTGTGGTCATTTTTCCTAAGGTAGGATATAGTTATAAAGGGAATGCAACAAACGTTCACCAGACCAATTCCCATGATTGTGTTATAAAGAGTTTGTGGATATTGGGTCTATATTCTCCAGTGTAGAAAAATGAACAGTGATCTCACTGAAGCTTCCAAAATTCTTAGCTGAACAGGGTAGTTGCAGGATGGATGGTTGCCCTGGGTTGGAGATCTAGAACCGGGGGGGGGGTCACGCTCAGAAGAAGTTGGCCATTGAGCACTTAAATGAGGATGAATCTCATCATTCAGAGGGTAGTTTGACTTCAGCATTCTCTGCCCCCAAGGATTACAGAGACTCTGTTATTACATATATTCAAGACAGTGATCGAGAAATTTTTTAATATCTGGAAATTTAATGTGATATGAGGACAGTATGGGGAGTATGGCATTGAGGGAGCAATCAGCCATGATCTAGTTTACTGGCAAAGTAGACTCAAGGATTTGAATAACTTGTAGTTAACAAAGTGGAGTTGAGACAAGATTGGCTATAACCTTACTGAATAATAGCTTCAAGGAGCAGTAGTCTACTTCTGTTTCTATTATGCTTCTAATATGTTTCTAATGCTTCTAATATGTTTCTAATAATTACTTATCTTCCCAAACTGTTCCCATTAATACCTTAACTTTCAAATTAAACCACTTCTTAAACTTATAAATTCCAGAGAATACAACTTGTGATTTCCCTTTGTAATTTAATCATTGGAGTCCGGATATTATTCTAGAAGTTTAACCTACGCTCTTTCCAAAAAGAATCCTGCCTAAAGTGTGTTGACCAGAACTACCAACCAGGAGTTTGTACAGCTAAAGAATAGCTTTTACCCCTTTATACATTTCATTAGCCTTTTTGATTATTATCTGCACTTGTTCTAAGCAATGAATTGAAGTAATCTTTGGGTAACTGTTAAAATCATAATTTAAATATTATAGAATGCATGTGAAAATTAGCTTAATGCAAATCCTTCACACTCCAGACATTATACTTGGTTTTAAAATTGATTAATCTTTATATCAAAGTACAATGTGTTCTTGTACTGCTTTCTCCGTCATGCATTTTTCTAGATTCTCCGTTGTCATTGTGGTGGATGTCTGGTGCAGTTGTGCCCTCAATCAGCGTTAATGACGATTGCTGGAAGCTGGGCAGTTAGAAATTGTTTGATAAAAGGTACAGCTACTGATTACATATAAAGCTGAAGGAGACTGTATGCTATCAAATAATCTCTTACATCATTGACAATGCATATCAGATTTAGCATAAGCTCTTTACGACATAGTCTTCTCTAAAATCCTTCTGTTCTAATTCACCTCATTTGTTCCTTGAGGTTGAGTTAATTCTCATCCCCGTTCTAACCAGGCGTGAAGACATTAATCCAATCAGGGAATTCAGGAGAATTGAAGGTGGAGCCTTTGTTCTGGGGTGTGATGGTATTTAGACCATAAAAGGCATTGGAGGATGAGTGCCTTGGTGATACACACCATCAAGAAGCAACGCCACTGGAATCCCACCAGTGTTCTGACTGGCTCCGTGCCAACCAGTCACGACGTGGCTGAGTTGCGGCCAATTCATCTCGAGCCAATCAGAAGACGAGGGATCGAGATGTCCTCTCCTGATAGGTTAAACTTTAGTCCAATGAGAAACAGCAATAAGTAGGGAAAGCCCGAAATCCAAAATGTAAAGATTTCATCCAAACGTAAATAAATTTCAAACTGCTGTGGTGTCTCGCTGGTAATGTCCTTACCTCTGGGAGAGAAGAACCTGGGTTCAAGTCCTACCTCTTCCGGAGTTGGGTCACACGACCCTGAAAGGAATCATAGGGCGGGAGGAAGCCATTCGGCCCGTCTCCTTCCCCCGTACTGGTGCTATCACCTGGTGCCAACCTACTGCATTTTCCCCCAAATCCTTGCAACACGTTTCTATCCGAATAACGGACAATGTCTCAGTAAATATTGCCTCAGGAGTTCCAGACCCTAACTACTCACTGTCTGAAAAATGCTACTTTTTCCCCCCCACTTCCCCCTTATTTCATTTACCCATCACTTATTCTTAAAAAGAAACCGTTTGGTTAGAAAATGTACAAACAAATGTCACCGAAGATCATCCTCCATCACGGAGGACGGCGCCGATGTTCCGCCGCTTCGACCCGAAGCGCCTCCGTTGCCTCGGCAACTCGTCGCGACCTTCGACCCGGAAGGTGTCTCCGCAAAACACGACCCTCCTCCCCGAGGGCAAAGAAACTTCACCGTCGTCCAGGAGGGATTAAAAAAAAATAAAACCCTTCGTGACGGATGATTAGAAGCTTTTGTTTGAAAGGTGACCCTCCTCGTTTCAATTTTGACGATGTAACTCGTTGATCATTCCCACCGACACTCCAAAGGTGAGTATATTTACAGGCGTCAGCAATTAATATAAGATGCTGATAGATTTTTGTTATTCTTCTTCATGGTTCTCGCCGCTGGAGGAGGAGCTGTGATTGATTTTGGATTTGCTCGGAGTAGGTGGGATGTTTAGTTCCGGAGGGAATGCGTTTGTCTGCGGGCTCCGCCGGAGCGGTGTGAGGGTGGCACTGACTTCCGGTCAGGGTGCAGGGACGATGCAAGCGGCCTGAGGGCTCCCGGGGGCCAGGCCCGGCCAGGCTAGGCCAGGCCAGGGAGAGAGAGAAAGAGAGCCTGGCAGGTAAAAGAAACCCGCCGGTTAGAGCCTCAGCGGACTCGGAGGGTAAAAGCTGCTCCTCAGCCCCACTTCTGGCTCCTTATTGAGGTTTTAAATGAAGCGAAGATTTACCCATTCCCCTGCACATTGATGTGTGGTCCAGTCATTGTACCCATCGAGCCTACTCGACGTTCCTCATCTGGTTGTGACCTTACTTTCACTTTCTCGCCTGCCCCACACTCCCATTACGCCTGACTCCCGAAAAATATGTCTTAGCCCTGACACCCTTCCACCCCCCCACCACCAAAAATCCCACACTCTTCCCTCCCCAGCAAAGAAACCCAGACTCCCTAAAAATCTGCCTAAATCCAGCCTGATCCCCTCATCATCCCAACTCTGTCAAAATCCGTTTAATCTGGCTCTGTCCCTCCAAAAAGTCCCCGACTCCCTAAAAATCTGTCTAATTCAGCCCTGTTCAAAGTGGTAACCAATCTCTGACAGAAAATCAATCTTCCTCATCACCACTTTAAATGTGAGTTTCTGTATCTTGAAACTGTAAGTCCTAGCTGTATATTCCAATCCCTCACGCTTTCTTACCATCTATGCTGTCAAGCCCTCGGTGTCTGATTGTCTGGTAGAGGTGTTTAGAAGAGAATTGGATATTTATACAAAGAATAAAATTTTTGCAGGAAGGGTTGTTGTGGCACAGTGGTAGTGTCCCTAACTCAAGCTCCACCTGCTCCAGATGTAGTATGTAAACTTATCTGAATAAGTTGGTTTAAAATGTTTCAGGACAGTGACGAAGAGGTGAGAAAATGGGATTAGCTCTGTTTCCTCTCAAAGTAAGCTGGTGCATGCATGGAATGCCAAATGACCTCTTTCTGAACCACAACCATTCTATGATTGTCACAGCATCACCATATCTTTTTGACGCTCCTTGTGACCGTAAATCTGTTGTTTTGATCGAAAAAATCTCTTGGTGGACTGGTATATTTACTCCAGTCAAATTGCATAAAAGCATAAAATTCTACAAGAAAATCTCAAACAGCATCCGGGAGGAAAGTTTGATGATCTTAGATCAGAACATTATTGAACTACAGACAGACTAATAAGCAAACATTTTTCCCTACTGATTCAGTAAGTGGAAGAGCTTCTTTTGTACATTGAAAGAAAAGTTTCTTCATGGCAAAAGCAAAATATTTTGGGTGTCATAGTATTTATAGATATTCTGAGAAGGCAGCAAATGCTGGAACTACTCAGCAGGTTAGGCAGCATTTATGGAGAGAGAAGCATGCAACACTTCAGTTCTGTGACCCTTCACCTGAACTAACAATTGTTAGAAATGTAATATGTTTTAGGGAAGTTGAAGGGATGAATGGAAAGAACAAAGTGACAGTTGCCAGAAAGTTGAAATGACAAAAGGTTTCGTGGTTCACAAATCAAAGGGGAGTGGTAATGATACTAGTAAAGCTAAAATTGTCTATAAGTGTAAATGATAGGGCAGCAGTCACTTGGTCACAAAATAAAGGCGCGAAAGAAAAGATCAAGAGATAAAAGCTGAAATAGTGAAAATGCATATACACACATGAGGGCAGAAGATATTTCTTAAAATTGTTGTGCACAATGTTGAGCTTCAATGGAAAAGCCCAAGGACAGAAAAGTCACGGTGGAAACAATATGGGAGAATTGAAATGACAAGTGACAGGAAGCTCAGAATCATGCTTGAGGACTGAATGAAAATGCGTGCAAAGTATTCACCCAGTTTTAATGGCTTTCAGTTAGTAGCTCAGGATTAAATGTACTTATTGAACATCCACAGTTCATGCATTGTAGCAAAGAGAGGAATGATCAGTAGAAAATCAGAACTTATTTATTCAATTTTCTACACATTAAAAATATCAACACTGCAATAAAAAAATCTCTGGTAATATCTTAAGTGTCCTGCTCCTAATATCATTTTTATTTTCTGGGTGAGGATTATTTTTAAATTATTCATGTTTTAGTTGACACAAATTCTCTAAAGTTTCCACTGATCTTCACAAGCCAAATAAATACTAATCTAATCTAGTCTTCAGGATCCAATAAAGAGCAGCAGACCTGATTATCTGTTTGAGTTGCGTAAACCCTGAATACAAAAGTCTGAGGCCCTGTAAATTCTCCTGTTTCAGTCCATTATGTTTGATAAATGTTTCAACTATTTTCAGTGGCACACAGGCTATTTCCTCCAGGTTTTCTCAACTTTCTCCTGTTCTGAAGGCAGCGATTGGTCCAAAGGTTATGGCAACAGGATTTCCAAGCAGCATTGAACCATTCCTTTCCATGTGCAATTCTAGTATGTGGATGGTCAGCGAAATACTTGGCCATATAATACCACAGACAAGAATACTGTCTTCAACCTGCAAATCATTCCAGTAACGGTTGCTGGGCAGCGCAGTGATCAAGGTTCTTGGTTTTTCTCTCTCATTTAGCTTGCATTAAAGAAAAATGTTAACTATTCAAAAATGGCAAGGATTGTGGAAAGCAATTTGTAGCTCCTCCACTGCGATTTAGGCTGAAACTTAAATTGATTTTTTTTTTCTTTATTTAGCAGAACAGCCACGATGGCTCGAATTCCCATGGGCAAAGTTCTTCTGCGAAACGTCATTCGTCACACAGACGCACACAACAAGGTATATTTGGTCCATTTAAGTTTGTAAATTCAAGTTAAGAATGTTTCAGTGTGGCAATGTTGCACAAAAGAATCTTTCAGTTGGAAAATAATCTTACTGAATAATGTAGACTATGGATCTGTATTGTCATATTTAATCATTCTAGTTTATAGTTTTATATTTAATAACATTGCAACATACCATGGAGTAGGTAATTAAACATTATAATTTTTAGACTTGATTTTCAAATGCATATTCATATTGCCACAACTGCAGGATATCTCATGTTTAATTGGAATTTCTTAAGGATCTCTTACTTCCATTTGTTTTTATGCTACCACCAACAAAACGTGCATGTGCGTAACACTTTTTAGTTAGGTATCCCAAGATGCTTCATAGGAGCAGTATAAAGCAACATTTGACATTGGGAATGTAGGATGATACAGTCAATTCGCTATAACGCATGTTCCGGCAACGCGAATTGGCTATAATGCAAGTAACGAAGAGGCGAATACTGTTTCTAAAATGCGTACTTGTCTTGGCTATAACGTGATTCCGTCAGTGCTGCTCATCCTGGATAATGCGGCAAGCAATCCTCCCACCATTGGTGAACTTGCTGAAAACATCAAAGTGCTATTTCTACCCCCAAACACAACCTGTCTCCTTCAACCCATGGACCAGGGTGCAGTAGCACCTTTTCAAGCTTATTATTTAAGGCGCACATTTAAGAGGCTGATTTCAGCCACTGAGGGGGATAACGACAGTGTTCTTCAATTTTGAAAGAACTTTAGCATCAAGAATATAATTCACATCCTCGTGGAGGCCTGGGATGATGTCAGTAAGGACTGCTTGCATGCAGTTTGAGGGAAATTTCTCCCAGACTTTTTTCAAGATTTTAAATCAAGATTTTGTTGTGTCAGAGGAGCTCCCAAGAATCAAAGAACATTGTGTTGCTCTTGCAAAACAAGTTGGATTTGAAGAAGTGGAGAGTGAGGATGTTGAAGGCCTCCTTGAGTCCCACTGTGAAGAGCTCTCTACAGCTGGTCTACAACAACTTGTCGCTGAGGGAGAAGTGGAAGCTGGAGATGAAGAAGTAGTAGTCCAGGATGCAGCACCACGAGAGCTTTCCACTTCTGTTTTGTCCTCTATCCTGAGGGAAATTGAGAAGCAGTTGCAGCTCTTAGAGGACAAAGGTTACAATGTAGAATGGAGCAGGGTGGCAGTTTGTGGAATAAGATCTCATTTGGCACCCTGTGAACAACTTTTTCATGAAAGAAGAAAATGGGCAAGGCAGCAAAACCTGGATGTCTTTTTTTAAGCCAACCCCCAAGAAACAGTCAGAAGACAATGAACCACAGCCATCCACTTCTAGATTAATGATTTTTCACCCTAACCCTGCAACCACAACTGTACTTTAAGGTGATGATGACAACCCTCAGCCCCTGCATTGACAACAGAGCAACGTCAAAACCTCCTCCCCCATAAAGTCATCTTGACATTTTTCTTCAAGGTAAGGTGTTAAATTTATGTTTATTTCATTATTAGATATGAATTAAAAAATTATTCAAACTGTGCTATCTTTTGAGTATTATTTAGTGGTCTGTCCCTAACCCTGCTTTTCCCATAGGTCCTGTTATTTTTATAGTGTGATTTTCTACAACACAATGTTTTGCACGAGCGCAATTATCGCAGTTTAGCAGAACCGACTGTAGTAGGCCAAATGACCATAAATTTGGTCAGAGAGTAGGTTTAAAGGAAACCTAAAATGACTAAAAGAGAGGTAAGAGGTTCAAAGGTCAGCTTTAGAGATTAGAGCCATGGCAGCTGAAGAGATGATGACCTATGTGGGAGAAGTTACAATCAGGGGTATGCAAGAAGTCTGAATTGGAGGAACGAAGGTTGTTCAGACAGGTGTAGGACTGGAGAATTTTATAGATGTGGAGAGCTGAGGCCATGAAGGGCTTTAAAAACCAGGTTGAGAATTTTTAAAATCAGTGCTGTGCTCAATTTGAGAGTCAGTAGAAGTTAATGAGCGCAGGGGCGATTAGTGAATGGAGCTTTGTGAGAGTTAAGATATGTGTGGCAGAGTTTAGGATGATCACAAGTTTATGGAAGGTATAAGATATGAGGTTGGGTGGGAATGTATTGGAATCATTGTGAAAGAATGAACATTGTCATTAGATATAACAGCATGGGGCTGGATGAACACAGCAGGTCAAGCAGCATCATAGGAGCAGGAAAACTTGACGTTTCGGGCCTAGACCCTTCATCAGAAATGGGGGAGGGGAAGAGGGTTCTGAAATAAATAGGGAGAGAGGGGGAGGCGGATAGAGGGGAGGGTAGGTGGAGAGGAGGCAGACAAGTCGAAGAGGCGGGGATGGAGCCAGTAAAGGTGAGTGTAGGTAGGGGGGTAGGGAGGAGATAGGTCAGTCCAGGGAGGACGGACAGGTCAAGGGGGCAGGATGACGTTGGTAGATAGGAGATGGGAGTGTGGCTTGAGGTGGGAGGAGGGGATAGGTGAGAGGAAAAACAGGTTAGGGAGGCGGAGATGAGCTGGGCTGGTTTTGGGATGCGGTTGGGGAAGGGGAGATTTTGAAGCTTGTGAAATCCACATTGATGCCATTGGGCTGCAGGGTTCCCAGGCTGAATATGATTTACTGTTCCTGCAGCCTTCGGGTGGCATCACTGTGGCATTGCAGGAGGCCCAGGATGGACATGTCATCTGAGGAATGGGAGGGGGAGTTGTTTGTTGCGAACTGAGCGCAGGTGTTCTGCAAAGCGGTCCCCAAGCCTCCGCTTGGTTTCCCCGATGTAGAGGAAGCCACAACGGGTACAGCGGATGCAGTATACCACATTGGCAGATGTGCAGGTGATCATCTGCCTGATGTGGAAAGTCTTCTTGGGGCCTGGGATTGGGGTGAGGGAGGAGGTGTGGGGGCAGGTGTAGCACTTCCTGCGGTTACAGGGAAAAGTGCCGGGTGTGGTGGGGCTGGAGGGGAGTGTGGAGCGGACAAGGGAGTCGCGGAGGGAGTGGCCCCTCCGGAAGGCAGATAAGGGTGGGGAGGGAAAGATGTCTTTGGTGGTGGGGTCTGACTGCAGATGGCGGAAGTGTCAGAGGATGATGCGTTGGATCCGGAGGTTGGTGGGGTGGTATGTGAGGACGAGGGGGATTCTTTTTTGGTTACTGTTGCGGGGACGGGGCGTGAGGGATGTGTTCCGGGAAATGCGGGAGACATGGTCGAGGGCGTTCTCGACCACTGTGGGGGGTATGTTGCGGTCCTTGAAGAATGAGGACATTTGAGATGTACAGGAGTGGAATGTCTCATCCTGGGAGCAGATGCGGCGGAGGCGAAGGAATTGGGAATAGGGGATGGCATTTTTGCAGGAACGTGGGTGGGAGGAGGTGTATTCCAGGTAGCTGTGGGAGTCAGTGGGCTTGAAATGGACATCGGTTTCTTGGTGGTTACCCGAGATGGAGACAGAGAGGTCCAGGAAGGAGAGAGAAGTGTTGGAGATGGTCCAGGTGAACTTCAGGTTGGGGTGGAAGGTGTTGGTGAAGTGGATGAACTGTTCGAGCTCCTCGTGGGAGCACGAGGCGGTGCCGATGCAGTCATCAATGTAACAGAGGAAGAGGTGGGGTTTAGGGCCAGTGTAGGTACGGAAGAGGGATTGTTCCACGTAACCCACAAAGAGGCAGGCATAGCTTGGGCCCATGCGGGTACCCATGGCCACCCCCTTTGTCTGTAGGAAGTGGGAGGAATTGAAAGTGAAGTTGTTGAGGGTGAGGACGAGTTCGGCTAAGCGGATGAGGGTGTCGGTGGAGGGGGATTGGTCAGTTCTGCGGGACAGGAAGAAGCGGAGGGCCTTTCAGCCATCTGCATGGGAAATACAGGTATATAGGGACTGGACGTCCATAGTAAAAATGAGGTGTGGGGGACCGGGGAATTGGAAGTTCGGGAGGAGGTGGAGGGCGTGGGTGGTGTCACGGACGTAGGTAGGGAGTTCCTGGACCAAGGGGGTGAAAATGAAGTCTAGGTGGGTAGAGATGAGTTCGGTGGGGCAGGAGCAGGCGGAGACAATGGGTCGACCAGGGCATTCAGGTTTGTGGATTTTGGGAAGGAGATAGAAGCGGGCGGTGCAGGGTTGGGGAACGATGAGGTTGGAGGCGGTGGGTGGGAGGTCACCTGAGGTGATGAGGTTGTGGATGGTTTGGGAGATGATGGTTTGGTGCTCGGGGGTGGGGTCATGATCCAGGGGGCGGTAGGAGGAGGTGTCAGAGAGTTGGCGCCTGGCCTCAGCAATGTCGACGTTAGTGCGCCATACTACGACTGCCCCTCCCTTGTCCGCGGGTTTTCTGGTGAGGTTGGGATTGGAGCGGAGGGCTGCACGTTCTGCGGGGGAGAGGTTGGAGTGTTTGAGAGGGGTAGAGAGGTTGAGGCAATTGATGTCTCGACGGCAGTTGGAGATGAAAATGTCGAGGGAGGGTGGTTTTTCCTCTCACCTATCCCCTCCTCCCACCTCAAGCCACACCCCCACCTCCTATCTACCAACATCATCCCGCCCCCTTGACCTGTCCGTCCTCCCTGGACTGACCTATCTCCTCCCTACTCCCCTACCTACACTCACCTTTACTGGCTCCATCCCCGCCTCTTCGACTTGTCTGCCTCCTCTCCACCTATCTTCTCCTCTATCCATCCTGTATCCGCCTCCCCCTCTCTCCCTATTTATTTCAGAACCCTCTTCCCCTCCCCCATTTCTGATGAAGGGTCTAGGCCCGAAATGTCAAGTTTTCCTGCTCCTATGATGCTGCTTGACCTGCTGTGTTCATCCAGCCCCGTGCTTGTTATCTCGGATTCTCCAGCATCTGCAGTACCTTTTATCTCGTCATTAGATATAAATTGAGGATGGGTTATGAATGCATTTTCATGTAGTGGATCAGTAAATGAGCATTAACTAATGATTTTAATTGGAGTTACTCAATGCATTTCTGGACTGTGCGGTTATTGGCAAATAAGGAAAGAATAAACAATGTTTTGAAATTTTGAAGTACATCATGGAGTTGTAGCATATAAACAGGACATGCTGGAAACATTGAAAGGTCACTGACCTGAAACATGAACTTTGTTTCTGACTTCACAGATGATGCTTGACCTGTTGAGTATTATCAGAATTTATCATTTTTATTTCAATTTACAGCACCTGGAGTAAGGGGCAGAATCAGATGTCCAGTAGATTTGATTATTTTCAGTGAGAGAAGTGACCCAGAAAGATTGGCTTCTGTTATTATATATGACAGTGATCTTTTTCTCACTGTAGAAGAACCAAAGTGTTACAAAAATTCAGTCGCTATATTTCCCTATCTTTGCTCCATTTGTTCTCTGTCTGCAGCCTCAGACTGTTTTGCTTATTTTATCCTACCCTAGCTGGATAAAAAGTTCCATAATTCTAAACATGACTCAACTCAAGAATTTCTGACCCAGAGCCTAGAACTTTGCAGTTTGAGCTACTGACTTAGTCAGCTAGCTGACTCATTTCAATCAACTTGGCAGAATGCCATTTTTTTTCTTAAATTTCTTCTGATTTTCATGTTTGCAGATTCAAGAAGAGTCAGAGATGTGGAAAATTAGAGAGAAAGAGAAGCAAACACATGAGATGAGACTTTTCCAGCGGAGAAGGAAATCCTGTGAGAGTTTGCCTGGGTAAGTATCTAATCCTGTTCTTTTGAAGAAACAGGTGCTGAGGATAAAATTTAGTTCCTTTCCTCCTTACAGCAGTATTCGGAGAAGCTGACCTGTAATTGTGGGTGAGATACACAAGTCCTCAAAATCCATCTTTCATTGTATGTTTTTGAGAGATTTTTAACTGTGGCATATGCTGATTTTATTTTTGTTTTAAATGCATTTGAATTTAATGGTTTTTATTCTTGTCAGTATACTGGGTCTGGAAGCTCATGACTACTCGTTCATAAATCAAAGTTGAAAGTGTTAGGAATGGAGGTCTTCTACTGAGATCTGGGGAATTTAGCCATGACCAAGGTTCTGTGCAACAAAAACAGAAAGTGCTGTAGAAGCTCAGCAGGTCTGGCAGCATCTGTAGAGAGAGAAACAGGTTAACATTTTGAGCCCAGACGTTCTGACAAAGGGTCACTGGATTTGAAATGTTAACACTGGTTCTCTCTCTATAGAGAGAGCAGCATCTACAGAGAGAGAGAACCAGTGTTAACATTTCAAATCCAGTGACCCTTTGTCAGAACGTCTGGGCTCAAAATGTTAACCTGTTTCTCTCTCTACAGATGCTGCCAGACCTGCTGAGCTTCTACAGCACTTTCTGTTCTTGTTTCAGATTTCCAGCATCTGCTGTTCTTCGTTCTTATCTATACAAACAAGGCTGATCTGAGTAAAGGCATCACTTCCTGTGGGGGCAAAGAAAGGGAGACCAACTGGCTCAAATCTCTGCTGATTTAGCTGATCTTCTGTTGGGACAGAGTTGGACTGTGTCAGTCATACCCAACAGACTGGGTGAGGAAGCAACTCCTTGATCCCCATCTCCTGACTCTATTAAAAAAGTAGTAAAAGCAGGTAAGGAAGGACACAGGAAATTGTTCAACTATAATGCTGTGCACAGTTAATTGTCTTGTTAATGCACACTAACAGGTCTTTAACCTGCTTGGTCACAGGATAGTATTGGCAAAGATATTGTTACCACATCTACTTCTTTGAATGTTAAAATTGAATGTGTGGGAAGCATGAACAAAAGGTAGGAACAAAAGTGAGTTATGTCCTTATTAAAACAATGCTGATCTGAACCAGCAATAGAATGCGGTGTGATGGGTACGATGAAGAGGATGAGGAGAAGGAGAGAAAAGCAAACTCTGCTGCTCGTAAGCCATTGACCACTCCACAAGATGAGCGTGAAACAAGATACTGGACAAAGAAGCTGTATGAGTTTGAAGCAAGTGATCCGAACAGGTGTGCTTCTTCACATCTTTTCTTAACTGACAGGAAGTGCTGTGTTTTTTAGGTGAAGTTGTGAAACAGAAATTAGTTTGAATTTTGTTGTAGCAGATTACATTTATTCATCTCTTTTTAGAAGAAAAGTCTCATTCTGGTAGTTGAAATTCGCTTTTACTGTTCCTAAGGTTGACTTAAAGATAATTGGAAATAGTTGACTTTGAATTAAGAGATGTCAAATGTATTTTGGGGAAATATGCACTTTGAAATATTCCTGAAATATTTATCTGATTCTTATAGAACTGTAATTTTTGTATTAAAAATGAGCATGCTACAAGTTGAAAGCAAAAACAGGCAAAAGTGGTAGCCAAGCGTCAATATTGGATCACAATCCTTGTCCTCGAATTTCACTTGAACCATAGCCACTTTGTAAATTTCTTTTCCCTTATACATAACTTTTCCTAAATTGGAGACCAGCTTTCAAGCTAATATTCTTGAGCGTTCTCCCTTTTAAGGATTTTCATCCTATAAATTTGCTTTATATTCCATTTTGGGAGGCACTATTAGAAAAGGTATGTTTCTCAGACGCATACTATCAGCCATAATTTAATGGTGGAGCAGACTCGATGTGCTGAATGACCCAATCCTGTGTCTATATCTTATGGTCTTATGAAGAACCTGTAGAGAAAAAAACAAGTTATGCTTCGATTAATCATTATCATTGCTGGTCGAGGAAGTTGATGATCTTTTTCTCAGACAGTTCCAAAATCAAGTACTGGCAATTGCTGACAATTTTAACTGATTGATCAGTTTTTGTGTACAATTGATTGGTTCTAGACAACTCCTTTTGAAGACAGCTGTTTCATTTACAGAACGTTATTTAGATATTCTGAGCACCAGCTTTGCTGCAGTCAAAAACATTTGTTTTCCATGAATTATACAAGATTCAGAGCATGTTAATCTGGTGAGAGAGTCTAAAGGGTTAGTCACATTGTTTAAAATTATTACTGCGCAGACCATTTGATAAAATCAGATTGGCAGCTTGATAGCAAGACAACTCAGCAAACCTGAGGTAATTTATCTCTGTGTTCCTCAAGTAGTGAGCAGTGCATTTTGGGCTGCCAGTGGGTACAGAAAAAGCTGAATCATTTCTGTTGGCGAAGAAAGGGCAAGTCTTATCAATGAGTCATTGTGGGCCTGTTCTTAGTGGCTGATTACAGAACAGCATCACTGGGATGGGGCTGTTCACTGAAATGCCACCTTGGACGGGAGAAGGCAGAAATGGGTGTAAAAAATGAAGTCAATTGTGTATCACCTCAGTTTCCCAAATCACTGGCGCACTAAATTGTGCTTCAATCCTTCAGGAAATGCTGAACAAAACTGTGAAATTTTCTCCCTAGAGTCATTCCACTTTTGTGCTGAGGTGGCTCTCACTATTGCTACTCACCTAAGGTCATAGAGTTATGCAGCACGGAAATGGACCCTTTGGTCCAACTTGTCCATACTGACCAGAATTCCTTAACTGGTCTAGTCCCATTTACCAACATTTCATCCATAACCCTCTTAAACCCTTCCTATTCATATACCAGTCCAAATGCCTTTTAAATGTCATAATTTTGTACCCACCTCCACCACTTCCCCTGACAGCTTGTTCCATACATGCACTGCCCTCTGTGTGAGAAAGTTGTTCTTCAGGTCCCTTTTAAATCTTTCCCCTCTCACCTATGCCCTCTAGTTTTAGACTCCCCTATGCTGAGAAAAAGACCTTGGTTATTCACCCTTTCCATGCCCCTGCTGATTTTATATACCTCTATAAGATCACCCCTCAGCTTCCAATGCTCCAGGGATAAAAGTCCCAGCCTATTCACTCTGTTCCTATGGCTCAAACCTTCCAATCCGGTACCATCCTTGTAAATCTTTTCTGCTCCCTTTCAAGTTTAACAACATTTTTCCTACAGCGAGGAGACTAAAATTGAAGAGAAGAAAACAGAAGTTGCTGGATAAGCACAGAGTTAACTCTCATTTCTCTCCGTAGCTGCTGCCAGAGTGGCTTGGCTTATCCAGCACGTTATGTTTTTGACTCTGATTTACAGAATCCACAGTTCATTTGGTTTTTATCGACCAGAATTGAATGCAGTATTCTAAAATTAGCCTCACCAATGTTCTGTA
The DNA here is from genome assembly GCA_024137785.1 of Ginglymostoma cirratum. Lineage (NCBI taxonomy): Eukaryota > Metazoa > Chordata > Chondrichthyes > Orectolobiformes > Ginglymostomatidae > Ginglymostoma > Ginglymostoma cirratum. The sequence goes on from JAHRHZ010000041.1 coordinate 11,410,090, forward strand.
GAGCCAAACCATGATATCCCAATTCCGATACTCAATACATTGACCAAAGGCAAGCATACTAAACGCCTTCTTCACTATCCTGTCTACCTGCAACTCCACTTTCAAGGAACTATGATGGCAGAGGTTTAATAACTTGACAAAACACAATAAGAGACAGGTGGCATGTGCTAGAATAAGATGATGTCTCCTGTTCTGGATGTTGTTAATCATTAAGGCTGATAGTGAGAAGAAGCTAGGTCTTCCATTTGCTGAAAGAATTACTGGAACCTAGAGGCACAGTCAGACATCTAAGCTCTTTTAGTGTACTACTCAAGAACTTGCCCAATTGGTATTCATGCAGGTCTAGGAGAGGATAGGTTTCCTTCTTTGCTAACAGTAGGACAGTGCATGCATTACAAGAGGATAGAGATTGTGAGGCTTCAATAAAATAAAGTTTGGAATTTTAAATTTGCACACACACAATTGTTGTGCAGGAGAGTCTGTTAGCTCAAGAAACCATGTAACCACTTAGACAAAGCCTCTGGGGTCTTGGGACTCTGCCAGTTCTGTGAGATAAGGCACAGTAGTTAGATGTATTGTGGAAAGAAATTGCACTGGAAAAGTGTTTGATCTTACTCAGAATATTGGTGTACAGTGAAGAGATTTGAGTGATCGAGTGCTTGTAAAATATTGCTCCATGGAAATCTCATTTGTTCAATATCTTTTTTGCTTTAATAGAATATATTAAGATTATTTAATACAGATAGCACAGTGTGGAGCTGGAGGAACACAGCAGGCCAGGTCGCATCAGAAGAGCAGGAAGGCTGACGTTTTGGGTCGGGACCCTCCTTCAGAAATTGCTATCTGTATTAAGATTATTTGTTTCCTTTTATTTTAAGTCATGTATTTATACTGACCCATATGGTTTTGTTTATTCAGATGGGGCCACAGTGGCTACAAAGAGCTTTATCCAGAGGAATTTGAATCTGAGAGGTAAGTTTAAAAACAGGCTCAGCATAGTTGTAAATGCAGAGACCTACTGTAAACCTAACATGAAAAGAATATTGGGGAAAACTAAGAAAGACTTGAATATACCTATAGTGCCTTTGCTGATCTGACGATATTTTAATGTGTTTCACAGCCAGTGAAGTACTTTTGAAGCATAATCTCTTTTGTGACAAAGAAAACGTGCAGTCACATTGCACATGGCAAGCTCCCACAGACAGATATGTGATAATCATCAATTTATCTGTTTTTGCATTGTTGGCTGAGGGATAAATAATGGCCAGGGCACTGGTGATAATACTTTGGACATCTTCAACATCATAGAATCTTTTACATCTGCCTGAGACGGCAGACAGGGCTTGTATTTTAACATCTTATCTGGACACTGCCACCTCACAAGTGAATATGAGGAGTTTTAGCATGGCAAGAGTGTTGAATGGTGAGTCAAATCTCACCTTGAATTCCTATTTGCAATCCCTGCCTAGAAGCATATTCTGGTGCTGGGCACAGAGAATACAGGATTGAATCTAGCAGTGGAAGCCTCCACTATAGAATAGCTGTTCACTTTCCAGCCTTTCATGCGAGCAGCAGCCACCCACTTAGAGTGCCAGTTGTCATTGAAATAAAACAAAGCACTGCAGAGGCTGGAAATTTGAAACAAACAGATACGGAAGTGGCTGGAGAAATTCAGTTCTCAAGAAGGGTCACAGGACACAAAACATTAATTCTGTTTTCTCTCCAAAGAATCTGCCAGACCTGAGCTTCTCCAGCAATTTCTGTTTTCGATTGTATGAGTTGCCATTGCTTTGGGAAGGAAAAACAATGAAGATACTAAATCCAAATAAAGCAAAATACTGCAGATGCTGGAAAAACTCACAAGTCTGTCAGCAGCTGTGGAGAGAGATAAACTGTATTGTCTCAAGTCAGTATGACTGTTCAGAAAATGTTGACTGTTTCTTTCACCACAGATGTTGCCATACCTGCTGAGTTTCTCCAATGTTTTCTGTGTTTATTTAAGACGTTATGTCCTTTCAATTGCAGTTGCATCTAAGCATGTAAAGTATCAAAAGTAAATGTGTAAGATCTGAGAGTTCTTCTACTATTTTACTCTGAATCCAGTAAAATGCTAGTCTAATTATATCCCTCCCCAGTAAGCATCACCTTCACCACCTGTGTATGACTCTGCCACAGGCTGTGCCCTGTTAGCCGTTCTCTGTCTAACTTCCAATTTCAGATTTGTCTCCTATGCCAAGTTTGTCTGTCCATCAGAGCCTTGTCTGCTGTCACACACTTTTTTTTGCTTTCAGCTCAGTTTTAGTTGCAACATCTGGTCACTTGATATCAGGATCAAGCGATTGCTTCAATCAAGCGAGTGATTCTGCTACTTGTTTGAAGGGGGAAAAAAGTACAAATACACTGTGTGAATTGCAAATTTGCCTTTTTTGTGCTGTGGGGCCTCAGTTTTTTGACACTGGCAGTGAAGGCAGTCTGTTAGTACGATTTTTTTTTTCCTTTTCATCTGAGCGATCAACTGTGGCGTAATTCCGTTATGCCTGTCTTAGAAATGTCTACTTCTGGATTAAATAAAGGTTTCTTAAAACTCAAAACAAGAATTAACTTTGTATTTTTAATTTCTAGTGACCAAAAAGATAGCAGCGATGAACGCACTGCCAATGGAACAAAAGCCATATGCTTGAAGTCTTCAAAATCAAACTCGCGAAAACGCAAACGATCGAGTAAATCAAATAAAAAGAAACGCAAAAAGAAATCTAGCAAAAAGATGAGGAGGAAGAAACGTCTACGGAGCAGTGATTCTTCAAGTGACAGTGAAAGCTCAGAGGAGGAGGATTCTGATCAGAGGAAAAGGAGGAAAGCGAAGAAGAAGCACCACAGAAAAACTGCGCGAAAGCAGAAGAAGTTATCATCCACCTCCTTTGAAAGCGAAAGCAATTCGTCACACAGCAGTGATTCAGACACAACTAGCAAAGATGAAAGTGATTCTGGGAGTCAGCTGGAGAAAAGAAAAAAGAAAAGAAAGAAAAAGCGTCACCGGAACATTCCCAAAGACGATGGTGATAAAGAAATAAAAAATAGCCGAAAGAAGAGAAAAAACTGGAAAATAGCACACAATGATACTTCAGATGACAGTGGAGAAGATGACTTGAATTAGATTTGTACCTTGAAAGTCTGTTCTCAAGTTCCTAAGGAAATTACTTGAATCGTGTAAACTGAGTCAGACTAAGAACATAATTTTGGTTTTACTGACTTAGTCCAAAAATTGTTTAGTGCTAGTTATGAATTTACATTTTGTGCTTCAGGAGATTGTTGCACAAAGCAGGCCGTACTCCAGAAAGCTCTTTCACTTGGTGTAAAAGTGATGTCTACTTTATCTATGTACCACTGTGCTGCCACAGTAAGTGATAAGGTGTGGGATTAAGAGTTTAGGAGCTAGGCCTGTCCGAAGCAGACCCATGTGACAAGCTGCTCAAAAGCTGCTTATCTTCTCTTGGTTATGAATGCTTTTCTGTACCACACCAAAATTCTGGAAAGATATTGTTGTTGACTTCAGAGTTACCTGTAATATATCAAGCCCTGTGTCTAACTTCATTTTGCAGAGCTCTTCGGTCATTCCAAACAGGCAAAGCCCATGAAGTTGCTTAACACTTAAAACTGCACTCGGCAATTTTGTCGCTGTCATTTTGCGGGGAACTTGAGTTGTTATTTCCAGAAAGGTGGAGATTATGGCAACCAAAGTGACCTTTGTTCTGGTTTGTATAATCTTTCTGACTTGAGCTATATCAATTGTTATTTCCCTGATGCAGTGGAATTGCTTTTTGTTTAAGAAGAGGCAGTATGAAGCAAAATTACGATTAGAGAGAAGAAGGCAAGCTAATCTTACTGATCGTGCAGTGTGTCCAGCTGCTGAAACTTGAATGGGTCAGCCTGCACAATAGTGAAAGTCTGCAGTCAGAGAGATTTTGATACTGTGCTTCTGAATGGCAGGGTTTGCTTTTGATTGAACCAAGTGCTTGCAGCTGTCTGTGCAATCTATATCCTTTGATCCATTCAGTGACTATATGCGAAAGAGCACTGCGGCAGCTGTGTAGTTCCCTAAAAGCTCCAAACCCCAATCCCTTGAAACTCTAATCGTTTGATTGACTGATTTCTGTTTTTGTTACTTAAGCTTAATTATCTTTGCAAAATCCGCAGATTTTAGAACAGTGATTAACTAAAAATGGTCAAAGTAAAAGCAGAGATGATGGGCAACTTCTTTTAATGTGTTGGTTTAATAAAGCACTTTTTTTCAATTTTATTTTTCAAAGTAGAAGAATTTTTACTTCTGGAGTTTTTTTTCGCCTTTAGTTTTCTTTCTGGCTTATGGACACAGTTCAGTGGGTACACTGCTCACATGGCCATTTCTTATGTCTTAGCCTATACAGTAAATATTGGCAGATATATAAGCATTTACATAACTGTAGCTGAGCCCAATCAGATGTTCACTTGATGCACACACACATGCACTTTCCAAATGGTGTTTTGAACCAAGAATCCATAAAGCTTGGGGATGCTGAAGCTTACAGTGACCCTCTCACCTGCTGTGCTGCCTACAATCACGAACGTCACTCAAAACATAAAGATCTTCTGGTCTTTGTATCTTTTTTCATTAATTTGTTGAAGACTTAACAACTTGAGCTTCTTCCATCCTGGATTATTGTTTTTCCCTAGCCCTTTCTTCCCCAGGTTCTTCTGATTGTCAGGCTGTTATGGAATAGAGTTGCAAGAGCATTGGTAGCTCTCAGGCTGTTCCACCCAAGTAATGATTTGTTGTGCAAGGCTGGACAGAAGATGCCAGTGGGCTGTTTGGATACACAGCTCCAGAATGGTTTTATTATGGTTTGTAAGAACTGACCTGCCCATTAGTTACATATTGAATGAATTAAAGCCAGTGAGCCTGTAACCTTGTGCTGTTAGTCTTGAAATGATCCTGACTTATCTTTTGATTTCTTGGGAATTAAGTGTATGCCCTACTGTGGTTGAATTAATTCTGATCGAATTAAGACTGCTGGATTTTGATGAAAAGCATTTACTTCAAATGACTAAGGGACTGGACATATTCTGATTATGGAGTTTTTTAAGTTGATGACATTTAATGGGAACTGTTCTTTTAAATTAAAAGTGGTGACATTGTTTTTGGCAGGGAGCAGCTAATATCTGCACCAAGTTTGTACAAATCTCAGGCTCTATGGGAACAGTATTAAGATTGTGTTCACAGATCACAGTAATGCTTTTTTTTTTCCTCCACCTGCTGAAGCTATTAACCAGTAAATATTTTCTGCACCAAAACATCAAGGTAGATGTTGAAACTTGTGTTCTGGTGAGCCTTCAACATAAGGGAATTGAGCCTTAGTTTAAAAATATTCACTGCTTTATGTACAGTTGATGTATCTAAGCCCTTGTTCTATAAATAGAACTATTGTGGGTGCTGCTTGGTGATATACAAGGTTAACTGTGGACTATTTCTGCCAATATCTGTTGGTGTCGTCTTTTCCCATGTTACTAAGTGGCAGTTTTTTTTTAAATCCATTTTGTATTTAACCTTTAGTATATATTAGCATGATTTTTGCTTAATAAATATTTTAACACTTTAATTTTTGTTGACTGCTAGCATCCATCAATTGCAAACTTTGTAAGTACTGTTCACAATTAAAAAGGCACAAACATGACATCATGGATTATATTCCTCACTTGTCAGGTGCCATGAGAAAACGTAGTGTGTTTTTGACTTTGTTTCTCAAGGTTTTTTCATTCCGTTGCACAGTGTAAGTGCTCTCTCATTTGAATTGCACTCCTCTCTCAAGTTTTGTGTAAATGCATTTGACGGAATAATACCACACAAGTTTCCAGCCAAAATTATAACTGGCTTAGTCATGCAGTTGTTGATTTTTCTTCCATTTGGGTCGGTGTTGAACAAATTTTCTCTGCACAACCTTGCAATTCTTCGATGCAGAGTTCCATCATTACCAGTGGCCGTCCTGTGCTTCATTTGCTGTAAGGAATGGAAAATAAAGGAGGCAATGACAGCAAACAGACAACGCTGGTGTTCAGTGCAGGCCATTCAGTATCTGGAAAACCATGTAGTTGAGACAATTTCAGACACTGACTAGATGCTGTGTTTTATTTATTCATTTTCTATTTTAATTTGGACTTACGTAATTTTATTTATTACTTGCATCATCACAGATTGTTATGTCCTGATACTCTCATCTTTAGGATAAATAAGCATGTGTGCTTTCATGTTGTCTTGCCTAAACCAGTTGTAGAACCCAACCACTGTCCTTTAAAATTCAGCACCTCTTGATTTCTCCTGATTTGTGTGTTTGTGGATCTGAAAAGCAAAAACTCACCTGTGGGTGGTGCTATTAACATAAGTATCGTACTCAGCAGTGCCATCAGCAGGTAATTGACAGTACTTCGAGATAACAAGGTGTGGAGCTGGATGAACGCAGCAGGCCAAGCAGCATCATGGGAGCAGGAAA
>JAHRHZ010000041.1:11426610-11466192 GCA_024137785.1 Ginglymostoma cirratum
GGAGGAGCACAGCAGGCCAGGCAGCATCAGAGGAGCAGGAAAGTTGATGTTTCGTGTCGGGACCCTTCTTCAGAAATCTGAATTTCTGAAGAAGGGACTCAACCCAAAATATCAACTTTCCTGCTCCTCTGATGCTGCCTGGCCTGCTGTGTTCCTCCAGCTCCACACCGTGTTATATTTGCAGCATAGTATGTTTATATTCCAGTGAAGTATTACTAATTTTACAAAAAAGTAATATACAAAGTATGATTTATCAAGACAGATTTTATTCAGGGATCAGACTTGTCCAGTAGTAACATAAGCTGGGATCATGACACAAGGCAAAATATGATGGCGTAGTCCTTTTTTACTCAGATGAGTGTAACTCTAGCAATACTCAAACTTGAAACCATCTATAGCTTTGGGTTCATTCCTTATTTTGGTTAAAGTGAATTCAGGAACTGTTCCTTGACTCACCAGTGGGAGACAACATGGCTTTTTGGGGCAGAGTCATAGAGTCATTTAGCATAGAAACAGACTGTTCGTTCCAACTCGACCGTGCCAACGGGTTTCTAAACTGAACTAGTCTGATTTGGCCCATATCCCTCTAAACCTTTCCTATCAATGTACCTCTCCAAATGACTTTCAAATGTTGTAATTGTACCCACCTCTGTCACTTCCTGTGGCAGTTTGTTCCATATACGCATCACCCTCTGTGTGAAAACGTTGCCCCTCGGGTTCCTTTTAAATCTTTCTCCCTCATCTTAAACTTATGCCCATTATTTTTTGACTCCCTTACCCTGGGGAAAAGACCTTGGCTACTCACCTTATCTGTGCCTCTCATGATTTTATAAACCTCTATAAGGTCACCCCTCAGCCTCCAATACTCCAGAGAAAAATGTCCCCGCCTATCCAGCCTCTAGTGTCAGCCTCTGGACAGAAAATTGCAGAGGAAGAAGAGATTGGAGGTGAGGGGAAAAGAGCAGAATGGAGGAGTCTGATGGTGCAACAAAAAGGAGCTTTGACGTTGTCCATTGTGGACCAGGAGGAGGACTTGGCTCGAGAGCAAGAGACCTGATTGTTTAACGTGACTTAACCAGGTTTGGAAATGAATAATGAAGGAAGTCACAAAATATAAGAAGGATAGAGCAACACTATGCTGTTCTGGTTTTTTTTGGACAGGAACATCATGGGAAGGAATAGATGGAGGGGGAAAAAATCTAGTTATTCTCAGACAATAGATATTTCCGAAGAAGGGTCCCAACCCGAAACGTCAACTTCCCTGTTCCTGTGATGCTGCTTGGCCTGCTGTGTTCCTCCAGCTCCACACTGTGTTATCTCTGACTCCAGCATCTGCAAATTTTGTTATCTCTGTTCTCAGACAACGTTGTGGCTTGACGCAAATGAAAGTTGCAGTAGATTTAAAGATATATAATACTTGCACTAAGCCATTCATTAGGCCAATAAATGGAACTAATATCTTTATGGTTTTGAATCTCTCATGTCCACTGTCATTTTCACTCTAAATTTTTATTTTTCTTCTGAATTTGCATCTTAATTTTGCAGTCGGCCATGATTCATCATGTAATCAGTGCTCAGTCACTGATGGTTAAGCATTTATAGTACAAACACATTTTCCTGTGACTCAGATTTCAGTTCTACCTGCTTCCCCTTCCATTTTAATTTCAGAATGCCATTAAAGCAGGGAAGGTAGGAGAACTCTTGTGGCATAGTAGTGGTATCCCTACCTCTGAGCAGAAAGCCCAGGTTCAGGTTCCACCTGCTCCAGAGGTGTGTATTAACATATCTGAACAGGTCGATTCAACAAAGAAGAGAGGAAGGCAAAGGCCAGATGGTGGTTATATTGTTTGAAATGTGTTAGCTTTTGGTGCCAAACATTTACTTTCAAAGCATTTCTTTTAGTCCTTCGCAACTGAAATCAATATTCACAAGTCCAAGTCGCCTGTCTCTTCCTCTACCTTTTTCAATCTGGGACAGTCCATATACAGGGTGTCCCCAGGTTCTGAACTGGTTTCATTCTGGGGTCCAAAGGTCGATTTATAAGTAAGTCAGTACACTATGCAAGACAATATAAAGGAGCTGTTTGTAAGTACAGGAAATGTCGGACTTTTAAACTTACTCCTCTTTATGGGATCAAGTTCCTAAATTGGCATTCCTAAATTGGACATTTGTAGGTTGGGACCCCTGTATATTTAAAATGGGGTACTGCGATATATTGTCCACAGCGTTGCAATGTAATTCTGATGTTTCCATGTAGAACTGTGTCAGTAATATTTTTCAGCAGTGAGAAATGACACTGCTTTGCTGTTGAATAAAGGTGGAAATCAGTGCTATGACACACAAATGTGTAGTGCATTAGAGGAAATACTTCAGTTGTATGCATTCATAAGATGCCCAGGATAAATACCAGATGAGGAAGGTAATTCAGTCTACTTCTGCTTAAAAATCACCTTAACTCAATCTAAAGTGACATTCAACTTCTTATATAACATACTGGGTCCCATAATTTTAAAAAAAATTCTAACTATTGTTTATTCATTCACTAACAGCAGTCTTAACTTCAACCCCAAGTTTGTCTTTCACTAGTTTGAATCTTTGACCGTTGTCATCCTACCATGGGGTGCAATAACCTGACCGATAAAGAGAATACACAATGAATGCCTTCCACAAAATCCTGCTGACTATATCTTTCCTCACACCAAGTCCCATTCCCCTATCAGCCCTGCGCTCGCTGGTTAGACAAAATTTAGATTTGGAAATAACTGTTTACAAATCCCTCGTACTTCTGCAATCTCCTCCAGCTCCACAATCCTCCCAGATATCTCCACTCCTCTAATTCTGGCCTCTGTGCATCCCTGATTTTAATTGCTCCACCATTAATGGCTGTGTCTTCAATGATCTAGATGCCTATCTCTGGAATATCCTCCCTAAACCTCTCCACCACACTTTCCTTCTCTAAGACGCTGGATAAAATGTACATGTTTATCCAAACTTTTGGTAATCTGACCTAAATGTTTTGATGCCACACTTTGTTTTATAAAAAATACTTTGTGATGTTTTATTACATTAAAGGTGCTACAATAAATATTGTTGTTAGAAATGTTGTTGAGAACAATCTTAATCCTGTGTTGACCGAAACGATTTATTTTCCTAAAAAAAACCCAAAGAACTGCAGGTGCGGAAATCAAACAAAAACAGAGCAAAAATTCTGTTTTTGTTTTGGTTAAATTATTTCAACTATTTGTTACTTTTAAACAAGCGGTCTGGAAGCTGAGTAATCTTGATTTGCGTACATTTCTTGTTTGAGAGTTCCTACCAATATGAGGTATTATTAACAAGTATTTGATGCCCTGACTTGTCACAGCTTCTGCAGCTGTGATTTTATGATTGTTATATAGGATCTTAATGCACTTCCATTTACTTTGCAGTCACACTTTGCTAGGTGCATTTATCACAGAATTAAAACTACTATTACAGAATTAATGTTATTATAGTACAAAAGGAAGCCATTTGGTTCCGTTCAATTATCTAGTGCAAATCTCCTCCCTCTTCCTCATAATCCTGCACACCGTTATTATCCAAAAAAGTCATCCAGTTCTCTCTTGAATGCCCCAACAAGGGTTAGGGTTAGTGTTAGGCTTAGCGTGAGGGTTAGAGGCAGTCAAAAAGCGAGCCTTTCACCAGAGTGGCAATTAATCCAACTTTTATCCTGCTTCACATTTTCACCTGCCAGCATGGGTATATTATACACAACTGATAAATTCAGCCAAACAGTGCCCATGTTTTGATAGAAAGCACATACATGTTTCTAGCTGAAAGTGTGCCATTGTCACATTTAAAAAGACGTGATAGGCAGATTTAGACCAGAATGTTTTCAACTTTCTCAAAAGGTTTGATTCCTAGTCAATTCCTAGTTAATGGAACATGACAACCGGCTTCAGCATCTCTGGGCTGGGTCACCTCAATGTCAACCTCCAGTGACGAACTGAAAGCATCATCTGGTAATAAAATGCACAAATCTCCTGGTCCATCCTTCCTCTGTCTTGCACTGATGGTCTGATTTCCAAAACTGCATCAGGGCATTAGAGCTTAGGGATTTTTAAAAAATAGAGATCAGCAAGTCCTGCTATAGTTCAGACTGGAAAAGCTATCTCCATGGAAACACAAAAAAACACTTGGAATCAAAAGGTGAAAGGACAAGAGCTTGCACCATAAAGAGGGCAGATATGGCAAAGGTGGCTTGGGGCAAGACCTTGGAGGGATTTAAAGATGAGGAGCAAGATCTTAAATTTAGTAACTTAAGGGACCAAATTGACAGACCAGCGAGAACACGATGAATGTAATCTGGAATTTGTGCACCCAAGATTTAGACAACTGGGAGCTGATGGAGAGTGGAGTGTAGAAGAACAAGAAAGAGTTTCTTGAACTGATTGAGTCTCGGTGTCAAAAGCACATCTGAGGATTTTAATGGAGTGAGACTAGAGGGAGTGGCGAAATCCAGCAAAGATGCAAGTAAACGAGCTCAGCAACAGATTGGCTGTGAGGGTAAGTCTCTGGCTAAGTGCTACGGACCGGAATAAATTTAAGAACATGTTTCCAAAAGGAATCTTGCTAAACAGTGTCAGTGAGAACTTCTGCATTCCTGTCAGTGGCTGAAATTCCCAGCTGGCTTACATATAAATAGTCTTCAACTAAATTTCATTTCATGATCTTAATTCCAATTTAATAGGAAACAACTAATCAAAATAATAAACAGAATGATTGCATGTTCACTTTTAATTTATGGACATTGTTATATTCTGTTTAAATTATTTTCCAACTAATTGTAGAAAATGACAGTTAATTAAATACTGTTGATAGCTAGGGAATTCAAAGATTGAGTATAATTTTTTAAAAATTATACAATTTACCTGTCTCACCTCTCTGAGCAGATTCATCAGTTGGCAAACTCATGCTGGATTCTTCTCAACCCTCAAGTTTGGAGATGCAGCTGCCCCCACGCTGTGCTCCACCCCACATTTATCTTTCTGTCTGGTTGCCACATATTTATTTCAGTGATGGATTTGGTAAAATCAACAGCCCAGCTGAGGAAATTTGATTTAGATCATTTGGTACCAGTCATTGCTCTTGAGCTGTGGCTTCAACTCCATCTTGGACTCCAGCTCTATAACCTAGGCCCAACACTTCAGTACAACATGAAGGGGGTGATGGCCTAGTGGTATTATTGCTGGACTGTTAACCCAGAGACCCAGATAATGTCCTGGGGACCTGGGTTCAAATCCTGCCATGGCAGATGGTGGCATTTGAATTCAATAAGTATCTGGAGTTAAGAATCTAATGATGACTGTGAATCCATTGCCAATTGTCAGGAAAAACCCATCTGGTTCACCAATGTCCTTTAGGGAAGGAAATTGCCATTCTGGCCTACATGTGAATCCAGACCCACAGCAATGTGATTGACTCTTAACTGCTCTCTGGGCAATTAGGGATGGGCAATAAATCACTGCCTAGCCAGCAACACCCTCATCCAGTGAATAAATAAAATCATTTTTGTTTTTGGCTGAGATGTTATAGTGAGTTCCCATCTGCCTCTTTTAGTAGTTTGGGCAAATATTAAAGATCCGATAGCTCCCCTTTGCAAGAACGTGGGATTGTTCCCCGGCCGGCAAAGGTGATTCAATGAGTTAGTCATTTTGTTACCCTTCACGGGACCTTGCTGTATGTGAAACATACAAACAAGGAACAAGAGCCATTTGGCCCTTTCAGCCTGCTCCGCCATTCGATGCACAGTGAATAAGATTATGGCCGGTCTGATTTCAACCACAATTCTACATTCCTGCATACTGTTAAAATCTTTCATCCCCTCTATCTACCCCTGCCTTTAAAAATTTACAGATTCTGCATTCACTGCCTTTTAGAAAGCGAATTGGATTCAAAGTGGTGTCAACATGTAGGTGACACTTTATGAGCTCTCTGCAGCAGATCTTATTCTCACATTTCTTACAATCATCCTGCATCTTTAAGCCTCAAGTCTAAGTATTCCTTGCTCTGTTCGATCATCCTATGGTCTTTGTATATTATGATCTACCTGTACTGCGTGCAAAGCAAAACGTTTCACTGCACTGAGGTACATGTGACTATAATACATCAAATCAAATCAAATTCCAAAGATTCACAACCCTCTGAGCAGAGAAATGTTTCCACATCTCTGTCTTAAATGGCTGCCCCCTTATTTTTAAACTATGACCTCTACTTCTAAATTTTCCCAAACAGTAAACACCTTTTCGCTAACCATCCAGTCAAGTCCCCTCAGGATCTTCCATGTTTCAATTTCAATTCACCTTTGATCCTTCCAAACTCCAGAGGATACAGGCCTAGCCTGTCTGACCTTTTCTTATGAGGCAATCTGTTCAATCCAGGTTTATAGAAGTGTTGTGAGAGTCATTACGTCTATGAAAAATGATCAGAACTTTCTCAGAGATATGAGAAGTGGTAAGGGAAGGAATTCTTTCCAAGCTGTGCAGGATTATCATTAGGGCATTGGAAGTGAGAGAACAAATGAACATTTGTTTGAAAAATTGACAATGCTATACAATTAAGTGGTTTAAATTCTCCTGAAGAAGGAGACTTCATTGACAGGGTTTAAGAGCTGGGTGAGTGAATGCCATTCCTGCCTCTGCCATGTTAGACCAGGAGAAATATTGGCCCAATTCCCAATGAGCATACCTGATCTACAAATCAGATTAAACCAGCTTCAAGCTTGAGTGTGGTGTGACTCTGCTGTCAGGATTTTTAAAATACCCACCATCTAGCTGAAATGAAGAATTGATGATTGGGTAAGGTATGGGAGAGCTGTTGTAGAATAGCATAAACCAGGCAAGATGGGTTGGGGAATTTTGTTTTTAAAGACCTCTCAATTGAATCTGTTTCATGATGCTTTTGTCCCATTATTCAAAAAATTTGTAACCTCTTCCTTACATAAATGAGGTATAACACAAAGAAATTACAAAGTGGCACTTATCCACTTATTCCTGAAATGTGAAAGATTGCTCACTTTTCAAATCAATGTTCTTATTTTGCCTCATTTCCAGCAGTCTGATAATAATTCTGCAAAGCTTTCAAAGGATGAGTTGCATTGAGTAATCTGTCAGTTTTCAGATGTAGCTATTTCAGGTAAGGAAAGGTTTCTAAACCTTTAAATTGTTGGGATGTAAAGTATTGTGACCACTTATTGGAACGAACCCATTTTATTCACAAATGAAGGCACTAAATGAGGAGCTGATTGTAGTAACCGAACTGTTCTCCAGCCATACTGGAGCAAGCTGACCGCATTAGCTGTGACCAAAATAATTCACCCTGACCTTTGATGTTAATATTGTATCTCTCACAGTCCATGATTTTGGTTAATAGACAGACCATGCATTAGACCCTGGTCTTCTATGACATATCATGATAAAGAAAAATAAATTCATTCTATCAAGATTTCCCTCCCTGTCCATGATATATTATGATATACTCCTGCAACAGATCCAAAATGTTATTCACCTAACCATCACATATGACCGTAATATCCTGATCTGCCAATCTCTAATTCTATCGCTTCATTATTTCATATGGTGAACAGCTTCAATTGTAGAGGTCCCTGAATGAATTTATTATCATACGACACTTGGTAGAGTCAGGGAAGTTATATAGGTGGTAGAAATTAAACAGGAAGGATGTGATAGCACTGGAGGGGATGCAGAGGAGATTCACCAGGGTATGGCCTGGGATGGAGGTGTGAACAGATACTGGATAGGCTTGGGTTGTTTTCTTTGGAGCAGGTAAAGTTTGGGGTGGAGGTGTGTTGGAGTGGAGGAGTGGTACCTGATAAAGGTACGTAAGGTTGAGAGGCATGAATAGGATGAATAAACTGCAGGGTCAATAACCAGCAGGCATACTTTTAAGGTAAAAGGGAGGAGGTTGAGGAAAACACTTTCACCCAGAGTGTGGTGGGGGTGTGGGAGGGTAGTTCAGGCAAGTAAACTCACAACCTTTTACAAAAGCCTTTCATCTGTCATAACATTCAAGACTATGGGCCTAGTGCAAGAAAGTGGGATTAGTGTAGATTTAGTGTGACTTTGGTGGTACAAACCTGATGGGCTAACCTGATGCTCTGTGTGATTCTATGATTCCAATGGTTTACCTTCAGGATTCTGCAAAAGATTGGCATTAAGTAGAAAGGTAAATGGCAAAAACTGAAAGAGGGATATCAAAGTGAATAGAGCTCAGAGACATTGAGATATTGAGTTCTTGGAACGTCCAAAGTTTAATAAGATAAAACAATTTAAATTAAATACTATGACAATTTTCTATTAATTTGGACATTGACTGCTCTGAACTGCCAATCTATCTCTAGCAAAGCTGCCAAATTGGCATAAAGTTTGAGCCATAAAGTAATCTTCTACTTTGTTAATTGTTCTTTAATTTTTGCCTCAGTAATACTGAAGCTAAATAGTTCAGATCTGTGGTTGGGATGTGTGATTTATTATTTAAAAGGGTATTAGTGATGTATAATATATAATGTAATTAAAATTTTAAGCTGTGACATTTCAATTAAGGGCCTCCTACACTTGGCAATCAGAACATGTTTCAAAGGGGATTCTGGTTTGTTCTTTTTTAACACATTTCAATTGATATGAATCTTGACACTTTCCTGCCGGGGGATGAGGGCCTTCAGTTTTGGAGAAAGACTGGAAAAGCTGTGATTGTTCTTCCTCAAGAGGGTTAAGAAAGAATTTAGATGAGGTCGTAAAAATAAATAAGGAGAAACTGTTTCGAGTGGCAAGGAAAGGTTGACTATCTCAGGTGTTACGAAGAAGCAATTTTTAACACAGTGAGTTGTAATGGTTTTGCCTGGTGAAAGCAGTAACTTACAAAGAAGAATTGGATAAATCCAACAAATTTCAAGAATGCAGGGACAAAATCAGGAAAATGGGATTAATTAAGTGCACCTACCAAATACGTCACAATCTCATGCACTGACTGCTCTTCTTCAATGCTCCATCATTTCACTTAACAAAGGTTTGTTGGTTGTAAAACATGCTGTGGAGCAGTTTATAAAGCATATGTGCCATGCATACTCCACTGAAACTAAGTCTGCGAATTTTAACTATTCTTATGCTTTCATTCATCACTTGTACTTTGAACTCTGTGATCATCTAAAAACATTTGAGATAAGCTAAGTATTCTTTACGTTGAAAAACCTCAGGTTACTCGAACTGAAAGCTGAATTCTTGGGCTGCTGCAAGTTATATGTGAGACAATATATATCTTGAGCGAACCTGCAACATTGGACTCAGCAGTTGGGAGGGCTGAGTGAATTACCAGCACTGGTGAGCTAAAGAATCGAAGCAATTTGCCTGTGTGTGTTTCTTCCACTGTCTCTGCTCCTTCATTCCATTATCTGACTGTTCTCTTACCCTTCATCTTGTTAAAGTTCCATCTTCTCCCTGCCTAAATCCCTTTCTATGCCAAAGGCATTTGAGGTTTTATAATTGACATTTTTATTGTCCATGGACAAATTGCAACAGCACACAAAAACGGTGAGAAACGTGCTTGTTTATTTTCCTGGGGATAAAGGTTTAACACTCCTGCTTATTAAATCGTAACAGCTCGCTTCTTTTAGTTAGCCAGAGGCATAATAAATTTACTTCACAGGGCCTTTTCTCTACAGTGTCAGCCTTGTGGGTTGACTGTTGTGAGTCCAAGTCCCACTTGGGGTCCTAAGCACCTAATCCAGGCTGACACCTCAGTATGATACACTGAGAATACTGCAATTATCAGAAATACTGATAAACCAAGGCCCTGTCTAAAGGAGCTTTTGGAGGAGGGATGTTCATGCAATCCTAAGTGTCAAAATTGGCTGCCTCAATTCCCTATATTGCAACAACATTTACACTTCGAAAGCACTTGTTTGGCTATGAAGCACCTAGGGACAACTTCAGTTATGACTGGTGTTACATAAATGCAAGTTCCATCTTTTTGTTTCTCATTGTAGAATTATGGTCTGTGAATGAGAAATTGGCCCATTTGAGGTTAGAAATGCTCGATTGATGAATGCAAATTCTCCACAAGACCCATGCTAACAAACACAAGTGCCATGCATCACCATATAGACCAGTACGCGCCTCTGATTTAATCTTGGAGCTGTCAATCAAACACTGAGAATGGGAATTGGCTTGGTCGTTATGCTTTTGTGAATACACTCATTAACCATGAAAATCAACTTTGTGTGAACAGCTGGAAAATGGTTACCCGCTACCCCCCACCCCGCCCCACCACTCCCCTTGTCACCTCCCCAACATGTTGACACACATCACTCCCAGGAGACATCCCCCTGGTAAGCAAGCATCTCCCATTGAGCAGGGGTAAGAGTGAGATAACAAATGCAGATAAGAGTTTCTTGTTGCCCCTACATTCACAGAATTAGCAGTAATTTCCACGTACTTACTGAATTCAGTGACAAAAGTGCATTCATTTATTCTACAAGAAGAGGAATTTCCAACATGAACAACCCCTTAATTAAGCAGCACTTGTTACAATGAATGCAACAATCAGCGTCACTGCTGCCCAATAGAATAATTGAGGGAGTAGCAATATGTGTTTTCCCTCAGTTGGGGGAGCTCCTTGCAAACATATGTGTAGTTAACATGAACCAGCAGTTCTCCACAGCTTGTTACCTTCCTTTAGATAAAAACACAAAACCTTTTTAAGGAAGAGATCGCTTTTTTGAAAAAAAAACACAAATTGTTGAAACCACTTTAAGTGCCTACAGATTAATTTAACACAGAATAATAATTTGTCTCTCCCGACAACAGCTTTGTCTGTTTGGGATTTAAAGTAATGCGGAAATTTCAAAGCACTCTGCAAAGCGAAGCATTGCCATCATTCTCAGTTGTGCATCTTGTTCCTCGGAATTGAATGATTTTGTATCAAACTGCTCCTGTCTGATAGTACAGCATGCAGGAGGACTGCTGATGTTTGTGGCTGCATTCTGGATGCAGATAGTGGGTTACACCGCAATGAATACAGGACAGGTTCTCAGTGCCTTGTTCTGTACCAGTCATGGTAACTTCTTGGTGCTCAATCAACATCAGCGAACCCTATTTTTAAATTAGTGTAGTGACTTCTTTGAAAGGAGTATGTTATACATATTACACAAAGTTAAACAAACCTAAAGCACAAAGATCAGCCTTTTGGCTCAACCGACCTTAGCAAGTATTTATGCTCCCTGAAGCCTCTTTACACACTATTACATAACCTTCTATCACCTCGTCGTGGACTCATCAGGATTTGGACTTCTACTGTATCTAATGATACATGAGGCAATGTTGAGACCATCTCAATGTAGTTAACTAGATCCAAGCTAAAAATGAGAAAAATAAAAGAAAACTGCATCTTTAATTGAAGTTTGATAGTTGCATGTCACAAATAACAAGAATGTTTATGGTAGCAACAGAAAGGAGAACTAAAGAAATGAAGGGAGTCGAATCAGCCTTCCACACCAGGTCATGCCAAATTTCTCAAGAATAACAGTCAAATGATGGGAGTTGAAAGTTGATAGTCCATATATAGCACAGTCATAGCAATGCCATCATTCTGGCAAGTTTGTGTTGCATCTCTCCCACTGATTCTATATTCTTTTTAGAATAGAGAGGCAGTAAGTATTCACATTTTGTCCAAATGTGGCCAAGCTTCTATGCAAGTTTGACATATCTCTTCTACTTTGCAGATATATCGCCCTGGACATGAACCCAATTTCTTTAATTTGCTTTTAATTTAGCGTTATTTACCCAGTTTGCCACTTTTAGTGAACAATGTACCTGTGCCCTCAGTTCCTTTTCCTTCTACATTGTCTAGATATCGGGCCCATTTTATCACAAACACAGAAGGGCTCATCCCCATAGCCAAAATGTCTCTGAAACCCCAAATTTGTGAGCCCTCTATATTTGGTACCTAAAACATTTTCCAAGGAGAGAATACTGGCTCAGGTTGTATTTTGCTCATTCTGAGTTCCTGGAAGCAGCGGCACAGTTAGAATTATAACTGCCTTTACTTAGATGCAATTTTCGTCATTGCAGTTACTGAAGCAGGTCTCTTAGGATTCACAAATTCAGGGAAAAGGTCTAAAACCCCTGAGTCTTTTTGGAGTGGTGAAGCATCCCTTTGGGATTATTAAAGTTAGAAATGAAAGTATGTAAGAAAGGATAAAGTCTGTGGAGCTCTCAAGTTGTCAAGTCATTTAAATCCCCTTATGTTTAAATTTTTGAAAATGTGACTCGCAGTTAACAAGATTCCATGCTTGCAATTTCAATTAATATAGGTTGATATAAACTGGACGACTACCATTACAGTAGTAGTGCTGTTTGACTGTTAACACAACCAACCATTATCCACGTTGGAGAAATTGTAATCTCACAGTTTGGTTGACAGATCCAAAAGATTATAAAACAATCTTTAATGTTGATCTATGAATACAGGTGATTGCTTTTATTAGAGATTAAGTTCTTGAAGAGATACTGATGTATTGAATACGCTTCTGTCAAGAAAGCTATTTTATGATGAATTCAGATAATTAGAATTCTTTTTAATTTCAGCATGGCCCCAGAGGTGTACCTCTGCTAAATACTGGGTTGGCATGAAATGTGTAAGAACAAAGAGTGGTTGGTGGTGGTGTTGTATTTTTGTGAGTTGGCATCATGTATGTGAAGGGTCTTGGGGAGTGAATGGGCTATTGTTGATTGGCATAACTTGCCACCACATTGGCATAGGCACCTTTAAAGTGCTAAAGCAATGTGTGGGACATATGTTGGCATGGAAATAACAAAGAGGACATGGGATGCAAATGGAAAAACATGAGGTGGCATGAATTGGCATAGATATGACATGGGGAATGCATAGAAGGTGAAGGATTTTTTATAGCTAGGTCAAAGTCCCAGAACACTGAGGTGAGTGTTTTTAATAGCAAGCATTGGTAACTGGCAGACCCTGTCGCTGCTGCTAAACTATGTTTGGGTTTGACAGGTCCTTCTCCCGTACACATCTTCCATCCATCCCTGAAATAAACATCCAAACATTTTGGGAAGTTTCTTCCAAATCGGATTTGGGATGTTGAAATTTTTCCCGACTGCGCACCTGAACCTTGAACAAACATTTGGCTCCCCACTGTCTCTAGGTTTGTGCATTATCTTATATTTATCAATATTGAATTTCATTTGTCCAGTTCATTGCCCATACTGTAAATTTATTAATACTTTTCAGTATTTGTTGCAGGTGTTTTTCTGTATTAACTGTATACCCAGTAAAATTATCTTTGAAATTATCTTTGCCAGTGTGGAGCAAATCCAACAAAATAGTTCTGCACTGAAAACAAACAGTGCTGCAAATTACAGTAGTTTGGGCAACATCCATGAAGGAGCTTTGAGGAAGAGTCATGTAGACTCGAAATGTTAGCTGCTCCCTCTCCATGGATGCTGCCTAACTTGCTGTGATTTCCAGCATTTGTTGTCTTCAGTGCAGATTCAAGCAACTGCAGTAGTTTGCTTCTATTGATATGTTTCAATAACTGACTTCCTTTTCCATCAAAACACAGGCACCTGAGAATTTTGTTTCTTTTATGATTAGTATGCTTTTGGAATTAGCACTCACTGGAAAGTCTGGTATTTATCACCTGTCCCTAGTTGTTTGAGAATGTTGTGTCGGACCTGTTACTTGAACCTGCTGGAGAGAGTATGTAGCCTTCGACTGTTGCTATGTTTGTGATGTGGCTGCAGCTGCTTCTATCCAGGCAGACAGATGGTGTTCTATTGCCCTCCTTCCTCATACCTTTTGATCAACAAAGGGTGGCACAGTGGCTCAGCAGTTAGCGCTGCTGCCTCACGGCACTAGGGATCCGGGTTTGATTCCAACCTCAGGCTACTGTCTGTTTGGAGTTTGCACATTCTCCTAGTGGCTGTGAGCGTGCTTTGGTTTCCTCCCACAGTCCAAAGATTTGCAGGTGGCTTGGCCAGGCTAAATTACCAGTAGTGTCCAGGGGTGTGCAGGTTAGCTATGGGAAATGCAGGGTTGCAAAGATAGGGTAGGGGGGTGGGTTTGTGTGGGATGCTCTTTGGAGGGTCAGTTGGGCCAAATGGCCTGCTTCCACACTGTAAGGATTCTACCTTCTAAATATTGGAGTAGCTTTGGAGAGTCAGGAGCTGTCTACATTGTAATGGTTGATTTGAGATGTTAATAAGCTCACGTTTTCTCAAAGGTCTTTGCCTATCTTTACGCTGTGCCCAGTGTCCCTTCCCCTCAAGGTGGATAAAACCATAAAAAAACAAGAACAGTGCAAAAGCAACCTAATATTAGACTGATACCAGCTTGGCCTAGTTTGTAGTACTCTCACATCTGGACCTTAAGATTATTAGTTCAAGTTTTAACATAGGATTTAAGTATGCTGAAAATATTTTAAGGAAGAGACAAGAGTATTTATTCTTCAGAACTAATGGGACATCATTTGTAAAGCAGAGTACTGACATGCTGAAAGTTTGAGACCTAAACAGAAAATGCTGAAAATACTCAACAGCTCAGGCAGCATCTATGAAGACTGTCATTCATTCACCTGAAACGTTATCTCTATTTCTCTATTCACAGACACTGCCGAACCGGCCGATTATTTCCAGTAATTTTTTTTTGATGATAACACAATTTGTGTTCATTGATGCAAAGTGGTGGAGCCATACAGTCATGGAGATCTCACAGCATGGAAAGATGCCCTTCACTTTTCATATCCATGCTGGTCATCAAACATCTGTCCGTTCTAATCCAATTTTTCCAGCACTTGGTCCATAGGCCTTGTATACCATAATGCCACAGCATTTCTATCACTCAGTGCCATCTAAATACTTCTTAAATGTCTTGGGGGTTCTCGCTTATACCACCTTTTTAGGTAGTGAGTTTTGAATACCCACCACTCTTTGAGTGATTGTTTTTCCCTCAAATCCCATTGAAGTCTCTTGCTTCTTCCTTTAAAACTGTTTCCTCCGGTTATTGACCCCTCCAGGAAGGAGATAAGTTTCACTTTATCTTTACCCCTCGTTTCTTTGCACACCTCACTGGCCCCTCCAAGCCTTCTCTGCGCTAAGAAAATCTAGTCTGTCATTTATATAAATGATTCGGATGAGAATTTAGGAGACCCTGGGTAGTGTTGTCGAACGGATAAATCATCGTTCTTTGAAAGTTGTGTCACATAGCAACAGGGTGGTAAAGAAGGTGTTTAGCATGTTTGCCTTCATTGCTCAGACCGTTGAGCATAGGAGTTGGGATGTCATGTTGAGGTTGTACAGGATGTTGGTAGGGCCACTTTTGTGTACAGTTCTGGTCGCCCTACTTTAAGAAGGATTTTATTAAACTGGAGAAGTTCAGAAAAGATTTACCAGGACATTGCTGGGACTGGAGGCTTTGAGTTATAGGGAGGGGCTGGATAGGCTGGTACCTTTCTCACTGGAGCATAAGAGGCTGAGGGGTAACATTATAGAGGTTTGTAAAATCATGAGGGCATAGGTGAGTGAATAGCAAATGTCTTTTCCCTAGGGTGAGGAAATGAAAAACTGAGGTGTGTATTTTTGAGTTGAGAAAAGGATGATTTAAAAGGGATCGGGGGGCAATTTTTTCACACAGAGAGTGGTTCATATGTGGAATGAGCTGCCAGAGGACATGGTGGATGCAGGTACAGTTACAATGTTTAAAAGACATTTGGATGGGTACATGGATAGGAAAGGTTTGGAGGGATATGGGCCAAGTGCAAGTAATTGGGACTAGTTTAGTTTGGGAAGTTGGTCGGCACGGACTGGTTGGACCGAAGTGTCTGTTTCCGTGCTCTATGATGCTATGTCTCCGTTCAGAGCTGAATCGCCCATGCATCATCCAGGTGAATCTCTTCCCCACCATCTGTCATGCAATCAATCCCTCTGATTGTGTCACAATCAGAACTGCACACAATACTCCAGCTGTGACCTAACTAACATTGCATATATAACCTTCTTGCTCTTAAATTCCAAACTTGACAAATAAAAGACAAAGTAAAATATCCCACGTGCCTTCTTAACCACTAAAACTACCCAAGCTTTTTTAACCACCTGATGCACTTCAGCATGAATTGAAGACTGGAAGATGTTAGTTATCGCAAGAATTTCAGAAAAGAGAAACGAGGATAATTCTACAATTTGGAGTTGAATGTTGATCAAACAAGGAAAAGAAAATTCATTGAAGAAAGGACGTCCAATTTGGAGTTAACCCCTAAGTCTTAGGAATGCTGGTCAGTAGGTGCAGGCAACACTAGATGGTGCAGTCTAAAACTAACAAGACTCAAATGGGTTTTGAGATCAGCAACAGTTTTTTTTTTACACACATGCATTGGGCTTGCTAAACAGGCTGTCAACTAAACCAGTTAGAGGTAAAGAATTAAATCCCTCAAAATTGATACGTGGAAAAGGCAAGAAGTTGGCAGTAGGTAATGATGCTCATTTGCAAGGCTGGTGCAGACACAGTGGGCTGAATGGCCTGCTTCTACACTAGGACACTCCTGGATTCTGAGAATCAGATTGAAACCTGGTAGAGAATGGGATTGTGCAAAAGAGGCTGAAATGACTGCAAATTGACGTTCAATAAAGGCTAGCTTTGCTAGTGATGACCACATTCCATGAGCAGAATTATAAATATTCTTCAAAACACATTTGTTAGGTCAAAATCCTGGAATTCCCACCCTAAAGGCATTGTGAACATAGACTACAGCAGCTCAAGGAAGGCACCTCACCATCACCCTTTCAAGGTCAGCTCGGGATGGACAATAAATGGTGGTCCAGGCAATGATGCACACATTCCATGAGTGAACAAAATAAACAACATTTGTTTCTCTGTTGCTCAGGCAACGGAAAAACATTATCCTCAGAGGGTAGCGAACCAGAGTACAATCAACATTGAGATATTTCAGATCTTTGCTTGATAACCTTCGAAATTCAGGGATATTTATGGATGACTTTACCTCAGATTATACAGGTGGCTAGATTTCGTGATCAGGTAAATTGCACATTGTCCATTTAAAGTGGAGGCTGGAAATGCCCAATTCCCACTTCATGCCTTCTTCTCGAAAGGTAGTGACAGAGTTAACCTGCCTTCTACCATCTTTAATGTAACCAAAAAAGGCTATGTATTCCAATACATTCACATGCCACTGCATGCTCACAAAAAATGCTTTCGGCAAAAAGAAATATTTTAATAATTAAATCTGTATCTGCTGTTAAAGCATCAATAGTTCATGTTAATATCATAGCCTGAAAGAAAAATTGAGATAAGATGCTGTGATATGTTGCACCGCTCTTCTCTGGGGTAACTCTGACAAGCCATTCTGAAAGTTGAAGTTTTTTTTTGAAAGCTTATCATTTGTGACAAGTGTCTGAATAACTAACCCAGAACTCACTTTTAGCAAGAAACATTAATTGAACATGACAGCAAAATGCTGTCCTTGCATTAAAAACAAATTGCCAACCACCAGCTAGGTAGTTAAATTTGAGTTTGAATTAAACGCAGTGTACACTATATCGAGCGCTACATGGCTGAACTGCACCATTTAATTAATATAAGGGCATCAGTAGAAGTTCCACCTCTTCTTCCACCTTTGGCTCATTTGCATAATTAATCCATTAATTACAGGAGGTGGGCTAAATTCAGTACTTAATCCCCAAACAATTCAAATAATTAAAAATGTAAACTGTTTCTCATACAAGAGTTTATTCTGCCATCGAAGCTGAAGGTGATGAGAATTTTACAATGCATTTTGTGAGCATGAGAAAGCATTAAAACGGAATATGAATGAAAGGATAATGACATCAAAACAAGCAATATCATATGTATTGATGTAGTATGCAATGTTCCAGAGAATGTCCCTTTGTGTGCAGCTTATACCTACAATTCCTTTCATGCACTGTACCTGGTGAGCTCCTGGTCTCATGCCACAGTTGTACAAAGATAGAAGTGATGATTGCATATTTGTAAGACTGTCACTCTGGAATTTGAGCAGTAAGTATAAAGTTTTCTAAAATGTAGCTTGGAGATCAATTTTTTTCCCCACTTATTTATGTCTCATGATGCTGAGGTGAGATGCTGAGAGGTTGTCTCCTATTGCGGGAAAGTCTACAACCAGAGGGCATAATCACAGAATAAGGGGTCTTCAAAGACAGAAATGAGGAGGAATTTCTTCTCTCAGCGTAGTGAATCTGTGGAATTCTTTACGAAGAAGGCTGTACAGGCTGAGCTCGTTAAATGTGTTCAAATCTGACAAGTTTTAAATCAGTAAGGGAATCAAGTTTTAAGGCAGGAGATATAATGGTAACATCACTAGGACCAGGAAACCAAAAGTATAGACCAAGTCTCTGCAAGCATGAATTCAAATTTATGGATAGAAAGGTGCTGTCACCAATCCTCTTTCCTTGACTGCTTCTGAGGGTCTGTTTGGTTCACTGTGACAGAGAATCAACTGCTAGTGAGTCTTAACAAGAGGAGGCTCTTGTCTCAGCAAGATGAAGTTTATTGCATTATAGCAATTACATATAAGTTTGTTTGTAAGGCGTTGTTTCTAAGACTCTGAGGAGATCTTTGGATATAATTCTGCACTCCATGAGATCCTAAGATGTTCTGCCTCGTGTCTATACTTGCCAGAATGGCATCATGAAATTGGGTAGGGCTTATTACAATCTCCAACGTTAACATTTTTAGAATTATTTCTTTATGTATATGAATGACAGCTATCGTTGATCACTGTAAATACCAATCTGGTTCACTAATGTCTAAGGAAAGTAAACTCTTCCAATTTAATATGGTCTGGCCTATACGTGACTGCAGACCCATTGCAATCGATTCTTAACTGCCCTTTAGCCTGGCAAACCGCTCAGTTCAAAGGCAAATTAAGGACGGGTAACAAATGCTGGCCATTCCAGACTCAGCAGCCTCCAATGGAAAAGTACAAAGTACTGTACTTCGATGTAGGTTTACAGAAAATTGTCTGCAAAAGAAGAGACAATCTCAAGGATGAAGCCACGATCATGTTCACTGCGCAGGAGTTTGGACTTTTCAAATTCACGGAGGTGGTTTCAAAAACTTTGTTCTTGGGCTGTGGGTGAGTCAAGTAAATGGCTACATTGTATTGAAAGTTGTCTCTGCTTGAAGTGCAGAGGTCTTGCGCTGGTGGTGCTCCCAATAATAATTATTGGTAGGGAATTATAGGATTTTGACCCAGGAACAATGAAGGAATATATGTCCAAGCAAGGCTGTGCATGATATTCCAGTAAATGGAGACACAGATTCATTTTGTGAAGTAAAAATTCTTAAAAGGCAAAAGCGAATTTCTGAAGCATAGAATAGTTATGCCAGGTTTCATAATGACTTCTGACAACACCCAGAACATGGAGAATATATTTCAACCTTCAACCATATGAAGCTTTCTGCTTCCTACATTATTGAGGCAAGTTTCTAAGCAGGAGATGTGTGACAGTCTCTACTCCCCCACAGCTACTTTGAGGGCAGCATGCAGTGGTGCTAAGAGTCTGGGTATACATGAGTGATCTTACAAGCAGTGCTGCCAATAGATATATTTATGAGTAGGGGTTAATCTACAACAGAATTTCAAGAAAGGACGATGAGTTGCACAGATAATAGCACAGCAAAGGTACATTTTAAATGCATATGACTGTGAAGAAACATTTGAAAGTTGATCTTACTTTGCCAGTACCTCAATCCCACAGCTCCTGTTACCTACTGATTGTGTCTATTATTTGTTCATAGAGACTAAGGGATTTCAGGCTTTGTGCTCCCCTTCACATGCAGTTCATGATTAGTGATTGCTTGTCACGTTTTCCTTTGTGAAAATAAATTCTTAAGGGAACGTTGCTGTTTTTGAGATGTATTTCTTCCTTTGTGAAAACTTAGAACCAGGGAATGATAAGAGTGCAGATATGTTGCGCCATTAAATGATGCCTCCCTAAACTTGAGTCGAAGTGCACAGTGTGAGTTCAGCTAATGCCTGAGTGTTTTAAAGGATGTTTTTTGCATTAATTATAGCTACGGGAGATGCACAGTCTTGTGAGTGAACAGAAACAGGCTTTATTCAACATAGTCATATACAGAGGATGGTGAGACAGAAGGTGTTGTCTGGAGCTTGGCTGACCTGGGTTCCAATTCCATCTGATCTGACGTCAATGTGACTACACAAGCTCAGGAGTTATATTTATGCACTGTCTCGCACCCTTACAGCAACAACTTACATTTATATAACACAATTATCATCGTGAAGCAAGCCGAGGTGCTTCAGAGGAGCATTATCAAATAAACAGCTATTGGGGTTGATGACCAATATCTTGACCTGTTGTAAGAGATACCTGCTGCTACTCCTGGTTCTGCTAGGATCTCATTTGTGCAAATATCCTGCCATCAATCCCTCTTCCGAGTAAGAGTCTAGGCAATTACTAATATTAGGTGGTGAAGGAAAGCCATGTAGGAGTGGCTGGCATGGTGGCTTAGTGGTTAGCATTGCTGCCTCACAGCGCCAGGGACCTGGGTTCTATTCCACCCTTGGGCGACTGTCTGTGTGGAGTTTGCACATTCTCCCCGTGTCTGTGTGGGTTTCCTCTGGGTGCTCCGGTTTCCTCCCACAGTCCAAAGATGTGCAGGCTAGGTGGATTGGCCATGCTAAATTGCCGGTAGTGTTCAGGGATCTGTAGATTAGGTGAGTTACAGGGACATGGGTCTGGATGGGATGGTCTGACAATTGGTGTGGACTTGTTGGGCTGAAGGGCCTGTTTCCACACTGTAGGGATTCTATGAAGTAGGCCATTTAGCCCTTCAAGCCTTGTCCACCATTCAATGAGAACATGCCTGATTTGAGGCCTAACTCCATGGGCCTGTACCCCTTAATACTTTTGAACAAAAATCTATCTTAGATTTAAAATTAACAACCGATTCAGCATCCGCTACTGTTTGTGGAAGAGAGTTCCAAACATCTACCACCCTCAGTGTGTAGAAGTACTTCCTAATCTTTCTCCTGAGTGCTCTGGTCCTAATTCTTAGACTGTGCGCTCTTGTTCTAGAATCCCCAACCAGTGGAAATCTGCAGCTTTTTCTACCTTGTCCTTTCCTGTTAAGAGATCTTGGCAGAAGAAGCTTGTTCTTGAGTAACAAAAAAGGTTTACTACATAGTAGAATGATAACAAGTTATAGTGGAGTAAGACTAGATAATTATGTTATATTGATAGAAGACATGAGCATTTCCAAAGAGATACCAGGCTAACATAAGTTACATAGTTATTAATAGTTGAGGTAAGACTAATGAATGGAACAACCGCAACAGATAACAACTTAAACTGATTAGCTCCTCCTAGAGACAGACACTCATAGCCTGATGAGTGGCTCCATGATAATATCTCTGTTTACCACCTCAGTCCAACACCGGCACCTCCACATCCGGCTACCCTTCCATGGCCAATTGCCTGATACAACCTGGTCAAGGAGGTAGGTTTCAAAATGCAACATAAAAGCAGAGAGGGGAAGGCAGAGGGATTTAGAAAGGGAATTCCAGAGCTTGCACTGAAGGAGGGCTACCAATCATGGTGAAAAGTTATGGGAATAGAAAAAGTTAGGATTGGAGGAGAGCCCACATCCTGAAGGTTTGGAAGGCAGAAGGAACATGACCGAAGGTTTGGGGGTTGGGGAGGGTGTGCTGAGGGATGGGGAGGGAAAAGAAGCTTTGGAGATTTTTGAAAACAAGGATGAAAATTTTAAACTTCAGACTTCATCAGCTTCCAGTGGTATTAACTGCCCTCAGCATTTAACAAATGATCCATTTTGCCTTCGTCTCCGGTACATTGGAGAATCCAGAAGCTGTTCCTGTTTGGATCCTAGCTGCTGTTCCCTTATACTTGTGAAAACCATCCCCAATCTGCACTAATTCTGGCCCACCAGAAGCTCATCTTCACCAGGTGTTTTGATTTGTCTTAATAACTGTTTCCAGTAAATTAAAAGCTGGAAACTGTTAGAACTGTTTTTCAATCATCTTTAAGTAGTAAGTGCTGACAATCAGGAAATATGTTTCAAGAAAATGCAAATTAACCTATCATATGAAATCCGTTTTGCAGTATGATATTGCTGCTCATAACAGTTAACCATCTCTCTAAGCTGGAATGCATTCAACAAGATTGATACTTTTTATACACCATCAAGTAATATCTCTAACGCATTGCAGATCTGATGTATTGTACATTACAAACTGACATGATAACATCAACTCTGTAATCTAAGTTGGCTTCATTTGCCTCCCTCTGTTTAACTAGCTTAGTGTTATTGGACTAGGCACCCAGTCCGGCTTCATTTGCATGAATATAGTAAACTCATTAGCACCAG
Source organism: Ginglymostoma cirratum (assembly GCA_024137785.1). Taxonomy (NCBI): domain Eukaryota; kingdom Metazoa; phylum Chordata; class Chondrichthyes; order Orectolobiformes; family Ginglymostomatidae; genus Ginglymostoma; species Ginglymostoma cirratum. Next base: position 11,449,081 of record JAHRHZ010000041.1, read on the forward strand.
GAGATTACAGAAATGTATTTTCATTTGGTATGCACAAGGGTGATGGAACCAGATTTAATAAAAGCTTTCTGAAAGGAAATTAGATAAATACTTGAAAAGCAAAGAGTTTCTAGTCTGTGGGGAACAAAGCAGGGAGGGAGATTAATTGGTAGCTCTTTCAAAGACCTGGCATAAGCACAAGGCACTGGGTAGTCTTCTTCTGTGCGGTGACATTCTATGATTTTATAGAGTGACCCCTTGACTGTCAAACAAATTGGCAGTAGCTGGCGCTTAGGCAGGGTCTCATAGACCAGTGTGACATAACACAAGTAAGTGTGGTCCTTAGGTATACCATGTATAGGTGAGTCTTTTCAATGAACTGGTGAGCCTTGGAGTTTTTGCTGGGTTTTGCTGACTGCAACTTCAGCAGGAGATGTATAACACCAGCCAAAGTTAAATAAATTTTTCTAGCCATTTACATTACGTGTCTCTGAAAGTGCCAATTGGCTCCTGAGAGAATCTGCCAAATTTCCATGTCTTTTCACATCAAGATTTTAATATCATGAGTTACCTGAAAACGTACACTAAGGTTAAAGCATGCTCCAGTTAGGAGGAATAGTGTGAGGTCCTTCATATAATAGCACCCATTAAAATATGGACCATGGACACAGATTTATCTCAAATAAGCTTTACATTGTCAGATCAGATTTGGAGACAGAATCCTGCAGAAATACTCATTTTTAGCAGCTGGAAAACTTGTTTCATTTGATACTTTTGATGTGAAATAAGAGAGAACTATATGAGCAGATGAATTAGGAACAATGTAGGTCACTCAGCCCTTTAGTTTACTCCACCATTCAATAAGAAAGAATTGAGGATGAGTTGGATGACATCTTCCTCCTTTCTGATCACTGTTGAGTTAGACTTAAATACTCTTCTGATCTATAGCTGCACCTTTAAGCTCAAGACTGAGGCCAGCTGTGTGGTTCAGATTGGCATTCACATCTCCAGACGTGTGATGCGGTGACCGGGGCTATTGCCTGAAGTACCTTTACCATCTGTTTATATGTGATTTTACAGCGACATTTTCAGTTAATGATTTAGTGCCAGTTTTCAAGCAGACGTCTGTTTTTTTTTTAGAAAAGAGTATTCCCCCTCTAGAATGACTGTAATTGGCTGCTTGTTCCTGCTAATTACTAAAATCAAGTTAAATTTCCATGACTACATCAAAGTGCAAAGTGCTTGAAATAATGTTTATTCTCAACTTAAAAAGCCTTTCACATTAACCACGCTGATATAAAAGCATTTATAGTCTAATGCTCAAAAATACATCTTACTACCACTGTGAATATTCTAACTAACATTTAAAAAATAGAAACAGTTTGAGGCTAATTGCAGAAGGAGAACAATTCAAGAATAAGCTGCTCTTTAAAAATAATGATATTTGCCCTTGCTTCTCAATATTTCATTTACAGAATGAGGGAAATTACAATAGGTAAAGTACTGTAGGTCTCATCCAACCCGGGCCTGCTAAATGTTTTGACCCACCAGCAGCATGCCTTCCTTCAAACCACCCGATGTGGTTCAATCCACCATGCCAAGGAGTAACAGCTGAGGATTTGTGATAGGAGGAAAGGTAGGGGTAAAAAAAGAACAACCAGAAACTGTGTCCTTATTGTAGACTTTGTTGCTTAGCCATCTGTATTTAATCTCCCATGGGGTTAGAGGACCCTTTTAAACCATTTCCAGTCTGGCTAGTGCCTCTGGGCAGCCAAATGTCAATGTAGTCACTATGACCATCCAGGCTACAGCTGTAGTGTAATCCAAACAAAGACTGGCAATGTTGAAGAATGTGCGCTGATTAAACTTGAAGCTGGACTTAAAAAACTCCATTTAGTCACTAACAAGTCCATTGCTTGACTCTCGTGATTGTGCACGTAGACAAGGAAATCTAAAATCCATCTTCTTCTTGCAATTTCAAGTATTTTGACATTAACTCTTTGACTTTGTTTTATGTAGAATGTCACAACAGTGGCAGGTTCAATTGTAATGTGTACTGGCTAACTGATTTTAGGTGGGCTGGTACTGAAAATGGCAAACCTACTTACAGCACTTCTGAAGAGGAAATCAATCTGCGTTCTCGGTTTTGCTTGTTGTCCTGTAACCTTTTCTAGAAGCAGCAAGTAAGAGGGCTTTGGATAAGAACTGCAGCAGAGAATTGCTCAGACTGCAAAATGAAATAAGCAGCTAACTCGTTCAAACACAATAAATTGCAATCCAGCTGACAGTCTAACCACCAAGTCTAAAGAAAACCTTAGCTTTGAACTGAAGGATAGAACTCAGACATAATATCAGTTGGAACAAGCCACAAGTGAGACCTTAAAAATGCTTATTTCACTACAGTGGGGTAGATCAGAAATTGAGTAATACTAACATTAAGTTGTGATAAAACAAAATATTTTGATCCAGTGACACTGAAGGAACAGCGATATATTTCCAACGAATCCAGAAAATGTTGGAGAAACTCAATAGAACCTGACAGCGTTTACGAGAACAGAAAATCAGAGCTAATGTTTTGAGTCCAGTCTGACTCTTGTTCTTCGAAACTGAATGGCATTGGAAATTTCTATTTTCTTATTTCTAAGTCAGGATGGTGAGTGGCTTGGAAGGGAGCATGCAGGTGGTAATATTCCCTTGTAACTGTTGCCCTTGCCCCTCGAAATGATAGTGATTGTTGCTGTTTAAGAAAGCTTGATGAATTTCTACAGTGTATCTTGTAGATGATATACTCTGCTACCACTGAGTATCAGTGGTGGGTGAATGAATGTTTGTGGATGTGATACCAATTAATCAGGCTTCTTTATCCTGAATGTTTTTGAGATTCTTGAATGCTCACTCATCCAGATAAGTGGGGAGTATTCCACTGCAGTCCTGACTTGCGCCTTGTTGATGCTAGAATGGCTTTAGGCAGTCAGGAGGTGAGTTAATTGGTTCAGATTTCTTAGCCTTTACCTACTCTTACAGCCACAGTATTTACATAGCTAGTCCAGTTCAGTTTGTGGCCAATTGTAACCCCTAGGATGTTGACATTGGAGGGCTCAACAATGGTAATGCCATTAATTATCAAGAGACGATGGTTAGATTCTCTCTTGTTGAGGTGGTCATTGTCTAAAATGTATATCACAAATGTTACTTGCCATTTGTCTGCCCAAACCTGGATATTGTCCAGGTCTTACTGCATTGGACATGGACAGTTTCAGTATCTGAGGAGTCATGACTGGTGCTGAACATTGTGTGGTCATCTGTGAACATTCCCAGTTCTGACTTTATGATGGAGGGAAGATCATTGATGAAGCAGCTGAAGATGGTTGGGGTCAGGTCTTGAAGTAGGTCAAATTATCTAAGTATAGTTTCAATACACGTTATTGAAGCAATTCTGCACACACGTCAAGAGATTTCTATATTGAATTTCCCAATAAAAAGTAAATTCCAAAATATGTTTGCATCTTGAAATCCAATTTACAGCAGGGAGAACCGCAGAATTTCAAGAACTCTTTCAAAAGTCAGAAGAGGATCAACATTTACTCCTTTGTCAACTTGGAAGAATCCCTAGAATTTATGATTATAAAAATCGTAAATAACAATTATATTGACTGCATGTGAAAGAGTGCTGCCCATTGTGGAAATTCTTTTCACTATCTTCAGGAATGAAGAAGAAAACTGGCTAAAAAAAAGAGACGGTACGCTGTTGGCAAAAGTGGAATGTTTTTGAACAATTTGTACAGCAGAAAATGGACAATGTCACCTATACACTGTGTGGGAGCTTTCTTACTGACTGATGAAGTGCCAAAACAAGGTGTATACATGAACAATGAACAAATCAGCAAATGTAAAGTTAAAACTAGGCAGTGGAAGGGGATATTAAACATTATGTGGCTAGATTGACAAACTGTGTACTCTTGAATAAAAAATTTGACAAATTCCATCTTGTTAATGAAACCAGCTTCTATGGAAATTAATGGCAGTTTTTGTGGCTTTTAAAAAGTCAATATGCTTGCATAGAGTATACCTGAATGCAGTAGGCTGTTAGCAGTTGGTCTCTGTGACAATGTGGCATGTACTGGATGGCTTTTAGATATGGGGGATGAGAGCAACATAAAACTGTTCAAGTTCAGTCAGAATTCTTCCACATCAATATTTAAAATATCAACAATGTTATCACTGTCAGCTGGGGAAACAAATGGCCCTGCCAGGTATCCAAGGGACACAGGATCACCGAGGAGTAGTAAACAGATTTAAAAGAAAAAGCTTTGACATTTACTTTCTACCTCGATATAAATAAGATCCCAGACGCTAACTCCATCTTGTAAGAAATTTCCATGGAAACAAAGGTCAGTATTCTTCCGCCCAGTGAAAACATGACCTTAGCTGAATTGAGTGATTTTGAAACATTTGAAGGTTAAGTTCAACAATGTGAAACTACTGAAAGACCTTAATGTTCCAGGCTATGAATCTGATTGAGCCAGAGCTGCATGCTTCTTATCACCATGTTGTACACAGAGTGCACTCTGTACCCATCATCTCTTGTACTTTGTTCTCAACACAGTTGTTAGATAAAATGGTTTGACCATTGTGACTTGAGTGTTCAAAGTGCTGCTTTTGAAACCAATGTCACCTGTAATTACATGTGCGCTTTCATCTCAAGTTATTCTGGTGGATCACATGCAAGTGTTAACATTGAACTCAACAACAATATTTTAAATATCCACTTATCCAGGGACTTGCTTATAAATTGTTTCTATCTTTAAAGAAGATGGTACTATAGTTATTAGTTGCCTAGTTCACCCAAGACCTGGTTGAATAAGATATGAGTTTAAACCTGAACAGGTAAATTGGGGAGTTTAAATAAGTTAAATATATTAACAATGTATCAGCAGTGGTGACTGTGAGACTACTGGATCCCCATAAAACTCTATCTGGTCCATTGTTCCTATTTACACAGACCTCTATGTGACTCCAGTTCAACAGCAAAGTGGTTGCCTCTAAAGCTGTCCTGTGAAATGGCTGATCAGACACTTGGTTGTGTGCAAAGAGCTCACCATCATGTTCTCAAGGTAGGGAAGGGATGGGCAACCTTAAAATGGTCGACCCTTTACTCTGAGATTATGCCCTTCTCGCACAAAAAGTAGCAACCTATCTGCATCTACTCTGTCAAGTCCCCTAAAAGTCTGTTATGTTTCAATATGGTCCCCTCTCATTCTTCTAAACTCTAATGAGTCCAATTTAGTCAATCATTCCTCATAAGACAGTCCCTCCAGACACAAGACACAGTACCAGGTGTCAGCGTTGTGAAAATTTCTGGACTGCCTCCAGTACCAGGATATCTTTCCATAAATAAAGGGAGTGATACTGTTTGCAGTATTCGAGCTGTGGTCTGACCAGAGCCTTGTATAGGTTTAGCAAAACCTCCCGACTATTATATTCCATTCCTTTTGAACTAAAGGCCAACATTCCATTTGCCTTCCCTATTACCCACCAATCTTATACCTTGCCAAAGATTGCATTTGGTGATGGAGCTGCTCACTTCATACCTTGGACCATGTGGCTCTAAGGATGGCTGATTACTGTAGTTGAAGCCATTCACTTACACAGCTGATGATAATAAGTGAATATTCATTTACAATTATGATCATGTATTTACAGTAGACATGTCACCTTTGTGCACTCAGAAGCTTTTCTTCCTTCTTTCCCTCCCACCATGTCTCAGTGTTGACCTGGATTCAATGGAGCCTCCCTACAATGTGGCCTGTGGGCCTTGGTTGGGTGAACTTGAAGTTTGTGTTGTAGATGGTTCAGACGTGCTGAGTGTGTCCAGCCTGGGGGTTGCTGCACTTTCCACATCTTCACCTCCCAAGGGGCTGAGGGTGGCAGGTAAGGTGGAGCTGGGTCACCCAATCACCACGGAGTTGCTTCAGCTTTGATTGGAGCCCGTCAAAGTGAAGGTACGAGGCAAAGTTGAAATCCACAAGGGAAGCAGTGTGCAACTACCTTATCTCCAGCAAACAAAGAAAGACTTGAATTTATATAGGACCTTTAATGACCACCAGGCAATGAAGCACTTTTCTAGCGTAATGTGAGAGAGACAGTGTCTAATTGATGTGTACTGAACTCCCACAAAGCGACAGGGTGATAATGACCAAATAATCTGCTATGTTAATGTTGATTGAGAGATAGAGTAGAGATGGAGAATGAAAGTGTACAAAGGTATGAGGAGCACTGACAGAGTAGGTAGGGAGAAACTTTACCCCTTAGTAGAAGAGTCAATAACCAAGGGTTACGCTTTCAAAGTAAGAAGCAGGAGGTTCAGGGAAGATTTAAAGAAATCAGTTTTCACCCAGAGGGTGGTGGGAATCTGGAACTCACTGCTTGAAAGGGTGGTAGAGGCGAGAACTCTTAAGATATTTATGAAGTATTTGGATGAGTGCTTAATGAGCCATAATGTACAAGGCTGAAGGCCAAGTACTGGTTAATAGAATTAGAATTGGTATGTGCTTAATGACCAACATGGACACAATGGGACAAAGGGCCTTTTACTGTGCTGTAAAAGCTCTGCAGCTCTATGACATTCACTAAGACATGAGGGATAGCTTCGCTGCTCTTTGAACTAGTGCCATGGGATCCTTGAGATCCACTAGAGAGATGGGTCCTCAATTTAATGTGCAAGGTGGGACCTCTTTTGCATCACTCCTTCAGCACTAATCTGGAGGATTGTCCACTTTGAGTTTTGCACTCAGGTCTCTTGTGTGGTTGTTCAAGTAACTGAGCTGTGGCTGACATCAAGGTAATTAGTTCGAGCCACGTGTGTGAGACTTAAATTAAAACCTGCGCTACGGCGACAGACCCTTTATGGAGATCATCCAGACTGTACACTTTAAAATGTCATATCCTGGTGATCAAATTATAACAGACTTCTCAGACTGAACGACATAACTGCTAAAATAAAACAAAGAACTATAGATGCTGGAGATCTGAAACAACAACTGAAATCATTGGAGATACTCAGCAGATCTGGCAATATGTGTGAGAAGAAAGCAGAGTTAATGTTTTGAGTCTGGTGCCTCTTCATCAGAACAATTTCTGTTTTTGTAACATAACTACAAAGTTCTTTTCGGTTACATTGGAACATCCAGCCTCTGGCAGCTCTTTAAGTCATAACAGGATTTAGCTCCCGTATACGAATTAAAGAACATAATTACTACAAATTTCAAAACCATAAATGTAAAAAAGCACTGGCATAAGAACAACAGTTTCAAATGATGTCTCTTTTCAGTGATGAGGGTCTGTTTCCATGGTAACTTTGCTATTGTTTAACCCCTTCACCCACACAAGCCTATATTTAGCATTGTGCAAGCTGTGCTCCAGATGGTGTTAATGCTCACTATTGTTTGCATTGTAATCTGAATACTTGTTTCAAACAGTGGAATGTCACACCTGCCTGACACACAGTCAATGAAGGAACAGGTGCAGCACAACAGGAGTTTTAAAGAAATTTAAATATTAACAATCATCTGGGGGAGAAAATATCAGGAGACAAATTCATAACAAGCAGAATTGCTTTCTTTGAGTTTTTGTCTCAATCCAATGATTATGTTGGGCGTTAAAGCCTGTAGTTTAGTGTTGGCTGCTATCATACTGTGAACAAAACATTAGTAAAATGCACATCTGTAGTTGATCTGATATTTCTTGCCAAAATTTGTTTTATAACTAGGTGCCTTGTTCAGCCACTGCAGGCTAGAAGTTCCCATAACACTCTTGAGAGATTCAAGATCATCCAAGACAAAGTGGCTCACTTGATCAGCATCCATCCATCACTGTAAGCACTCATTCCTTTAACACAGTGGTGCACAATAGTAGCAATGTGTATCATCTACAAGATGCATTGCAGCAACTTGCCAACTCCTTTCATCCCACAACCTTGACCAACTAGAAGGGCAGGACCGTAGTTGGGAACACTGCTGAATGCAAGTTTCCTTCCAATCACTCACCATCCTGACTTGGAACTATTTTGCTATTCCTTCACTGTTGCTGGGTTAAAGTCCTGGCCTGGGACCCCTACATTTTGAGATTAGGCCCTGCCTGACTGTCAGTGTGCTTTCCAAATCAGACAGAGGAATGAAGTGGATCCAGATAAAGGTGGAAACTTCAACACACCCTTTTTAAGAGTATCAACTCTTGACAGACTTCCAATAATTACTCAGTGGGACGCAGACAAGTACAGGTATTTCTTCATTTCCACTATGTTCTGAACAAGTTGCAAAAAGGCTGTCACAGCTAAAAGTGCAGGATATCCTTGTTGTACCAAGCAGTGACCTGACATCAATGACCATGATGGTATATTTTGTGTCTTCATAGCCTCGTTCACAGTCCTGTTTTTGTAGGGTTTAGGCAACATTGTATTCATGGAAGTAATTGTGATTGAAATCTCTGTCTAAGTTCATCAATGCCTATGCTTACACACATTACAATTTATCCTGTAGTGTACCAGGATGGTCCCTGGCATGGAGGCATTGTCTTATGAGCAAAGGCTAAACAGGTTGGGACTCAACTCACTGGAGTTTAGAAGAATGAGGAGTGATCTCATTGGGACATATAGGATTTGTGATGGTTTTGACAGAGTAAATGCTGAGAGGATGTTTCCCCTCATGGGACAGTCTAGGGTCAGAGGGCACAGTCTTAGAATAAAGGGGTATAAATTTAAGACTGAGGTTGGGAAGAGTTTCTTCTCTCAGAGGGTTGTGAGTCTTTGGGAACTCCTTGTTACCGAGAGCTGTAGGGGCAGAGTCCTTGTGTTTATTTATGGCTGAGATAAATAGATTCATGATGAATAGTGGAATTAAGGCTCATGGGGAAAAGTCATGAGAAATATTGAATCAGCCATGATCTTATTGAATGGCAGAAAAAGCTTGAGAGGCTGAACAGCCTATTTGCAATAGTCTCATACCAAATGAATTCCGTTATTGTTGGTGACAGTTTAAGCTGTTTCTTTTAAGATGCATTGGCACATTAATGGAGTAGCTCACTTTGCTATCTTCATTAACAAAATGGAATTTATCTGCAGAGACTTGGTAACACCATGTATCTGAGGTAAGTGATCATTGTCGGAGAGGTTTGAAGAGCACCAGAGGCCAGGATATTAAATTATTGGGTCAGGCAAATTGGGAAGGCTAAACAGAAATCTACATTAAGTAAATCACTGGCAATGATGGACATGTTATGCTTGAGGGAGAAGTCGGGTTAATGCGGCTGCTTTCTCACCAAGAGGAAAGATGTAATAAATTTAAGTTATACCAGGTCAATATTGACTAAAAGCCACATTTTGATATCATCATACAGGGATAAAAACAGATAACGGGTGCAGAAAGTTGTATCAAAGTTGTCCATAATTTATGGAAAGGTTTTGTCTTTCTTTAATCCATGCTTTTTCACTTCTTTCACAACTTCATTCTTTTCAGGTTTCATCTTTTCTGCCAATATTTTACCTCCTCATCTAGGACCTTGTATTCTCCATTTGTCACTGTTCATCAGATTTTATTTTGATGGGTCTTCCACTCAATGTGTTGATTCTTTTTACTTTAGGTAATTTAAAAATTCTCAGCTTGGTTTTCAAATCCATTCATGACCTTTCTCCTTCCTGTCTTTGTAGTGTTCTTCAACTCTCTGACCCATTGAGATCTTTGCGTTCCTTTAATTTGGCCTTTCGTTCATTCCATATTTTGAGTACCTCATCTCTGGTGGACGTGTTCTAGAATTTTGCTTCCTTTGACAGCACCTTGTAAACCTTCAGCCTCCATCACCCAGAGGATAGGAGCAGCAGATGGCAACACCACAACCTGCAAGTTCACCTCCAAGCCATGCATCATCCTGACTTGCAGCTGGCTCAAAACACACAGACAGATAGACAGACAGACAGACACACACACACACACACTTATACACATACTTATGCACAAACTATTATAAGTATTCACACTCTCACACGCACAAACATGGTGGCTCAGTGGTAGCTACCTAGATTACACCTCGTCCCACCCACTTTCCTGCAAAAATGTCATCCCCTTTTCCCAATACGTTCGCCTCCGCCGCATCTGCTCCCAGGATGAAGCATTCCACTCCCATACATCTCAGATGTCCTCATTTTTCAAGGACCGCAATTTGCACCCCCTCAGTGGTCGATAACGCCCTCGACCGTGTCTCCCACATTTCCCACAACTCATCCCTCACACCCGCTTCCCGCAATAAAAACCAAAACAGAATCCCCCTCATCCTCACGTACCACCCCACCAACCTCCGGATTGAACGCATCAACCTCCGACACTTCCGCCATCTGCAATCCGACCCCACCACCAAAGACATTTTTCCATCCCCACCCTTATCTGCCTTCCGGAGAGACCACTCTCTCCGTGATTCCCTTGTCTGCTCCACACTCCCCTCCAGCCCCACCGCACCCGGCACTTTTCCCTGCAACCACAGGAAGTGCTACACCTGTCCCTACACCTCCCCCCTCACCTCCATCCCAGGTCCCAAGAAGACTTTCCACATCAAGCAGATGTTCACCTGCACATCTGCTAATGTGGTATCCTGCATCCGCTGCTCCCGTTGTGGCCTCATCTACATCTTGGAAACTAAGCGGAGGCTTGGGGACCGCTGTGCAGAACACCTACGCTCGGTTCGCACTAAACAACTGCACCTCCCAGTCGCGAACCATTTCAACTCCCCCTCCCAATACGCAGATGACATGTCCATCCTGGGCCTCCTGCAGTGCCACAACGATGCTACCCGAAGGTTGCAGGAACAGCAACTCATATTCAGCTTGGGAACCCTGCAGCCCAATGGTATCAATGTGGACTTCACAAGCTTCAAAATCTCCCCTCCCCCTACCTCATCCCAAAACCAGCCCAGCTCGTCCCTGCCTCCCTAACCTGTCCTTCCTCCCACCTATCCCCTCCTCAAGTCCCACCCCCATCTCCTACCTACTAACCTCATCCCGCCCCCTTGACCTGTCCGTCCTCCCTGGACTGACCTATCTCCTCCCTACCTCCCCACCTACACTCACCTTTACTGGCTCCATCCCCGCCTCTTTGACCGGTCTGTCTCCTCTCCACCTATCTTCTCCTCTATCCATCTTCTATCTGCCTCCCCCTCTCTCCTTAATTATTTCAGAACCCCCTTCCCCTCCCCCATTTCTGAAGAAGGGTCTAGGCTCGAAACATCAGCCTTCCTGCTCCTCTGATGCTGCTTGGCCTGCTGTGTTCATCCAGCTCTACACCTTGTTACCTCAGATTGTCCAGCATCTGCAGTTCCTACTGTCACAGAAGAATGCCATTTGGCCCTTCAAGCCTGCGCCACCATTCAATATGATTATGCAGTGCCATTCCTGCTTTCTCTCCATACCCTTTGATCCCTTTAGCCGCAAGGGCCACATCCAGTTCCCTTTTGAATATATCTAACAAACTGACCTCAACAGCTTCCTGTGGGAGAGAATTCCACAGGTTCACAGCTCTATGAGTGAAGAAATTCTTCCTCATCTCAGTCCTGAATGGGTTATCCCTTATTCTTAGACTGTTACACACACACACACGCACACACACTAAAACACACACTTGCGCACTAACACATATACACACACACACACAAAGACATACACACACTAAAACACACACTTGCACGCACACACACACACACAACGACACACACACATGCGCACTAACACACACACATACACACTCAGACACACAAACGCACTAACACGCGCAAACACACACACACACAAAAACACTAATACAGACATATACTAAGACACACACACACACACACCTTCACAGCCACCATTTCCGAGCCTATTAAGGATCTACAACAAATGATGCTCTAGCCAGCACCTTTGATGATCAAATAACACTTTTAAAAATCCTCCCTGCATCTCTGCACTCCCTTGTCTCTTTTGAACCACTCTTCAAATCCTGTCTCCTTGATCAAAGTTTGGACCTAATTTCTTCTTATGGGATTCAGTGCCAGGCTTTGTTTGATGATGCTCCTGTGAAACATATTGGGATGTTTTACTGTGTTAAATGTTGCTTTGTAGATATAAATTGTTATTGTGAAGCAGTCCTTTGGTTTCCTTTCCACCTGCACACCTTGAATCCATGAGACTGCTGAGGATTCCAATACTTATTCCCCTTGTTGCAGCCATTAAACATATTTCCACCCACTAAGTTTCTCTTCAGGATGATGGCTGAAATGCCTTGTCTTTTTTCATCTCTTTTTGCCAGGGAGACATAGCTCTCACATTAGTTTGCTCACGGTCTTCAAATTGCAGAATGTGACCTTTTTCTTCAAACAGTAAATTTGAAACCAGCTCTGTATATTTATTTCTTAGGATTTTTTAATTAAAAATTGATTTTTGGTACCTTGGTTAATGAAATCCTCCTTACCGCAAGTGTAGTGAACTAACTGATCCAGGTATTCATGACAAATAGTGACCTTTATAAGGCCATAACTTCACAATAGATTATCCAATTCAGGTGATTCATACATAGAAAGAACACTTGTACAAAGAGACAAATGTATAAACGGGATATTTTATTGCTCGATTAAACTGTGGATTTATGATTAGTAATTTAGCATGGAAAGAAAGGATTTTATTAAAAGTCTGTGGATGATGTGTCTTTTCTCCTCAATTTGGCTCTTCTCATTGATGTTATTTAAAATGAGTGGAGTTATATTATATTACAGATTAAACATCTCACCATGATAGGATTTTTGCAGTGAAACATCTCAGCACACTTCCGTTGTCTTATAGAATCATGGAGGTTTCAGCACAAACTATTCAGTACTGTCCAGTCGATGCTGGGCTCAATACAAGAGCAGTTCAGCTTGTCCCACCATCTCAGTCTTTCCTAGTCACCCTTTGTTTCCTTTGAAATGGTTTCTTCAATGCTCTTTTGAAACTCACATTTGAATCTATCTCCACCACACTCTCAGAACAGGCCTAAGGAGTTGACTGGCCTAATCCTATTCCTATTCCTGTTCCTATGAATCAGTGTTTTCTAAAAGTTCACTCTAACAACCTTCCTTTCGTACATGAGGCCTTGATTTAGAAGGTCCAGAATCACATATGCCTCACTGATTCCTTTTCAATGTGCCCTGCCACCTTTAACTATTTATGCATATATTCCACTAGGAATTATAGCCTTTAATTTATATTGCTTTCCCTCATTCTTCCTACTGGCATGGTGGCTCAGTGGTCAGCACTGCCTTCTCACAGCGCCAGGGGCCCAAGTTCAATTCCACAGTTGAGTGGCTGTCTGTGTGGAGTTTGCACATTCTCCCCGTGTCTGTGTAGGTTTCCTCCAGGTGCTCTGGTTTCCTCCCATAGTGCAAAGATGTGCAGGTTAGGTGGATTGGCCCTGGGAAATGCTGGGTTACAGGGATAAGGTAGGGGTGTGTAGTGTGGGTCTGAGTGGGATGCTCTTTGGAGGGTTGGTGTGGACTTGATGGGCCTAATGGCCTGCTTCCACACTGTAGGGAATTCTATGATTCAAACTGTATCATTCCACACTTCTCTGCATTAAATATCATCTACCACATGTCCTCACATTCCACTTGTTCATCCATGTCCTCTAGAAATCTATCCCTTTCCTCCTTATCAGATTATCAGATCAACTATGGTTTCATTGCGGTTGTCGACTTGCTGGCTTGTTCTTGTTCAGACGTTTCGTCACCATGTTAGGTGACATCATCAGTGGATCCTCCGATGAAGCGATGTTATTCTACTCTGCTTGGAATTTATACTGTTTGGTCTGTTAAGGTGAGTACTGTCATTTCCAGTTTTGATCTGTATGGGTTTGTATATGGGGTCCAATTCTTGTGATTTATAACTCTACTGCGAAGCCTCTTCCAAGGATGCCCACCTTGAAGAAGCTGTCTGAAGAAGGGTCCCAATCTGAAACATCAGCTTTCCTGCTCCTCTGATGCTGCCTGGCCTGCTGTTTCCCTCCAGCTCCACACTTTGTTATCTTTTATTTATGCCCAATTCTATATGTTTGTTTCATTGAATGGTAGAACAGATTCAGTAGGCTGTTAGCCTAATTCTGTTCCAGCATCTTAAGGTTTTATGATCTCCTCACAAATTACAAGTCTTCCGAGTTTTGTGACATCTGCAACTTTTGACATTGCGCCCCATGCATCCAAAATCATTTAATATACAGGTAGTTCTCCTACAACACAATAGTCATATTCTTGCATGACCTTGCAATCAGAAAATCGGCATGGAAAATCACGTTATAGGGAAATCGCTCTTGAAAATCGCTATACCTGTATAGTAGAAAGTTTGCTCTATCCAAACAATGTCTACTATTCATCAATTGCGTTACTGCCAATTCGTGTTAATGAAACACGTGTTATAGCTGAACTACCTGTATCAATAAAATCAACCGTACTAATACCAGTCTCTGGGGATTCGCATCGTCAACCTTCCTCCAATCATTGACACTTATCAAAGACAAATTCAACTCTATTTTCGTAGGCCCTTAGAATTTGACAGCTTTGACATTAACGTAATGCGTCGGTAAACCACCACCTTAATTTGTAAAACAGTCCTTTATTTTGCAAAGTAACTCCAAGTTTCATGATTGGAATGCTTTTGCATGAAGAAGTGATGACTCTGGCAAGGATTCATTAATTTGCTTGATTTTTGAGAATGAGAATTAAGAGCAGACCATCAGACAACAGCCCCAGGGAATTTATGATCTTTAAAGAGAATTATTCTAATCCCACCAACGTCTTCCTGCATCTGTTATGGCATTATCCATGGCAGAATTAACCCGTCTCAGAAAGACTCAGATAATAGAGACAGTGTGCTTCATGCTGTAAGATCTGTAGTGCAGTGTGTTACCTTCCATACTGATGCATTGTTTTAATTTTTTAAATACATTAATTATTGATGCATGTTTATAGAACAAATACATATTTTGTAGGGATACCTCCTACTATTTGCATGTGTAAAGTTTTGTAATTTGCCAAGTTGTGCCAATGTTTTACGGAATATGTTATGTTTAACATTGTTCAGTAAGTGCTAGATGCTGATGTTTCGTATATTGAGTGCACAGATATGCATGAAAGCAATCTCATGAGAAGAATAAATGTGTATTCTTGTGTGGGTTACTACTGCTAAGAAATTGAGCTGTTTATAGATGAATGCTTGCCGAGAAAGCTTTCTTATTATTGTTGAGAAATGTGAGCGAAGGGCCAAAGATTGCTAATTACAAGAGGTCAATAATGTTGAAAATAATAGCAGATAAAATGTGTTATATAAGATGTAGAATTAATGTTAGATTGGGTTTTTCAAGTGGGTAGTTGTAGAAGGAAGGATAGAGAAGGAGCTCCATTGTTATACCAACATACAAATGAGGTGCAGAAGTAGGCCATTCAGCCCTTCAAGCCTGCTACACCATTCAATTGGATCATAGCTGATCTGTTTAAGTTCTGAGTTCCATATCATCCATAGTTCTTGGGTAAGGTCGAATGAATCAAACGAGCAGATGGTGTGAAAGGTCTTGATTTTAAAGCAACAAAGTCAAGCAAAGGATTGTGTAGAGCAACGTTTTTGTAGTTTAGGAGGAACAGGAAAGGAAAATTCAAAGGGGAAGTGTCTGACACAACACTAATAAAATATGTACACAAATATGATAGAGGGACAGGGAATGCATTTGAAAGGCAGATCTCAAAATAATTTAAGATCTTAACAAATAAAGGGGGCAGAGAAGATGTTGGGAACAGGATCAGTGGGATTTACAGTTCAACCGCATTTCCCCCAACTCTGTAATGCACCCATTAAGGAGATAATTTACACAGACTAAGAAGTATTCCACTTTCAATTGGAAGTTCATTGAGTGTTAACTGAGATAATAATGGGGCAACATGAGCCTGGAGTTCTTGAATTAATTCAGTAAATATTAATGAGTAATTACACTCCTTTTGGCTATCAAGTGACTCGTACCGGATGTGGGGACTGTGAATGTTAGCAAAGGACAAGACCTGTGATATACTTTTCAGTTGAATAACCTGACAATGTTTTGTCAAGACTCTTGCCTGAATGATGGTGACCCAGCACCCAGACCAATAAGATTACCATTTGCAGTTCAGATCTTAGAACATGCCCATCTCTACATCAGAAGGTTGCAGAATTAAGGTCTACTCCAGAAACCTAAGTGCAAAATCTACATTGACACTTCTTATATAATACTGAGAGAGTACTGGACTGTCAGAGATGCTGTCTTCTGGATGAGATATTAGACCAAAGTCCTCTCTAACCTCTCAAGTAGATCTAAAGGATATTGTGGCAACATTGAAGGAAGAGTGGAGTGTTTGCCTCAATGCCCTGGACAATATTTATCCTTCAATCAACATTACAAATAAGTAAAATGTTAAATCCAGTCGCCGCAATTCACAATTGGCGATCACATTTCTTAAATTACAACCATAATTGCACTTGATAGAAAAGTATTTAATTGCTCTAAAGTAGCATTTTGGGATGTGCTGAGGTTATGGCAGATGCTACGTGAACACAAGTCTTTCAAAGCTATTACAAAGCTGAGCTACAAAGCAGCAGTGACCACTCTAAACTTAATCTTTCCTTTCACTGTTGCCTTTATTCAGGAAAACTAATATTACAATAATGTGCACCTCATCCTAGTAACTTCCAACTGCAAATAATTGGTTGTAAATATGAAAACTGTCCTGGAATATTGAAATATCTTTCTTTGATTTCCAATAATTGGTATTATTGAAGTCTTTATAAAACAATAGTTGCTGTTATTATGATAATTGACATCAAGACAGATGTTAATACTTTTGCATCAGGTGTTTATGATTCATTTGCAGCCTGGGATTTTGAGTACAAGCTCTTGGGAGGTCAAGATGGTTGAAGTTTGGTAAATGTGCTGAGTCATGGAAGCCACTCTGATCCTCAGTTAGATTCCTGGCATCAGAGATAATAGGTACTGCAGATGCTGGAGAATCCGAGATAACAAGGTGTGGAGCTGGATGAACACAGCAGGCCAAGCAGCATCATAGGAG
>JAHRHZ010000041.1:11466592-11539265 GCA_024137785.1 Ginglymostoma cirratum
CTCCTATGATGCTGCTTGGCCTGCTGTGTTCATCCAGCTCCACACCTAGATTCCTGGCATTGCAGGGTGCTGACAGCAGAGTTAACGATTATGCCTTGCCTTCCTGAAGAAGACAAAAGATTCAACTCAGAATCTCAAACCTGTCTGATACATTGTGAACTCAGTTGTGTCCACCAGTGAGTGCACTGTCACCTTTCAATCAGTTTGCTCAAATTTCGCTCCAGTGACTCGGGCACAGCATCCAAGTGGCAAGGTCAGTGCAGCGTGAAGGTGGTTGCCAAAATGTTCTTCGGTTGAGATGCTCAACTGATATCCCATCTAACTATTCAGCTGGGTTTACAAGATCTCATTCATTATGTTGATGGAGAGCAGTCTCGTGCTTCCTTGGTCTTTAAGTCAAAATTAATCATCCAACATCAGGAAAATAAAGCCAGGCTATCTGGCAACTATTCAATTGCTGTGATGGCCGCTTACAGTGCATAAGTTACTTGTTGAGCTTTTTTGCATTACAAAAGTAACTAGTCAAAAAAAGGCTGTCAGGCATAATTCAACATTCTGAAGTCATGAAAGCAGTTATATAACTTAATTTCTTTCAGTGCAGATAAATGTGTTAGCTTGTCTCAGTTGGTTGCACTTAAGACTCTGCGTCAGGAGGCTGAGGGTTCAAACCTTGTCAGCATTGTATGAGGTTCTTTAAACACTGTCATACCAAAGGATGTAATCAGGAATAAGGTCTTCTCATGGCATCGTGTTTCTTTCTTGACAATAATTGGTTTACTAAGTTAGTCTTTTCAGTTCCTTTGCTGTGCATGATTTTCTACTGTGTTTGTCATCAAAAACAACAAGCTCCAAACAGTAATTCATTGGCTGCAAAATGTTTTGGGACATCAAGTAATGAAGTAATATATAAGTACAGACACTTTTATTGATCTTCAGCTGGGGTTTAGCTGGGATTAAGTTTTGTGGTGATTCGCTCAGATGTTATTGTTTTTGCATATTTGCTATCTCTCCCATAACTGTCCATGGCTGTTTGCAAACTGAGTGCCATATCCCCCTCCAAAGATGATCTATCGAATCCATCTCTAGGATCACCTATTTCCAAAATAATCCAGCACCGCCCCTGCTTCAGTTTCTCTTCTGCACAAACACTTGTCCATGCCATTTCAGCTCCACATGAGACTCTTCTGAAGCTCCCAGTTGCTGGCCTTTTATGTTGTTTGCTGTGTAAACTCGAGGCCAACAAAAACCTGTTGCCTGTGTCCTAATTCCATCAAGTCTTCACCCATCATCCCAATGCTCAGTGACATATATCGGCACCCAGTTAAGCAATGTTTTGAAGTTAAAGCACCCATTGTTATTTTAAGATCCCTCAATGGCCTCACTCCTCCAGTCGCTGTAGTGTCCTCCTGCCGCACAATCAGCTGAAATATGGGTTCCTCTAATTCCAAATTCTTGAGCGTCCTTGATTTTAATTGCTCCTGTGCTTTCAGTTGTCAAGGCTCTATGTTGTGGAATTCCCTTCATGAATTCCTTTGCCTCTGTAAACTACTTTAAGAAGCTCCTTGAAATTCATACATTTGACAAATGTATCGTCCTACTATCTCCTCATGTGGCCAAATGCCCATTTTGTTTGGTAATGCTCCAGCAAGGTGCTTTAGGACATTTCACTAAGTCAAAAGTGTTGTATAAAACTGCCTGTTATAGTTGACTAACTTTATACATTACCAGAAACTGGCCAGTATTCATATGACTATGAATTCAACAAGGATCATAGTTTCAGGGAAGAGAAGTAAATATGTTTTGCAAAATAGTTTTTGCCACCTCCTGAAAAGATGTTATTTCTTTTGGATCATTCTAATCTGAGTAGCTTTAAAAGTTTCACAAAGGGAATTTGTTTAATGTTTACAGAAAGTCTATCTGACCATTCTTAAAATGAATTGTCATCCTCTGGCAAAATTTACCCTGATTACCTGTTATTGGAGCATTCCAATTCTCATGTGGTCATGATACAGAAAATAAAACCTGGTAACAGTTGTGTGAAAAGTAATTATTCATTTATCCTTTTGAAGTCATCTGAGCAAACAATGTGGTTGACCTATTGAGACAGCTAAAGGCACAGTCCTTGTTATGTGGGAAGCAACAAATTATCATCAATGCATTTACAAGTGGTATCCTTAATTAGTTAAGGTCTGTTTCTCAAGTTGAAGTTCTTTCACAAGTTGCAATATGCCCCAAAGGTACATTTCTATGGAGCGTAGGCTTGTGATGAAAGCAGATGTCTCTTAGAACATGCATTATATACTTGATTGACTGCACGAGTGTCAGCCAGCACTCAGTTGGTAGCAGTTTTGTTTATTTTACTATATTATATCTATTTTACAAAACGTGTTTTGCATCTCTTTCCTGACACTATGATCCCTTCTCGTAATGTATGAGGGTAGACAACAGTAGCAGGCATTTATATTCAGCAACTTTGACTTTGTAAAATGTTCCAAAGCACTCGCTGATGGAATACTAGCTTCTTCTTTTCTCAGTTTTTATGGTTTACTTCTAAGGAGAACTCTTTCAGTACGAAGGTGGCTTCAATGGGTTCCAGAGTGGAGGCATATTCGGAGGCAGCATGGCTACAGAGTCGGTCGGCCTGTGGAGCTTGGAGCGGCATTCTTGCTTTGGCATGGCTTGGGTTGGTGTAGACTGGAGTGGGGCTCTGACTGCAGCATGGCATGGACTGGTGTAGCCTGGAGCGAGGCTCTGACTGCAGCATGGCATGGACTGGTGTAGCCTGGAGCACAACTCTTGCTGTGGCATGGCGTGGGCTGGTGTAGCCTGGAGTGGGGCTCTGACTGCAGCATGGCATGGGCTGGTGTAGCCTGGAGTGGGACTCTGGCTGCAACATGGCATGGGCTGGTGTAGCCTGGAGTGGGGCTCTGACTGCAACATGGCGTGGGCTGGTGTAGCCTGGAGTGGGACTCTGGCTGCAACATGGCATGGGCTGGTGTAGCCTGGAGTGGGACTCTGGCTGTAACATGGCATGGACTGGTGTAGCCTGGAGCGGGACTCTGGCTGTAGAGTGGAGTGACCTGGTGAAGCCCAGAGCATGACTGTAGCAATGCAGATGGAAAAGTCGGACTCTCTCTAAGTTATCTTTCTTTATTTTTTAACTTAAGTTAATGAGAAGGGCACCAATGCATGGCAATAGTATAAACTTTTCACATATTATATTGAATACATGTGACAATAAATAACTCACTTCAATGCACTTCTATGCTGCTGTCTTCTGGATGAGCTGTTAAACTGAGGCCCAATGGGGTGAATATAAAAGATCCTCTGAGCACTTCTGATGCAAAGGCAATGGGAGTTATCCTTAATTTCACTGCCAAAATTTATTCTTCAACCAACATCGTAAAAGCATATTTATTGGTTATTATCAGATTGCAGTTTGTGGGATTTTGCTTTGCACAGGTTGGCTGCTCTGTTTCCCGCATTCTAACAGTGACAACACCACTAAAGGACTTTCATTGGCCATAAAGTGCTTTGAGACGCCATGAAAAACATCATATAGATGTAAATCTTTCTCTTTTTCTCTAAGAGTGTTCAGGCTGACTTTAAAGTATGAAGTTTTCATGCTGAAATGCAAAAGAAAATTGCAAACACTGGCAATCTATTAAAGCACTGGAAAGTCACGGCAGGTTGATTAGCATCTGAAAGATAAAGCAAAGTAATTGTTTTGAAAGCAGCCCTTTCCATATGAATGGTGTATTAGAGCAATATTTAAACTCCTTTTTTCCAACACTTTCATTTTCAGATTCTGCAAATAGCATTCTGACAGGCCAAATTCATACCAGCATGGATAGAGGACCGGTCCAGGCTACACCAGTCCATGCTGTGCTGCAGTCAGAGCCCTGCTCCAGACTACACCAGCACATGACATGTTGCGGCCAGAGTCCCGCTCCATCAGGGGATTTCACATGCCATTGTGACAGTTGTGAATACCAAGTTGTGATGCGTCTGTAAGGATTGTGGAAAGCCAGGTAGCAATTGCATGAAAATAAACCCCTCAAAACTTTCACCAATTTAACAGTTTTTTAATCACTTGTTCTTATCTGAGTAATTTGATTTGTCCTAACCAGAAACAGTTCCTGTTTGGTCTCTCATCTGCAGTCCTAATGCCCAGAGAGGCTACACAATGCAATCAACTTAAATTGCAGAGGAACCTTTCTCAAAGAGAGAATGTGCCTTTGCACCAGAATGCCCACTATCTGACTCCCAGTCTGTGACAGATTGGTTAAGTTCAGTCAGGGTTGAGGTTGGAATGCCACAATTGGACTCAAAGCCCTAGGCTAGTAAGCCAGAAAAAACTGTTAGAAGCTCCCCCTCATGACTGTTCTCCAGCGACCCACTTACTGCTTGTGAGCAGATATGAGGTGAGGACAGGCTGGACTCAGTGCCCTTTGAAGCTTGCCAATGACTAGCAACTTGAGCAAGACTGAATGGCTGCCAGTGCTGGTGCATTCATACCCAGCAAGAACCAGTAAATTCAGGGCAGTTGAGGGAGAGATAAAAGGTACTGCAGATGCTGGAGAATCCGAGATAACAAGCATGGGGCTGGATGAACACAACAGGTCAAGCAGCATCATAGGAGCAGGAAAACTTGACGTTTCGGGCCTAGACCCTTCATCAGAAATGGGGGAGGGGAAGAGGGTTCTGAAATAAATAGGGAGAGAGGGGGAGGCGGATAGAGGAGAGGATAGGTGGAGAGGAGGCAGACAAGTCGAAGAGGCGGGGACGGAGCCAGTAAAGGTGAGTGTAGGTGGGGGGGTAGGGAGGAGACAGGTCAGTCCAGGGCATCCCAAAACCAGCCTAGCTCATCTCCACCTCCCTAACCTGCCCTTCCTCTCTCCTATCCCCTCCTCCCACCTCAAGCCGCACCCCCATCTCCCATCCACCAACATCATCCCGCCCCCCCGACCTGTCCGCCACATCAGAACTGATGTTAGCTGGGCAAACATTGGCTTATATGCAGAAAATAGGGAGGGAATGGGGTAGGGTGTCAATGATATGATAAAGGATACAGCCTAAAGAGACAGAAGAACAGTTGTCAGGCAAAGGAGTTGATAACAATTTGGCTGGGAGGGTGATTAGCCATTAATGGGGACTGTTAGTGGCTAACAATAGGTAGTGTGTAATAGCAGACTATATAACAAGTTCGCTCCTCTAATGCATCAGAGATAAAAGGTACTGCAGATGCTGGAGAATCCGAGATAGCGAGCGTGGGGCTGGATGAGCGCAGCGGGTCGGGCAGCATCGTGGGAGCGGGGGAGCTTGACATTTCGGGCCTGGACCCTTCATCGGAGGTGGGGGAGGGGAAGAGGGTTCTGGGGTGAGTGGGGAGAGAGGGGGAGGTGGGTGGAGGGTGGATGGAGGGGAGGGTGGGTGGAGAGGGGGCAGACGGGTCGGGGAGGCGTGGATGGAGCCAGTGGGGGTGGGTGTGGGTGGGGGGGTGGGGAGGAGATGGGTCGGTCCAGGGAGGACGGACAGGTTGGGGGGGCGGGATGATGTTGGTGGATGGGAGATGGGGGTGCGGCTTGAGGTGGGAGGAGGGGATAGGAGAGAGGAAGGGCAGGTTAGGGAGGTGGAGATGAGCTAGGCTGGTTTTGGGATGCCCTGGACTGACCTGTCTCCTCCCTACCCCCCCACCTACACTCACCTTTACTGGCTCCGTCCCCGCCTCTTCGACTTGTCTGCCTCCTCTCCACCTATCCTCTCCTCTATCCGCCTCCCCCTCTCTCCCTATTTATTTCAGAACCCTCTTCCCCTTCCCCATTTCTGATGAAGGGTCTAGGCCCGAAACGTCAAGTTTTCCTGCTCCTATGATGCTGCTTGACCTGCTGTGTTCATCCAGCCCCATGCTTGTTATGAGGGAGAGATACTCAGAGGCAGAGGTCTGATGAATCCATTTCATACCTAAAAAAACAGACATCAAGGGGCCATTAAACAAAAGGATGTTCTGCATCTGATCTACATAGGGTTGGACTTGTGGGAAACTTTTTATTTAGGTGTTTCAGGCAGATGACCCCTTAGAGGCTTAATATTTATGCATCAGACCCTTTAAATATATACATTGGGAACTTGATGCCTCATTTTACCAGGATGTTGCCTGGTATGGAGGGAAGGTCTTATGAGGAAAGGCTGAGGGACTTGAGGCTGTTTTCGTTAGAGAGAAGAAGGTTGAGAGGTGACTTAATAGAGACATACAAGATGATCAGAGGATTAGATAGGGTGGACTGTGAGAGCCTTTTTCCTCGGATGGTGACGGCTAGCACGAGGGGACATAGCTTTAAATAGACGGGTGATAGATATAGGACAGATGTCAGAGGCAGATTCTATACTCAGAGAGTAGTAAGGGCATGGAATGCCTTGCTTGCAGCAGTTGTAGACTTGCCAACTTTAAGGGCATTTAAATGGTCGTTGGATAAACGTATGGATGATAATGGAATAGTGTAGGTTAGATGGGCTTCAGATTGGTTTCACAGGTCGGCGCAACATCGAGGGCCGAAGGGCCTGTACTGCGCTGTAATGTTCTATGTTCTATGTTCTATGTTCTACTCAGGCCAGAATCAGAGTGGTTACAGTACAGGTGGAAGCCACTTGGCCTATTATGTCTGTGCCAGCTCTCTGTTGGAAGTTCTTCGCTTAGACCCACTTATCTAATTTCTATCTTATGCAGGGTCATTATTGTTTTTCAGATAATAATCTAATTCCATCAAGAATGTGTTGATGAAACCTATATCCACCACACTCTCAGGCAGTGCATTCTGGAGCCCAACTGCTCACTGCATGAAAACAGGCTTTTTTGAAGAAGGGTCTAGACCCGAAATGTCAGCTTTCCTGCTTCTCTGATGCTGCTTGGCCTGTTGTGTTCATCCAGCTCTACACCTTGTTATCTCAGATTCTCCAGCATCAGCAGTTTTCACTATCTCTTTACTCACATTATCATTGTTTCTTTTGCTGATCATCTGAAAGCTGTGCCGTCTGGCTCCTGTTTGCTGGCGAGAGGCAGGACCTTCAGGAATGGCCCATTCTGAATTTTTCAGATAATTAACAAAAAACCTACTGTGCCTGAGAACTAAGGTTTTCTCTTTCGTTCTGAGGCTCAACGTCTCCTATCTCCATCAGCTTATCCTAGTAAGCATTCAGTCCCAGTTCTTACTTGAGGCCTACTGCCTGTAAGGAACATGACGTTCTTCACTCGGTCAAGCTGCCTATTGATACAAAATTGTCAGGGCAAATGCTGATGTGACCAGAAGACTGATTTTGGGTCTCAATCTAAAATCCAATACCTATCTCTCACATGTCATTATTTTATAGATCACCACTGCAAGCAGCTGTTTACAAAGTTGGGAATTGTATCTACTCATTAGATGACAGTGCCCTTTTAATTCTAAGCTATTGCCTGGATAACCTTTATCAGAAAACACCAATTGTTTGGACTGGAGGTTGCAGCAGACTGGGAATCTTGCCTCCAAACATTTTGAACTGATTGCTATAATTACTGATCTTATGTTGCTGAAATGAATGATTTCTTATTGTGTACATCATAAAATTAATGAACTAATGTGTTTGCCATATAGAAGGTTAAACTGCAGTGCATGGGTTTCTGTGGGTGTGTAGAGACAGTGGCAAACACAGCAATAATAATACTGCTTTTGTTCACTTCTCAAAGTCATTGCGCAAATTGCAAGCCCACCGTAAACCTTTTCTGTCGCTTGTCCAATTGTTTTAATGAATTGAACATTTAGATTACTTCACCCATTCTAACTGGGTGAAAATCAGAATTTGTTCACCTGCATCGCTACATGCACTATGAATTGGTATTGTTAATAATTGATTCAGACAACATTTTTCTTTCCTCATTCCGTTGCAGAAAATTGTGAAGTCACTGCAGTCTAGTTCTTAAGTGAACAAATCCTTACTTTGTTGAATAGTGCGGTGACCTAATCCAGGGAACAGGATCTACAATGAAGAAAGAATAGAGGCAATGCCACTTGTACCACCTGCCATGATACGATAATGTGACTAACAATGCAGAGTCCCTGAACATGTGGGTTCAAATCCCACAGCAGGCGCTGGAATTTAAATTCAATAAATCAAATCCAGAATTGAAAGACAGTCACAGTAATGCTGACAGTTGGCTGGGTAATAGGGCTTCCTCTCAAGCCATCCTTAATCATGACCCCAGTATTTACAATCACTTGAGGTCACTGATTTGGAATTGGAGCTATCTTCTTTGGGCAATGATAAGATACATTGGCATGCTGATGGGATAAGATAAAGATAGACCCCAAGGGTCTAGGCCCGAAATGTCAGGCTTTCCTGCTCCTATGATGCTGCTTGGCCTGCTGTGTTCATCCAGCTCTACTCCTTGTTATCTAAGTATATAGGTAAGGTGTCTTTTCTCTAGGTTGGGGGATTTCAAGACTGGGAGGCATATTTTTAAGGTGAGAGGCGAAAGATTAAAAATGACGTGAAGGGCAATTTTTTTTACACAGAAAGTGGTTTGTGAGTGGAATGAGCTTCCAGAGGAAGTGGCAGATGTGGCTACAGTCACAATATTTAAAAGACATTTAGATAAGTACGTGAATAGGAAAAGTTTGGGGTTACAGTCGGCATGGAATGGTTAGACGGAAGAGTCTGTTTCCATGCTGAATAACTCCATGACTTCTGTGTGAGAAGTATAAGGAAAAGATAAGAAGAAGCATTGATCAGCTCCCAAGGTCAAATAGCCCAGTGATTCTTGTTGTAAGAGATGCCTGCCGATGGCACCAGGTTGTGATTGTATCTTCCCTGGGTAAATTTGCTGTTCCCAATCTTTTTTGCTCTTTATTCATTAACGAGATGAGAGCGTCACCGGCTAGACAGCATTTATTACCCATCCCTAATTACCCAGAGGCAACCACATTGCTGTATGTGGGTCTGGAGTCACATGTAGGCCAGACCAGAAGTTTCTTTCCCTAAAAGACGTTAGTGAACCAGATGGGTTTATCTAACAATCAACAATGGATTAATGGTCATCATTAGATTCTTAATTCCAGATATTTTTTATTGAATTCAAATTCCACCATCTGCCATGGCGGGATTTGAACCCAGGTCCCCAGAATGTTATCTGGGTCTTTGGATTAACAATCCAACGATAATACCACTTGGCCATTGCCTCCCACTAAATACTGTCTTCTAGTACAAGTCAAAGGGGCTTATGCGGGAGGGGAAGATGATGGTGTAGTGGTATTGTTGGTAGTAATGTTCAGGCGATCCCAGTTAGAAACTCACCGTGACTTGTGATGAAATTTGAAGTCATTAAAAAATTTGGAATACAAAGTAATCTAGTGATGATCATGAAAACATTTTTGATTGCTGTAAGAATGTTCATGAAGGTAGAGTGGTAAACATTGTCGATAATGGTCTTCAGAATGGCGTTCGACAAGTTTCTGCATGGTAAACTGGTTAGCAAGGTTAGATCACATGGAATCTGGGGGGGCTAGCCAAATGGATACCAAATTGGCTTGAATGTAGGAAATTTAGGATGGTGGTAGAAGGCTGCTTTTTGGACTAGAGGTCTGTGAACAGCAGTGTGCTGAAAGGACCAGTGCTGTGTCCACTGTTTTTCATCATTTATATAAATGATTTGGATGTGAATATAGGGGGCACGGTTAGTAAGTTTGCAGTTGACACCAGAATTGGAGGTGTAGTGGATAGTGAAGAAGGTTATCTCAGTGTACAATGGGATCTTGATCAGATGGGCCAATGGGCCAAGGAGTGACTGTTGGAGTTTAATTTAGATAAATGTGAGGCATTTTAGTATGGCAAACCAGAGCAGGATTCATACAGTTAATGGTAGGGACTTGGGGAGTGTTGCCGAACAAAGAGACCTAGGGGTGCAAATGCATAGTTCCTTGAAAGGGAGTCGCAGGTAGACATGGTGGTGAAGAAGGTGTTTGGCACACTTGGGGGCCTTTGTTGGTCAGTGCATTTAGTATTGGAGTTGGGAGGTCATGTTGTGCCTGCACAGGACATTTGTTAGGCCACTTTTAGAACACTGCGTTCAATTCTGGTCTGTCGACTATAGGAAAAACGTTGTTAAACTTCAAAGAGTTCAAAAGGATTTACAAGGACGTTGCAGGAATTGGAGTGTTTGAGCTATAGGGAGAGGCTGAATAGGCTGGGGCTATTTTTCCTGGAGCTGAAGGGTGATCTTATGGAGATTTATAAAACCATGAGCGGCATGGATAGGGTGAATAGCCAAGGTATTTTTCCCAGAGTAGGGGACCCCAAACCAAGAGCATATAGGTTTAAGTTGAGAGGGGAAAGAAATCAAAAGGGACCTTTTTCACGCTGAGGGTGTTACTTGTATGGAATGAGCTGCCAGAGGAAGTGGTGGAGGCTGGTACAATAACAGCATTTAAAAGGCATCTGGATGGGTATATGAATAGGAAGGGCTTATAAGGATATGGACTAAATGCTGGCATTTAGTCTGGGAGAGGTGCTGGCCTAGTAGTGTTGGGCTGAACTGTTAATCCAGGGACCCAGATAATGTTCTGAGCACCTGGGTTCAAATTCCACCATGGCAGATGGTGGAATTAGAATCCAATAAATATCTGGAATTAAGAATCTAATGATGCCCATAAATCAGTTGTTGATAGTTGGGAAAAACCCATCTGGTTCACTAATGTCCTTCAGGGAAGGAAACTGTCATCCTTACCTGGTCTGGCTTACATGTGACTCCAGACCCACCACAATGTGGTTGACTCTTAACTACCCTCTGGCCAATTAGGGATGGGCAATAAATGCTGGCCTAGCCAGCAATCCCTCATCCCATGAATGAATAAAGGAAAATAAAATGGGACTAGATGAATTTAGGACATCTGGTCAGCACAGACAAGTTGAACCAAAGGGTCTGTTTCTGTGCTGTTTGTAACAAAATACATGTAACAATAAATAAATCAAATCAATCAAATCAAATAAGGCTTTGAAGTTAGCCCTCTTGGTCCAATTGTCTAATGCAAATGTACACTCTGAAAGTGGAATCAGCAGACACCTAGAAGTGCACAGAGACTTTGGAGGGTGATCCTCAAATCAGGTCAAAATGTGAACCAGGGAACAGGAGCAGGGTGTGGCAGTGTATGAATGGTGTGGGCTGCTCTGGTTGTTTCAGCCAGGAAGGGAGAGCATATGAAGGAGCATTGCGAACAGAAGGGAAATAGCATTTTTGGAACCCTGCATGTGTGCAGGGCATCTATAAATTGACAAGGGACCAATAATGTTGGTGATTACTAATCCACTTGTAAAGAGGGCATTCAAACCAAAGAAATTGAGAGCCAATGGATTAACCCGTTTACTGGTCTTGACTCCGATGTGAAGAAAGATGAAAGCATCCCAGTGGTGCCTGGCATTTATGAAGCTCTCCCAGAATAGAAAGGAACAGAAATAAGTTAGAAATAAAAACACATTATTAATATCAGTCCCATCTGTGATAATGCACTATCTCCTAATACCTCACCTCCCCACAAAATAAATAAAATGTATATATTTGTTCAAATATTCTTGCACAATAGGGCATCATCACGAAACACTGTCAATCTCAATCTACAGCTGTCATTGACCATGACTATTACGCTTTACCTCAATGGCCAATCTGCTCTTAAATGGTGGAAGTATCAGAGAAGAATACTTCCATCGATTGAAGGCTGGAGTCAGGAGTGATTCCTATTTTGAATGTTATTGTCCTGTGGAGGGGGAAATGGAGTTCACATCTCAGGTCAATGACCTTCCAATAGAGTCAAAAATGCCAATCATCATCACTGAAGATCCCTCACAGACAAGGATGACTTTCTTCCACTCTCAGGGTGAGTCCATAGGGGCTGTAGAGACTGATATGGCTACTGCAGGCTGTGTTACACTTGGGGAAGGTGATGGTCATGGGAAGGGCAGGGAGGGGCATTGGTGTGGCAGTGTACCTGGACTTCAAGAAGGCCTTTGACAAGGTGCTGCACAGGAGGCTGCCGAGTAAGATAAGGGCCCATGGTGTTAGCATGGATAGAAGATTGGCTCTCTGCCAGAAAGCAGAGAGTGGGAATAAAAGGGTCTTTCTCAGCATGGCAACCGGTGACAAGTGATGTTCCACAAGGTTCAGTGTTGGGACTACAACTTTTCACTTTATACACTAATGATCTAGATGAAGGAACTGAGGGCATTCTGGTTAAGTTTGCAGACGATACAAAGATAGGTGAAGGAACGGGTGGTATTGAGGAGATGGGGAGGCTGCAGAAGGATTTGGACAGGTTAGGAGAGTGGGCAAAGAAGTGGCAGATGGAGTACAATGCGGGAAAGCGTGAGGTCATGCACTTTGGTAAGAAGAATTGAATCATGGACTATTTTCTAAATGGGGAGAAAATTCAGAAGTTTGAAGTGCAAAGAGACTTGCGAGTTCTTGTCCAGGATTCTCTCAAGGTAATCTTGCAGGTCAAGTCAGTAGTTTGGAAGGCAAATGCAATGTTGGCATTAATTTTGAGAGGACTTGAATACAAAAGCAAGGATGTACTTCTGAGGCTCTATAAGATTCTGATCAGGCCACATTTGGAGTATTATGCACAGTTTTGGGCCCCATATTTCAGGAAAGATATACTGCGCCTGGAGCGGGTTCAGAGGAGGTTCACGAGAATGGTCTCAGGAATGAACAACTTAACATACGAAGAGCGCTTGAGGACTCTGGGTCTATATTTTATGGAGTTTAGAAGGATGAGGGGCGATCTAATTGAAACTTACAGAATACTGAATGGCCTGGACAGAGTGGATGTTGGGACGATGTTTCCATTGCTAGGAGAGTCTAGGACCTGAGGGCACAGCCTTAGAGTAAAGGGAAGACCTTTTAGATCAGAGATAAGGAGAAATTTCTTCAACCAGAGAGTGATGAATCTATGGAATTCACCGCCACACAAGGCTGTGGAGGCCAGGTAATTGATTATATTTAAGAGGGAGATGGATAGATTCTTGATTGTCAAGGGGATCAAGGGTTACAGGGAGAAAGACAGAGAGTGGGGTTGAGAAACCGATCAGCCATGATTGATTGGCAGAGCAGACTCAGTGGGCTGAATGGCCTAATTTCTGATCCTATGTCTTATGGCGTTATATTAAGGCCCTAGACACATTAAAACAAGTAATCCAGATTTTGTGATGCATACCCAGGGATCCAGAATTAATGATGATTTTATCCATTCTCTTTTGCTCTATCCTTCAGAAGCCTGCAATTCTGTTATTTAAAAATCTTTCAGAAGATTGTATCTCTTCATATACGATGAATCAAATGTGCATATCTACTCATAATAGAATTATATCTCCATTTACATAATCTCAGTAAGTAATACATGACTTCCTGTGATCTATTCCTGTGCTACGTTCTAAAGAAAGCCAGAAACAAGCCAATTCCACACACACTGGACTCGAAGTGTTAACTCTGTTTTTTCCTTCACAGATGCTGCCAGACCTGCTGAGCTTTTCCAGCAACTTTGTTTTGTTCCTGATTTACAGCATCCACAGTTCTTTCGGTTTTTATTAGGCCAATTCCACATTTTAATTTGCTCATATACCTCCAAGATTTTAATCCTTGATCTGATCCACAACATGAGGTACATTTCTTGTGAAATAATATCCAAAGTTGGCATAGAGTCATACAACATAGAAACAGACCCTTCAGTCCAACTCATCCATGTTGACAAGGTTTCCCAAACTAAACTAGTCCCTTTTGCCTGCGTTTGGCCCATATCCCTGTAAACCTTTCCCACTCATGTACCTGTCCAAATGTCTTTTAAATTTTTTAATTGTACCTGCATCTACAACTTCACCTGACAGTTCTTTCCAAATGCACACCACTCTGTGAAAAAGATACCCCTCAGGTCCCTTTTAAATCTTTACCCTCTCACTTTAAAACCATGCTGTCTAGTTTTGAAATCCCCTACCCTGCGGAAAAAACTTTTGTTATTTACCTTGCCAATGCTCCTCATGGTGTTATAGACCTCTATAAGGTCACCCCTCAACCTACTATGCTCCGGGAAAAGAAGTCCCAGCCTTTCGAGCCTCTCCTTTTATCTCGAACCCTCTAGTCCCGGCAACATTCTGGTAAATCGTTTCTGCACCCTTTCCAATTTAGTAATATCCTTCTTATATCAGGGTGACCAGAACTAAACATGATACTCCAAAGTGGCCTCACAAACACCTGTACAATCTCAACTTGACATCCCAACTCCTATACTCAAAGCTGTGACCAATGAAGGCAAGCATGCCAAACACCTTTTTCACCACCCTGTCTACCTGTAACTCCACTTTCAAAGAACTATATCCCCTAGCCGCTAGATCCCTCCGTTTGACAACACTCCCCAGGGCCCTTTCATTAACTGTATAAGTCCTGCTCTGGTTTGTCTTACCAAAATGTAACACCTCTCATTTATCTGAAGTAAGCTCTATCTGCCATTGCTTGGCCCAGTGGCCCAGCTGATCAAGATCCTGTTTAACTCTGAGATAACTTTCTTAACTGTCCACACTACCACCAATTTTGGTGTCATCCGCAAACTTACGAACCATGCTTCCTCTATACTTATCTAAATTGTTTATATAAATGACAAACTACAGTGGCCCCAGCACCAATCCATGCAGAACATCATGGGTCACAGGTCTCCAGTCCAAAAAACAACCCTCTATCACCAGCCTCTGTCTCCTAAAGTTAAGTCAATTTTGTATCCGACATGTATAATTATTTTCCAATGAATATTAGATTAAACAGGTAAGACCATTTGTTATTTATGGAGATGTCCTTTCAACTCTTCTGCATTTTCAACACCTGATTTTTTTTAGGATTCAGTTGAAAACATTTTATCATAACTTGCTATTTTGAAACAATTTCATTATAAGTCTAATCTGGAGTCCCATGAAATATCAACAGCTGATGTCAGGAATGTATCTTAGAAATGACTATTTACATTATTAATGATTACAGTGTTTGTAGACAGTTCTTCACTATTTGATGATAACGTTAACTTGCTTTAGGAGTTTATATTTTTGGCAAAAAATTGCCCATAAGTAAGTACAAAAAGTCAGAAACAACTCAGTTCATACATTGCAAACATACAATTGTTGTCCATGCTTTGGACACTTCGAGCAGTTTATGTGATATAAACACTTCACCCAGCTGCTCTTTCTGATGAGGCAGACAATGGGACACATAATTCAGTTTGCGGTTTAACTCAATTGTATTGAAAACACAAAATCAGCATTTCCGAAATCCCTACAATATTTACTCCTTATCTAGTTCTATCCATCTGAGAAAGGACAGTACCTTTAACAATCCACATGTTTAAGTTGGGCCTTTGGAATCTCCTTCCTCTGCTACGTAGGTCTGGATCTCTTCCATGAAAGTGGATCTTGCAGGTCAGAGTGGATCTTCTCTCTTGCTTTTTCTGTCTGTCTAGGTGTATAGAGCTTCGCTGCTGGGCTAGGTCGCATCTTTGCCAAGTCTTCACTTAGTCTTCACTGAGTCTTCACTATGGGGTGGTGTTCAGGTGTGTGTTCTTACCCCTCCCCCACCACCCTCACCAACCCTTACACCGGAATGTTTTGTGGCCTTTGGCCAATGGAGTCATGAGCTGGGTCCAAATCGTCCAATGGGTCACGGCATGCCAGGATGTGTAAAGTGCGCAGGCAGTTAAGGTGCCAGAATGTCTGATCATCGCTTCTTCGATGTACAACCCTGGGTTGGATGTAAACGATTCCCTTTGAACATTTTTAACCTCTTTGGCCTCGGTTTCCACTATTCTCTGCAGCTGATAGCTGTTGTTTAATTTAGTTTGGCCAATTTTCACAGGCATGATTTCTCTGGATGTGAAATGTCCAGTTTTGGGCCTGTAGTCACCTGACCACAAATTGGAATTTTGACTTTCCTCATTAGATCTTCAATCCAATTTCAGGAAAGTAAAAAGACACTTTCTAAACTTGAAAGAAAACTATTTACGTTCCCAGTAAGACTACGAGTGTATCTTGAAACTTAACAAGCCCTCATTATATTTTGGAAGAAAGGCCTCATACTGTGGTCTTTTCCCACTGTTCCTTGGCAGCAGCTGTTTCAAACTTTAGTGTGTCCCTCAGCATATAGTCCCAGATGTTGGAATGTGTAACACTTGTCTCTATCACATTTGGCTGCCCACGGTGTGTTTTGATTGTGGGCTGTGTTTCTTCTAGCATATCAACTAGTGACTGAATGTCCTTCTTGGGAGCTTGCCTTTACAGGGCCCCTCTTCCACCCGACCGTAAAATAGAACCCTTCGAGTACTGTACATTTGATCCCCAAAATTAACTGGATTTTGCGATCGCTCTGTTCAAGTTATGACGAGCTGCTTAAAAATATACAGCCTCTTTTCCGGAGTTAATGTTGCTGTTAAAGCAATGGACAGGAGGAAGTGACTGTTAATCTGTTATATGTTGAAACAAAGATGCAGCAAGAGTTCACCGCTTAAAGCTGAGAATGAAATTAAATTGGATCTCCAGAAGCTTTGTTTTTCCCTGAAGGTGATTCAACATTCGAGCAGGATTTCAGAACCGAATGTGATTCAGAATAAACTAAAAGGTCCTTTGAGAAGGGAATAGATGACCTTCTGAAAAAGACACAATTAGAGCATATGCTAATTTGTCTTGGGTCATGATGAATTGGTTTGGGGCCTGGTAGGTTTGCCTAATTGGTTGCAAGAGATCAGACAGTAACTGTTATTGATTAAATTGACATTCATTTCTGAGGCAATGGTAAACTGTATGATACAGTTGAAGAAGACAGGAGTTGATCATGGTATTTTGGCATGCCAAGATTCAATGAAGAAAATTGCAGGTTATAGTAGTTTAACCTGTACAGGTCCATCATTTAATAACTCAGATGATTAATGTTTCAGTCATGCTGCCCTAATGCTTTATGATTGAGTTTAATTCAATGCGGAAAATATATACTAGCAATAATTACTTTCAGTGTGATGTGGTAACATGACAAGCAGAATGCAGATGTACATATGTTTGATCAAAAATACTTGGCTTTCTCTGAGTCCTAGGAAGTCATG
This sequence comes from Ginglymostoma cirratum, assembly GCA_024137785.1. Classification (NCBI taxonomy): domain Eukaryota; kingdom Metazoa; phylum Chordata; class Chondrichthyes; order Orectolobiformes; family Ginglymostomatidae; genus Ginglymostoma; species Ginglymostoma cirratum. The sequence continues at coordinate 11,483,737 of JAHRHZ010000041.1, forward strand.
AGTCTTATCTGTGTGAACAGGTCAGAAGGAAAAGAAAGAATTACTCTTTTCACAACCTTAGGGTATCCCAAAGTGCTTTATAACCAACAGAATACTTTTGAAGTGTATTCACTGCTGTAATTTAGGGGAATGCAGCAGTGACTCCAGCGCACTGAATACTTGTTATTCTGCATTTCAAAAGTTGAAATGTAATGGTTACATTTCACTCAATTTTATATCCTTCCAGATTGTGCGAGTTCCTTCACAATAGCACAAAGAGATTTGCCAGTAGCTGGAGTGATGGTTTAACTCTGACATCCAATAACAACAAAGGAACATAGGCTATTAAAGCCAGTGGGTTATTTTTTAACCACACGTCAGCTTAGATTGTATTTCAGCGCAGTGCAGTATCACTTCTAAGCCTACCTTTGAGCACTATAAACAAAATTTCTGATAAGTGATTAGCATTTTACATGCATCATATTTCATATTTTCTTGATGAGAAGTCATAAATATTCAACTTTTGCACCTTATGGATGCAATCCCTTCTCTGCTTGAGGTGGTGCTTGACATTGAGTTACAACTCAGTGAAAATCAAAGTCCTCTGGTGTTTCTCTGAGAAAAGCAGAAGATGATGGCTGTCAATGGGCAATGGAGAACATTACAGCTAATCTCCCAACATGTACACTAGCTGTCAAACAAGACCAAGAAGCATAGCACAAAAGCAAAGTACTACAATTGCTGAAAATCTGAAATAAAACAGAATGTGCTGGAGAAATTCAGCGGGTCTGATACCATATGTGGATAGAGATAAAGAGTTAATGATTCAAGCCCAACCCAACTCTTCTTTGAAAACCAAAAGAACTGCAGATGCAGTAAATCAGAATCAAAAAAAGAAATTGCTGGAAAAGCTCAGCAGGTCTGGCAGCATTTGTGAAGATAAATCAGAATTAATGCATTGGGTTGAGTCACTTGACTCGAAGCATTAACTCTGATTTCTCTTCACAGATGCTGCCAGACCTGCTGAGTTTTTCCAGCAATTTCTGTTTTTGAGTTTGACTCTTCTTTGGTCTGTTTAAAAAAGTCAGGAATGTCAGAACTCAAATTCCTGAATGAATTTCTCTTGCTCCTTTCAAACCCTGTACTGAGGGGTTAAAAACTCTATCTTTACCACTTCTTCCCGCCCACAGCATGTTTGTTTCTGGGGCAATGTCATTCTCCTTCTGGTCATGTTGGCTCGTGGCTAACATGTCTCCTGGGGAGTCAAGCAATTTAAGCCTTTTTTTGATCCCAAACCTAGCTGAAGTGATGGAATTCTGGAATCTCTCTGTTCAAGTTATGAAAAGCCTGCTTACAAACGTACAGTCCAACGCAACATGACTTGTATTCTGGACTTCATCAGGATATCAGGTGTTGGTTTGGATCTATCAGCTTTGTTTGAAGCTGTTAATCAGCACTTAGCCAGTATTCCAGGTTGGTATAAATGCAACATTTCAACTTGCTACAACTCATTTTCTCAATTACAACACTTATTGTCACACAACTGAATTAAAGCAGGTGAGGCAGGACTAAATGTAGACCGTGGAAATATCACCATTGGGTGGTGAATGGGTGTGAGCTCCCTGTTGTCTCTTCTGGAAGAACATTGAATTCTGTCTTTTTCAGGTACTGAATTGGGCAGTGGTGAGCCTTCTGCCTGATCAAGAACCCTGGGGTAAAAAAATTCCCATCCACCAAGCGTTGATGGGTGATCAAAGGCTGGCTGGTAATAAAGCATTAGGGCAGCATGACTGAAACATTAATCACCTGAGTTATTAAATGATGGACCTGTACAGGTTAAACTACCATAACCTGCAATTTTCTTCATTGAATCTTGGCCTGCCAATGGCTCCATCATTGGGAGGCGCTAGCTGCTGCCTATAATGCAGGATGTCCAAAGGACTCAGGTCATAGGTGAGTGATGGTGGGAGGGACATCACAGGTTGGCAGTCACAAGGAGAGGATGAAACAGAGATGAGATGGCATCAAGGGCAAGAAGTTGTTCTCAGCAGAAACAACCACGACCCACCCCACCTTAACACCACACCCCCAGCCCATGCCTTTTCCATGCTAGGTCTCTTGGTCAAACAATGTATGCTTTCAATTGAGATCTTCCCCCTCCAACACACCCAGCACCCTTGATCCACTCCCAGAAGTTCACAAACAACTATTATAGACTTCATTTTTCCAGCTTCCTGTATGCAAGCCCATCTTTAACTGCTGTGTGAGTAACAGTGGTAGTGAGTGAGGCTGTTATAACATATTCACAGATGGGACTTGGGCATTACTAGCTGGACCAGAAGTTATTGCCTGTCTCTAGCTACCCTTGAGAAGGTGGTGGTGAGCAGCCTTCTTGAACCACAGCAGTCCACCTGACGTAGGTAACCTCAATAGTGATTGATACAGCTGAGTGGCTTTCAAGGCCCTTTCAGAGAGCAGTTGAGACTCAATCACATTGTTGTGGGTCTGGAGTCACATGTCAGCCGGACCGGGTAAGGATGGCAGATTTCTTTTCTTGAAAGACATTAGTGAGCCAGATGAGTTTTTCTGCTGACTGACAATAGTCTCATGGTCATCATTAGAGTTTAATTCCACATTTTATTTTAAGTGGCCTTTAATTGTCCTCTTAAGGGCGTCAGGGGTGGCAGGATGGGAAGACTATCCATGAACCTTCCCCCCACACACGAAATTAGGACAGAGATGCGAAAGTGATGAGATCCCCAGCAGCTGACATCCTCGTCATTAGATGCCTGTCACTACCAAACCTGCCATAGAAAAAGGTATTACATCTGCCCCTGGTGTATATTTATGTTAGTTGTTTCAGGACACTCTAAATTATACAACGGTGTTTGGAATTTGTTGAAACTGGTTACAAAGGATTAACAATGTCCTCTCGTTTGTGTTAGAAGTCTCTATTGATCTTCTGTTCTTAGATGGGAGAAGATTTCCAATAGGATGAAAAAGTCCTTGGCAAATGTACAGTTGTCATATAATTCATAACCTATCCATCTCACAGAGAAACTATAATCAATCGAAATTTTAAATACAAAGTAGCCAATGTATTGACCGTGCTGGAATACCATAGCTGGTAGGCTTTGATCGTTTCTCTGATCAATTCTATGTTGTTTTGCACTTAAAAATATTTTTGTATCCCGTTCCCTCTCCACCTGAGAAAGTGATGAATATTGATGCATCTAAAATTTTATTAGGTGCCTATTTTAAATATGAAGGCATTTTGTTTCAAAGCATTGCCTGAGAATTCTTAGAAGGTAGAACAATGTCTATTTTATAGGGCTTAAATAAACAAGCTGCCAGGCCACCTCTACATTTTAACTATGAAGCTTCGCAGAGATTTTCTATGATATACTGAGTGCTTTCTAGGCTGACTATGCTAGACTTTCTATCATCTGATGGCTTGGTTATGTCAGTGGCGTTTTTGTTGTATGATTACCCAGGAAGCCTTTTAACACCCATAGTTATGTTTAGCGCACTCTTCAAGAAAGCCTTAATTGTGTATGCAGGTTGTCAGAGCTGTGGCAGGATTTAAATAAAACTTTAAGTAATTTAAGAATTCTGGAGTCTCAGTACCCAGCCATCCCACCTCTGCACCAACGTACCCCCCGACTCCCCCATGACCGCAAGGGCGTGACATTAACAGCTTTAATACTTAAGCCTCATCCAAGCCATTAAGGGACCCGTTGCTAACCTGTTCCTACTTGTAGCTACTTCTAACCTGGAGATCTGGTGTTATGGCATGTTCCATTTGCCTGTCCTGCACCAACTTGATTGATCGCTCTTCTTGCCGAATTTCACTCTGCCTATACAAATAAATTTCCGCAGCTTTTCAGCACTGAACAAAAGGCCGCAAAAAACTGGTATTTTCTTTTCCTTATAGAATTCATTCTACTTGTGCAATTTCAAGCACTTCCATCTTTTGGTCTGCATGTGGAATTTTAAGCAGATGTCTTAACATCTACTTTTCACAGGCCTTTATTTTCTTCTGTGACTGGACGGAAGCAAATGCACATTTATCCTCATTGCGTTCAGGGAAGTATTATTTCCCCTTTTATAGTTTGGCCTCTGAGGCACATTGCTTCATTTTTAGTTGGTGAAAAATTGATGGTGTATGCGTGTGTGATGGCTGGAATCGACTGAACTGACACTAGGTCCATATCATCAAGCATGAAGGGAGGAGATCTGCCTCTTGCTGATTGCAGTTAACAGGCCATAACACATGAATTCTGCCAATGGACAGCAGACAAGGCTTGTTAAAGTTTACAATTTTATTTAAAATGAAAGGCGACCAGTGGTGTGCACTTGGGAGGTGAGATCGATTCTGATTGATTCATCTACATTTTTGGACAAATTCAGAACCAGCGCTTCAGGGGATTAAAGTATTAAACTATCCATCCCATGATTTCAGAATTTCAATAAAGCTGGGAAATACTTTCATTGTAGTGGGAGAGTTATTATATTCAGTATCACAAAAAAATGAATTGGGACAATACAATACATATTGTCATGATGAAACATCTTCTATTGATCTCACTTAACAGTAGTGGGCGTGAAAAATGGATCTCACTACTACTGAAAAAAACAAGTCTTGAGATGTTCTTTGTTGAATAGCTGATTCACAGATTCTCACTTACACAACATTGAGAAAATATTTAGAGTGGGATTTTTTTTGTGGACTCAGGAAGACTTTTAAAAATGGCAGGCATGACCTGGATGCAGAAATCCTGCCCCTATTTCTGACAGATGTAACCCTTGTTGTAAACGGGGAAGGCTTCAGAGCATGAAGCACACAAACCAGAAAGCCAAATGTAGCAGGATCTTCTGGAGGCGATGGTCTAGCGGTATTATTGCTGGAATGTTAATCCAGAGAACCAGATACTGTTCTGGGGACCCGGGTTCGAATCTCGCAACGGCAGATGGTGGAATTTCAATTCAATAAATATCTGGAATTAACAATCTAATGATGACCATGAATCCATTGTCAATTGTTGGGGAAAAGCCCATCTGGTTCACAAATGGCCTTTAGGGAAGGAAACTGCCATCCTTACCTGGTCTGGCCTATATATGACTCCAGACCCACAGCAATGTGGTTGACTCTGAACTGCCCTCTGGGCAATTAGGGGTTGGCAATAAATGCTGGCCTAGCCAGTCATGCCCTGGTCCTGTGAGCAAATAAAGAGATTTCAAACAAAACCCATTTTAGCTGCTTCAAGAGCCTTAACCCACATTGTGAGAGTCACGCATGGATTGGAGTAGATGTAAGGAACCTTGAAGGCCGTGAAAGGTCTTTTTAAGTATTAAAATCTGATGTTATTTAAATGCCTCATTTTAAAGCAATAAAAACACAAGCTTCAGCTGTTAGTGAGAGATAGAAAAATGCACTGTTAGGCTGCTTTGATTGACAAGTCATCTGGGGTAGGCTAGAAAAAAGCCCATTCATTCTGCTTTAATAGACATTATTGTTGATATTTCCCCAAGCCTATTGTCATTATTTCTATCAGGAGGCAACAAAAATGACAACAAAAGGATGTGGTTGCTTGGGAGAGGGTACAGAAAAAATTTACCAGGATGTTGCCTAGAATGGGGAATTTTAGCTATGAAGAAAGCTTGGATAGACTGGATTTGTTTTCACTGGAATGCAGGAGGTTGAAGGGCAACCTGATAGAAGCTTATAAGATTGTGAATGACGGGGATAGAGTGGAAACTATGAAGCTTTTTCCCAGGGTGGAGGGGTCAATTACTAGGGGACACAGGTTCAAGGTGCGAGGGGGGAGGAGTTTAAAAGAGATGTGCGAGGCAAGATTTTCACACAAAGCGTGGTGAGTGCTGGAATGCGCTGCCAGGGGAGGTGCTGGAAGCAGACACAATAGCAGCATTCAGGAAGAACCTGGACAAATACATCATTGGGAAGGGAATAGAGGGAATACGGATCCTGTAAGTGAATACAATTTTAGTATGGAAGGGCAAAATGTGTCGGTATAGTCTTGGAGAGCCAAAAGGCCTGTTCCTGTGCTGCACTGTTCTTTGTTCTTTGTAACATCACTGTGAATGCTTGGCTGAGTTTTAAAAGCTTAAAGTATGTTAGCCAGGGTTTCTGAGTTCAAGACTTGATTGAAAGTTTTAAGAGGCTATTAAAGAATGGCTGTCTTTGCTGAGGGGTGTGTGAAAAGGAATATATTTGTTTTATATACAATTAACTACCAGGAAAGAATTAAAAACTTTGAATAGATTTCATGAACGGAAATTTTTCACCATCAAGTATCTGTGAGTGAGAGGTGTATTAGTTTTTTAGTTTATTTGCTTCACTTCTATATAGCTCCTGATGACTATCCATCATGGATACTGAATGATTGACTGTGGTGTTGGCATCTAGCTACCAGGTGTATGGGGTGAGTTTGGGGCATGAGTTGGCATGGCGAGCACGGGGGTCATGGAGATGAGTGGGGTTGTAAAGTGATGTGAGGGCCGAGGAAAAATTCCATGCAATAACATGCTGACACATTCAAGCCAAAGTCTTTGGAAGGGAAGATTGTAGAAATTCAGCCACTTTCATTTGATGTAAGGAAATGGTCGAAAGAACTGCAATGAGATGACTGCATCTAACACTGATAAAGCCACAGTCCATTTACATAGCATTAGAATGGTTTCAACTAATGGAGGCCCTTCAGCCCATCTCATCTTCCTTTTCAGAGTACCAAGCCAAGATACCACACGATTTATAACAAGATAGATCAATGTTAACAGCGAAATCCGAGATAACAAGGTGTGGAGCTGGATGAACACAGCAGGCCAAGCAGCATCATAGGAGCAGGAAAACTTGACGTTTCGGGCCTAGACCCTTAGCCCGAAACGTCAAGCTTTCCGGGTCCTATGATGCTGCTTGGCCTGCTGTGTTCATCCAGCTCCACACCTTGTTATCTCGGATTATCCAGCATCTGCAGTACCTATTATCTCTGACAGCGAAATCCTGCTTTGGCTGCTTCATCATTTTAATGGTATCAGTTATATTTGCATTTGAGGTAAGTGTCACCCCAGCACTAGCCAGATGTACTTTTGTTGAGTCCAAATATCTTGGTTGCTGTTTCGCTTTTGTTGCAGAGGAACTTGTAACTTTTGCTTTCTTCGGACTGTGTCTGAGTCTTCAAATCTCAGCCGGGCATAATGAAGGTGGACGTTCTATGGTTCCAGCTGCATTAATACTTTGAAGCTGTAAACATATGAGGGGGATATTTTTCAGTGAGTGAAGTTCACATCTGACATGCCCAGACAGCATTCCTGTATGCACTGCTGTGAGATAGATTCATTTTAGTTAACCGTTGAGCCAAGGGCATTCAGTGTTTTCAGCTGAACTTTGCCAATTGAAAAATATGCCCCATTTTTGTTCTTTTATTATTTCATCTTGCACAGATTAGACTTCATTGTAAAAATATTTACCAAATGAATTATTGTGAATTACCCCTTACTGTGTTTTTAATCAGCCAATTTAGTCATATTTTAATGACAACCAAATGCAATTTATGGAAAATTTACCCAGGTGTCATATGAATTGATTCTTATTTTTATAAACTGTGTAATGTGGTAATTTTAATTTGGATAGTTGATAGTGAAATATAATATTATAAATTCACAGATGTGTGTACCTGCTTTATCACAAAAAGGTAATGTTCTGTGGTATTACAGAAGAATATTAACAAAAGAATGGGCATACAACTTGTGCAATGAATCCTTTCAAATGTTCTGCTATTAAATTATACAATTATTCATTGATTGTTCAATTGCTATTTAATAGCTTATTCTATTTCAGTTAGTAAACACAATTTCACATTAATCCATCTTATTGCGGATATGCAAAACTTGCATTTTTCTGCTGACAAAAGACTTTAAAAGGTGATTTTATTCAACACTTGAAAATAATGCCTGACAGGTTTCAATGTTTCTATTGCTTAGCTGCTAAAGGCATTCAAAATAATCTGTACATCTTATCAAATTAAAATATATCAGCCTTGGGGCATGTCAGGAAAATGAAAGGTTCTAGTTATTTTCATTAGAAATCTCTGGTTGAGTCTGGAGATGTAAATTGGAATGATCTGAAATGCAAGCGAGGGAGAGAGAGAAACTCTTAAAACATATACTTTGTAGAATCATGTGATCTGGGAGACGGTATAATCAACTCACAAATTAAAATGTCAAGAAACTTGTCAGAATTTTTAAGAATGATTATCTATCTTGCTGAAGGGATTCAATGGCCCATGAATTACATATTCTCCCCTCAGGCAGTTTCTTTCAGGACCATGAAAGTGGGCAGTTGAGAAGATGAAAAAGCAGTCTGCAACTCATGAGCCAGTCTACAAGGTGTACAAGAGCGAGGTAGAGGGATCCTGAGTCTCTGATTTTTTTCTCTTTTCTTTTCTCTTCTATGCAACAAGATGTCTGCTGTCTGCTCAGCATATGACCCAAAGGGCACAGAGATTTGAACCTCCAGCTTACATCCCTCCATGGTGAATGCTGTTTGACAGTCCATGTGTTATTTGAATAGATAATTATTTTCTCCAATGTTATTTCACACTTTGTAGTTTATAAGGCACATATTTAAGTACAATAATTCTTCTAACATTAAGTTACAATGCTGTATGTCATGTGCATTAATTTCTGTCTGGCTGTTTATAATGAACACCACCATTTTCAGGTGACATTGATACAGGTTAAGGAACATTCCCATCACTACATCCGAATTTTTCCAATCCTGTTCAATGAAGGGGATTCCACAGTCTACATCTGAACAACATCCCCTGTCCATGAAGCCACTGATGTGTGAAGCAAGAAAATGGGCATCTTTCAAGTTGATTACCAAATGAAAAGCAATACAGCCAAAATTGATACTGTCATCACGGAGAATGTGTCTCTTTACATAGGGGTCACTTCATAATAATAATGAATGGAAACTTTGGCTTGAGGAATGCCTTACCAAAGTAGGAAACTATATTAAACATTGTATCTATTATATTAGGAGCTATTATTTCCCATGAAGTGTGTGAAACATGATATTAAGGCTAATTAGTTTACAGTATTTTATCTGTTCTTTCTAGCCTTGTCTGACAGTTTTCATCTGTTCTTGAAGATGGTGATGTTTGGTTCACCCCTGGTTTTCTGCTTTGTACAAAGGTGCTAATGCCCAAACAGTTTTCATAAGTGTGCTGAAATAAAATCTGTTGGCACAACAGTTGACTGAATCTCTCTTTGGTGATCTAAGAGTACGGACACCAATTTTACTGGCCTGACCACAACTCCACTGGAGTCCAGATAATTTAGGATAGGCTACTCACCTTCATACATGGCCTAGCCTAGACCAAATGAATGATCTGGAAACTCTAGCTTGCTCGATGTATAAAGAAGCCAACCCTTTGAATCCACTCCTCTTGATACATTGTGCTTTGTTGGTTTTAAGGATGTGAATTGGAGCACCAGTTGGGATCAGATGTTCTCGGGGAAATTCACGACAGAAATGTGGAGGTTGTTTAGGGAGCAGTTGCTTTAGGTACTGGATAGGGTTGTCCCACTGAGGCAAGGAAATGATGACAAGGTGAAGAAACCTTGGATGACAAGACATGTGGAACATCTAGTCAAGAGGAAGAAGGAAGCTTACTTAAGGTTGAGGAAGCAAGGATTGCGCAAGGCTCTAGGGGCTACAAGGTAGCCAGGAAGGAACTGAAGTATGGACTTAGGAGAGCTAGAAGGAGGTATGAGAAAACCTTGGTGGGTAGGATTAAGGAAAACCCAAAGGCGTTCTATACTTATGTGAGGAACAAGAGGATGGCCAGAGTGAGTGTATGGCCAATCAGGGATATTGGAAGGAACTTGTGTGTGGAGTCAGAGGAGTTAAGGGAGGTTCTTAATGAATACTTTGCTTCAGTATTCACCGGTGAGGGGGACATTGATGTTTGTGAGGACAGCATGAAACAAGTAGATATGCTTGAACAAGTTGATGTTATGAAGGAGGATGTGCTAGAAATTTTGAAAAACATGAGGATAGATAAAACCCCTGGGCCAGATGGGATATACCCAAGGTTTCTACGGGAAGCGAGGGAAGAGATTGGTGCCCCTTCGGCAATCATCTTTGCGTCCTCACTGTCCACTGGAGTAGTACCAGGAGATTAGAGGGTGGCAAATGTCATTCCCTTGTTCAAGATAGGGAATAGGGATAATCCTGGAAATTACAGACCGGTCAGACTTACTTCTGTGGTGGGCAAATTATTGGAGAGGATTCTGAGAGATAGTATTTATGATTATTTGGAAAAGCACAGTTTGATTATGGATAGTCAGCATGGCTTTGTGAGGGGAGGTCATGCCTCACAAGCCTTATTGTATTCTTTGAGAACATAACAAAACACATTGATGAAGGTAGAGCAGTGGATGTGGTATATATGGATTTTAGCAAGGCATTCAATAAGGTTCCAAATGGTAGGCTCATTCAGAAAGTAAGGAGGCTTGGGATTCAGGGAAATTTGGCTGTCTGGATACAAAACTGGCTGTCCAATAGAAGACAGAGGGTGGTCATAGATGGAAAGTATTCAGCCTGGAGCTGGGTGACCAGTGGTATTCCATAGGGATCTGTTCTGGGATCTCTACTCTTTGTGATCTTTATAAACGACTTGGAAGAGGAAGTGGAAGGGTAGGTTAGTAAGTTTGCTGATGACACGAAGGTTGGTGGAATTGTGGACAGCACGGAGGGCTGTTGTAGGTTGCAACGGGACATTGACAGGATACAGAGCTGGGCAAAGAAGTGGCAGATGGAATTCAACCCAGAAAAGTGTGAAGTGATTCATTTTGGAAAGTCGAATTTAGATGCAGAATACAAGGTTAATGGCAGGATTCTCGGCAGTGTGGAGGAACAGAGGGATCTTGGGGTCCATGTCCATAGATCCCTCAAAGTTGCTACCTAAGTTGATAGGGTTGTAAAGAAGGCATATGGTGTGTTGGTTTTCATTGGCAAGGGAATTGAGTTTAAGAGCCGTGAGGTTATGCTGCAGCTCTGTAAAACCCTGGTTAGACCACACTTGGAATATTGTGTTCAGTTCTGGTCATCTCATTGTATGAAAGATGTGGAAGCTTTAGAGAGGGTGCAGAGGAGATTTACCAGGATGCTGCCTGGACTGGAGGAATGGTCTTATGAGGAAAGGTTGAGGGAGCTAGAGCTTTTTTCATTCGAGCGAAGAAGAATGAGAGGTGACTTGATAGAGGTTTACAAGATGATGAGAGGCATAGATAGAGTGGATAGTCAGAGACTTTTTCCCAGGGTGGAAATGACTATTATGAGCGGGCATAATTTTAAGGTGATTGGAGGAAGGTATAGGGGAGATGTCAGAGGTAGGTTCTTCACACAGAGAGTGGTGGACGTGTGGAATGTGCTGTCGGCAGTGATAGTGGAGTCAGATACTTTAGAGACTTTGAAACGAGTCTTGGATAGGCACATGGAGGATAGTAAAATGCAAGGTATGCAGGGTAGATTGATCTTAGTAGGATAATAGGTCGGCACAACATCGTGGGCCGAAGGGCCTGTACTGCGCTGTACTGTTCTATGTTCTATGTTCTATGTGAATCACACCAGAAGAGGTTGTGAATTGATTCGACAGCAGATTTGATGTGGGGTGACATGGTGGCTCAGTGGTTAGCACCGTTGCCTCACGGCACCAGGGACCGGGTCAGATTCCATCTTTGGACGACTGTCTGTGTGGAGTTTACACATTCTCCCCATGTCTGTGTAGCATTCCTCCGGATGCTCGGTTTCTCCCCACAGTCCAAAGATGTGCAGGTTAGGTGGATTGGCCAAGCTAAATTGCCCATAGGGTCTAGAAATGTGCAGGCTAGGTGAGTTAGTCATAGGAAATACTGTGTCTTAGGGATAGGATGCGGGGGGTGTGTGTGTGTGTGGGGTGGGGGGGGGTGGTTGGGGGTGGTGGGTGGAGTTGGATCTAGGTGGGGTGCTTTTGGAGGGTTGATGTGGATTCGATATGCCAAGTGGCCTGCTTCCACACTGTAGGGATCCTGTGATTCTATGACTCATAACACAGTGCCTATAGCAAGAGAGAAAAATAGCAACATAGGTTTTATTTGTTCTTTTTCCATTTATTTTACATTCTTTTGATTCTTTCAGATAACATGAAAATATACAGCAAATCTTCAGCACAGTGCTAATGTCTCGAGTTTATAAAATTTCATTTGATTTATACAAACATTATCTCATCTCTGAGCGAGAGGTGATGGGATTTTTGGCAGCCATCCAAGCAAGAAACTATTATAATATACACTAGATAGTGACTATCCTGAATGTATTGGAGACTATAACACAATTGCTGGGTTCAGATGGTGTTAATAAAATGTTCCAGCTCTGCTGTTTCGTTTCATGATGCCATTTAAATCCATCAACTCAGGCATATGTTATCGTCTTAGTTAATTATCATTTCATGTTTTTTTTCTGCATCTTCGTAAGACTAATTGAATAAAGTGAACACTAAAAATTAAAATGAAAGATGGTACTGTGTTAGTCTTGCCGCCCCTTGCCGTTCACCTCAACCATCTGGCAAAATGATGCACATTCTAGCTACTCCAGGTTAAGAGGTTTCTCCAGAAATCAGGTGCAGAGCTGGATGAACACAGCAGGTCAAGCAGCACCAGAGGAGCAGGAAAGCTGAAGTTTCGGGTCTAGACCCTTCTTCAGTAAAAAAGGGTCTAGACCCGAAACATCGGCTTTCCTGCTCCTCTGATGCTGCTTGGCCTGCTGTTTTCATCCAGCTCCACACCTTGTTGTCTCAGATTCTCCAGCATCGGCAGTTCCTACTATCTCTCTCCAGAAATCAGTATCAGATTTATGAGTGTCTTTCGTATATTTATAATCATGAGTTTAAGTCCTGCCTGCAAGTGGAATGCAAATGAATAACAGTAACAATCCAAAGTCCAAACTATGAGTTGCAGTATACAGCATATCTTGGGGCAGCTGCTACAGAGCGCCAATGGAGAAAGCATGATTCCTGAAGCCTTTCAGCCAAAGTACACAGAAAACTGTAGAACTCTTGGGCCTGTGTGCCTTACAAACCATGTCCATAATGAAGATCGGATCTTGAAGTTGTCTTGTGGAAGATGGTGCATTGAAAAAGTTTAGTTCTATTACACTGCCTGTAATTGTGGTTTGAAATGTATGCTTGGTATGGAATGTAATGTATGATGCAAATATTGGAGGATTGTAACTGTATTAAGGCACCCAAATGTGGAATGTGCTGTGCAGAGACAAGTTGAATTTTATGGTAAATTCTAAAATTTTGAGGTGGAAATATTTTGTGATGTACGTTTTCAAACTTTATGAATAAAGTATATTTTTGGGAGAAAATAAAATGGACTCCTAAAAGCAAGTTTGAGAATAGGCATCACTGCAAGGCAAACCCTGGAAAAATACCCAGATTGATTAATGCTTCAGGAGGAAATAAAGGATATTTTGGCAAGAGGGAAGTTGCACTTGGGGGAGGAGATCCTTAACTACAGGAACTGGGCAGGAAGGTGGTTGAAATAACTCCACAAAGCACAGTATCACCTTTTATTTACACGTGTCTAGTACCTGACACTGACTTGGCTTCCTTAGCACCAGTTCTAGGAGTGAACAGAACCCCTGACACTCCTGTTTATATCTGTCAGCCAGGGCTCCCTGATTGGACCAGATTAAGAGTCCCAATCAGGGAACTCATATTCTATGAACTCTACCTGGCTGACCTTGTTACAATTACTACAGAATTGGTTCTGAATGTTGGAAAGCACACTATCCCAGCCACTCACCTCAAATGTTAGGTCTGAAGCTGAATAGATTCACCCCCACCAGGTTCCATCCACACCCTTGACTCCCCAAGCTAGGCTCACGTCTGTGATGTTATTTCCCTGTCCACTCGGTTTGGCACTCCAGGCCTTAGTTCGAAAGTTGTTACATATTAATTACTCTCCTATAATCTTAGTGTCTCCCAGCACTGAGGCAGCAGTCCAGATCCCCCCAGGCACGACACCGGGCAGGCATGGGCCGACATCATAGTTGCCCGTGTGCAGTATTTGGCAAAGCTCGGGGAGACACTCTCTGCAGCGACAGATTGAAACTCTGGCCTTCTGTCAGTCACGAACATACCTCCTGTGAGTTCTCACCTCAACAACTCACAACGATTCGGGTAACCTAACCTGCACAGAGTTGGATTGCCTGTCTCAAATGTCTTTACTCACTGTTTGTCAGCTGGATGTTATGGCTCAGTTAGTGGGCGTCTCATGACTAAGTCCCAAGGTTCTGGCATCAGATGGTGTCGGCGGTCATGGGCAGAAAAATCAAGGCTGCCTTTGTAGTGTAATCCTGACAGAATGCTGCACTGCTGAAAATGTTGCACTCTTGAATAAGCGGATGTGGAGGTATTTTGAAGATTAACAGGGAAGTTAAACCTTAAATTTACAATTCTAAAAGACTTTACGTAGGAGCTGCATTTCTCCCCAGTCTGATGGTGTCACTCAATCTTTGTCTGGAGCAAGAAGTGTATAGCATGAGATCCTGATAAAGACAGACATCTATATTTATTATAGTGTTTCATCCAATATGATCATATACAGTTTAAAAGAGTAAATGGATTATCTGAGGCTTTCCTTCTCATGGGACGCTTAGAGATATTTTCACTGTGGTGCCACCATGGCTCAGTGGTTAGCACTGCTGCCTCACGGTGCCAGGTACACAGGTTTGGTTCCACCCTTGGGCAATTGTCTGTGTGGAGTTCATACATTCTCCCCATGTCTGTGTGGGTTTCCTCCAGGTGCCTCAGTTTCCTCCCACAGTCCAAAAGATATGCAGATTAGGTGGATTGGCCATGCTAAAGTACCCATAGTGTACATGGATGTGTAGGTTAGGTGGATTAGCCATGGGAAATGCAGAGTTACAGAGATAGGGTAGAGGGGTGGGTCTGGGGGGGATGCTCTTCAGACGGTCAGTGGGGACTTGATGGGCCAAATGGCCAGCTTCTACACTGTAGGGATGCTATTCTAATCAAAACCTGTTCAGAAATGTTATCACTCACTTCTGGATCAAGTGAGATTTGAACTTGGACCTCCTGGCTCAGATGCAGGGATATTGCCGCTGTGTCACAAAGGGCCTATGGGAGGCTCAGAGCCTCTTGTGGCACAGTGGTAATATTGATACCTCTGTGCTCGGAGGCCTGAATTTACATCCCAGCTGCTCCAGAGGTGCGTCATTGAACATCTGAACAAGTTGATCTTAAAAAAATCTAGAAATGAGGATTGGTGGAAACTTTCCACTCCAACCACAAACCACAACCAGAGTTGATGCTGCAACAGTCACCTGGAAAATATTTATTCCTCAATCAATTTCACAAAAGCAGATGCAAAATGACTGGTCAGATCTCTACTTTATAACAGTGAATACACTTTAAAAAGAGTTGCATTGACAGTAGAATGCTTTGAGGTGTCTGGTTATGGGAAGAATTGTATATAGTGCAAGTCTTTTTTTAGATATCATAGTGGGTAAATCAGTGGGACGGGGAGGGGTCATGGGGGAATATGGTGCCTGATTTAATCTGGCAAGCTTCTCATTAGGTAGGCAATATTAAAATTACACAACAGTTGCTAGTTATGTTGCAGATTTACCTGTTAATGCAGTCATTGTTGAATTTATTTTGGGATATTTCACTTCACTGAATTTTTAACATCAAAGGAGTGCATCATACAGCTCCGTTGCAAATTAACCTCTTGCGTTGGCTGTGAAAAGGATTTGTAGCAACTCATCCGAGATGGATATGTACTCACAAACTGAAGAAACAGAAATGCATTTCTAACTGTCACACGGTGAGTGTCTCAGTAACACAAAGGAGCCCATAAACAAGATGACAGCGTGATGGCACAATTGTCAATCTTCTTCATTATCACAAAGCAACGTAAGAGGCTTATTTTTTTTGTCTCCGGAGGTGGAAGATGTGGGGTCAAATTAAATTCACCCAAAGAAAATAAGCAAGAATTACATCAGAGAGACAGATTCATTCTTTCTTTGTACAATGTAGTGATAACTACCTTCTCAGTCCATTGTGTGCATGGAAGGGCTTCTGTTGAAACATTTCTTTCTGTTGATTCCAATAGATACACCAATAAAAGGTAATCTAAATTATATTTCAGATTCACTGCAAGGTTTAAGTATAACCCTCAAGAGCCACGGCAGATCATAGCTTTCACATTACTGTTATACAAAAAATAATAGGTAGCTGGAACAGATTGTAGAGTAGAAATCCAATCATTACAAATGAAGAAGGAGAACATTTGTGTTTTGTGAATGTGATCTCAACCCTGAGATTAGATTATTTTGTAGTTATTTATAATTTCATGTATGGATATGACAGAGAAACTGACTATATAGGTTATTACCCACTGGCATTTTAGTAATGTCAAATAGTAGCAAAATCCAAAATCATTGCTTATGAAAAGATGCTATTTATAATCTATATATTGTAAATAATGCCCACACAATATCTCATGTTTATAACTCTATATAGTAAGTGGACATTAACTTAGCAACGGGTACCAAGACCTGCATGTTCTGGGATTTAAATAGAATTGGCAGTTAGCATTATCAGTTACACGCTTATTTTAATAACATATACTTGAGATTTGTATAAATTCAGGAAGGCAGCCTATATTGCCCAAAGTGAATTGATTAAGAATGTGATGGCTGGTCTGCCTCTTGAATCCCTGTGCTGATGGCACTCCCGGAGTGGTGTTAGGTAAGAATTGTATATTTTTACTCAGTGGTGTGAGGAACAGTAATGTCCAAGTTGGTGTAATTTAGAGTAGATGTATTTCTGTGCTGTACTGCTCTTGTTCTTCTTTGTAGTTGAGATTACAGACATGAAGGATGCAGTCAAAATAAATTCGGTGAATTGCTGGAGAAAATCCTGCAGCTAGCACACTAGGAATTAAGGATGCAGGGTATGGATATTGAGGTCAGTAGCAGAGCATTGATCAAACAGACTGCTTTAGTTTGGATGGTGTCAATGCTCTTGATTGGTGATCCAGCCTGTATTCAACCAACAAAGGGCTGAAATTTCCATCACACTCCTACTCTGATCCTTGTAGAAGGTGAACATGCTTTTAGAGATCAGGAGCCGCAGCCCTGCACTTTTGACCTGTGGGCAATTGTATCAAATCCTTTCTAGCTATACCCGAAAGAGAGATATCCAGCTTAAAATGTTCTCCAGATGTGATAGGTTGTGGCATTTCAATTGCAAATATAAATAACAGTGGCTGATTCAGTGAATCCTCTGTTGATTAGTTAGCCTGCATGGGGAGTCAATGGTGGAAGACCATCAGGAAGGTATGGGTGTGCTTTGTTTAGTTGTTGGAGATAGCCATTATCTGGAAAACATAACATGACGTGATTGTTAAACATCTTCTATTGTGTTGCTACCTCGAACTCCAAAATTTTCAAATTTTTTAGTGATTCTTTGAATTGAATGATGGACTGTCACTGGTATTTAACAAATGAATACAGTGAAATGTGTAATATGTCATCATGCTCCAGCTTTGAGTAACGGAGATATTAAGATATAACTAAAAACAGAGTTCTTCCTCCCCTAGAGATAGTAAGAACTGCAGATGCTGGAGTCAGACACAGCACAGTGTGGAGCTGGAGGAACACATCAGGTCAGGCAGCATCAGAGGAGCAGGGAAGTTGACGTTTCAGGTCGGGACGCTTCTTCGGAAAAACTCTTCGTCCCTTCTGGTTCTCTATTAGACATTGTAGGTGGTGTGTTTCTGGGCCCACCACCACTACCCCATCCAGGAGTCGCGCTCCATGGCCATCATTGCCAGTGCCGCATTCCAGGCCTACCACACCACTGCCAATGAAACTGTCGTTCCCGTCGAGCTGCCAGGAGTACTGAGTCAGGCCTACCGCAGCTGAAACCTAATGTTCCAATCTGATGTCAGCTGCAGATTGTGCCTTTACCACTGACTGCAAAGGCTGCCCTGCTGTCACTGCCATCTTGAAAGCCAGGTCACCACCGCCAACTTGAGTCTTATGCAGGTGCACCCACCATCATCGAAGATGCCATGCTCCAGCGCCATCCCTCGCTGCTGGGCCCATACTTGTTGCTGTCGTGACATGCCGGAAAGGCTTCTAAAGAGAGAGACAGAAACAAAAGAAAGCGAGCAAAAGGAAAGAGGAAAAGTAAAAAGTAAAAGTAAGAAAAAAATAAAGAAAGCTGATGGACGAAGACGAGCCCTGGGCTGGGGGTCTGTCACAGTGCTGCTACTCCATCACCATCTAGGAACTCCTCCTTCTTTAGTAACTTCGAAATTATGCCATGAGATAATATTGTACAAACAACAAACATGGCTGAATGGCCTGCTTCCACACTGTAGGGTTTCTATGATGCTATGTTTGTTTGAATTTTTTCTGCACTTAAAGTAAGTATTTTAATATGTTCGTTATGAGGTCTTTCGCACGCGTGCATTTTGAAGTGGAATTGTTCACAGTGTAAGTTTAATACTAGTCTTATGTGTTTGTATTAAACTGATAATATTGTTTTGACCTCCAATTCTAAGGTGCAATGCAAATTCCAAAGGGCTGTCCGTAGCAAGCAATAATCTCTCTTTGTAACCTTACTCTTTGTACTGCATCTTAATTAAAACTCCAAAGGCACTTAAAATTCAAAGTGAGCCAACTGGACTCAGTTAAATTATATGGAGATTTCAACATCTGTCACACATTAGTTATTGTCTGGATTACAATTTTTAGCTGCACAAAATTTAATTGTGAATGTTCTTTTAAGAAAGTATGACATATGTGTTGAAACATCTGGCAAATTCCTGTATCAAATTCCTGACAATCTGCTTATTCAGTAGGAGTTGGTGTTCAATTTTTCTCTAATGTTTTCACAAATATTGCAACTAAATTATGTTGTTAAACATTTCTGGTTCAATATAGTAGAATTTGGTTGATTGCATTCGGAGGTCAATCTAGTGTGGCAGGAAGGTGGGAACGATAGGTCAGAGTGTGGTGTGATTGAGGACAAGGTAGATGTTTAGTCAAATCAGTATAATAGGAGGAAAAGGGTCAGGTTAATGAACATGGTGGGACTGGCGGTCTGAAGTATATTTATTTTAAGGCAAAGAGTATAACAGATAAGACAGATGAGCTTAGAACGTGGATTAGTACATGGGATTACGATGTTGTAGCCATTACAGAATGTTGGGTGAGAGAAGAGCAGGACTGGCAGCTCAATATTCCAGGGTTTAGAAATTTCAGGTGAGATAGAGAGAGACGTAAAAGGGGTGGGGAATTGCATTACTGATTAAGGAGATCGTCACAGCTTTACTAGGAGAAGATGTCTTGAAGGGCTCATCCAGCCAAGCTAAATGGGCAGAATTAAAGAATAAGAAACGTGCAGTTACTATGATGGGGCTATAATATCAGCCTCCTGGCAGCTAACAGAAGAAAGAGGAACAGATATGTAAGGATATCACGGAAGGATGTAAAAACCACAGATTTGTTGGATTGGGTGATTTTAACTTCCCCAATATTGACTGAGACTTTCTCAGTGCAGGAGCTTATACGGGGCAGAATTTGTTTGATGCATCCAGGAGGTTTTCTTGAAACAATATGTAGATAGCTCAATTAGGGAATGGGTTGTTTCAGAACTTGTTATGAAGAATAAGACTAGCCAGATAATCAAAGTTTCATGGGGAAGCATTTTGGGATCAGTGAGCCTAATTCTGTAAGTTTTAAGATAGTTATGGTCAAGGATAATATGTGTTCTCAGAGGCAAGTGATAAATTGGAGAAAGGCTAATTACAACAGCATTAAACACAAACTAGTGGCTGCTGGAGGGTGAATCTACATCTGAATCGTTAGAGTCTTCTAAAAGCCAGTTGATCAGAATTCAGGACTGGCATGTTCCTGTGAGGATGAAAGGTGAGGATGGCAAGATTTAGAAACCATGGATGATAAGAGATGTTGAAAGTTTAGTCAAATAGAAAGAGGAAGCATTTGTAAAGTTTAGGAAACTGAAATCAAACCAGGCCCTTAAGAAGTGTAAAAGAAGCAGAAAACAACTTAAAAAAGGAATTAGGAGGGCTAGCTGGGGCCATGAAACGCCCTTGGCAAACAGGATTAAGGAGAATCCCACGGCATTTTATACA
This sequence comes from Ginglymostoma cirratum, assembly GCA_024137785.1. NCBI lineage: Eukaryota > Metazoa > Chordata > Chondrichthyes > Orectolobiformes > Ginglymostomatidae > Ginglymostoma > Ginglymostoma cirratum. Next base: position 11,503,981 of record JAHRHZ010000041.1, read on the forward strand.
TATATTAGGAGCGAGAGGCTAACTCAGGAAAGGACAAAGGAGGGAAATTATGTGTGGAGCCAAAGGAAGTGGGTGAGATTTTCAAATAGTACTTTGCATTGGTATTCACCAAGGAAAAGGAAATGGATGATGGTAAGGTTAGAGAGGGGTATGTTGATACTCAAGGCATGTCAATATTAAGAAGGAGGTGGTGTTGGGTGTCTTGTAAAGCCTTACAGTAGATAAGTCCCCAGGGTTTGATGGGTCTATCCCAGGACACAGAAGGAGACAAGGAAGGAGATTGCTGGGACTTTGACAGAGACATGTGTATACTCCTTAGCCACAGACAAAGTACAAGAAGACTAGAGAATAGCCAATGTTGTTTCTTTGTTTAAGAAGGACAATAGGGCTAATCAAGGAAAGTATAGGCTAGCGAGCCTTACAATAGTAATAGAGAAATTATTGGAGAAGATTCTTAGAGGTGAGAATTTACTCACATTTGGAGAAGAATGGACTTATTAGGGATAGTCAGCATTGCTTTATGTGGGGGAGTCTTGTCTCACAAACGTGATTGTGTTTTTTGAGGAAGTAACGATAAGGATTGTTGAGAGTTGTAAGGTGGGGCAAAAATCCCCATCAGTTTATGGACATAGCCTGGACTTAAAACCCTCTGAAGGCAGAAGTTGTGGAAATTACATTGGATTAAATTCATTGAACTTTTGGGACTCCAGAAACTAGGGCTGTAATCGAACCAGGAAATGGCTGGGACAGACTGGGTAATGTGCAAGTCCAGGGGCAGATGTCTGGAACAGGGGTCAACTTGCAGAAGCTGGGTTCAGGTCTCAGTCAGGTGTAGGTGGGTTTTTAATTTTGATATTCACTCTCTTATTTTCTGTAAATATATTAAATTTTGCTTGTTTGTTCAATAAAATCAAAGTTTTCTTTGCTCTGAAGCATCTGCCTCCTGTGTTTTCCACCACACCACATTCCACTACATAAACCCCGTGTCAGAACCAAGGAGCTGGTGAACAATAAACCAGGCAGCACTCCCTCCAGAGTAGCAAAGAATCCATGGTGAGATGGCTCATTGGGTACAAAAACATAGAAGACAGAGTGTGGTTGTGGAAAGGTGTTTTCCTGACCAGAGTTTTGTGATCAGTGGTGTTCCACAAGGATCAGTGCCGGGGTGTCTGTTGTTTGCATTATATATAAATGACTTAGATAAAACTGTAGGTGGTTTGATTAGTAAGTTTGCAGACAACACAAAAGTTGGTGCAGTTGTGGATAGTGAGAAAGGTTATCAAAGGATAAAGCAGGATACAGATCAGTTGGAAATTTGGGTGGAGAAATAGCAGATGGAGTTTAATCTGGACAAGTGTGAGGTGATGCATTTGGGAGGTCAAATGCAAGGGGAAAGTACACAGTAAACGACAGGACTGTTAGGAGCATTGATATGCAGAGTGATCTTAGAGTTCGAGCCCGTAGTTCCCTTAAGGTGGCAGCAAAAGTGGATAAAGAAGGCATACGGCGTGCTTGCCTTCAGTGGTCAGGGCATTAGGTATACAAGTTGTCAAATCATACTGCAGCTATACAAGACTTTAGTTCGGTCACATTTGGAAAATTGTGTGTATTTCTGGTCCCCACACTATAGGAAGGATGTGGAGGCTTTGGAGAGGGTGCAGAAGAGCTTTATCAGGATGTTGCCTGGATTGGAGAGTATCAGCTATAAGGAGAATTTGGACAAACTTGGGTCATTTTTGCTAGAGTGTTAGAGGCTGAGGGGTGACCTGATAGAAGTATACACAATAATGAGATGCATAGATAGGGTGGATAGTTAATTCCCAGTGTGCAAATGTCAAATAATAGAGAGCATAGGTTTAAAGTGAGAGGGGGAAAGTTTAAAGGAGATTTTCGAGGAAACTCTTTTTACATAGAGAGTGGTGTCTGTACAGAACATGCTGTCAGTGAAAGTGGTAGAAGCAGATTCAATAGCAATGTTTAAGAGGCATTTAGACAGACTTGTGACCTGGCAGGGACTAGAGGGATATGGACCATGTGCAGGCAGATGGGATTAGTTTAGAATGGTATCATGGTTGTCACAAACATGGTGGGTCAAAGGACCAGTTCCTGTGCTGTACTGTTCTACGTTCTGTGTTCTATATTGTATCTTAATAACCTCACTAACCTTTTACACTGATCTTTACACACCTCAAGAAACAAGCTATCAATGTGATTTAGCATGGAAAGAATTAAAATATGGCATGAAGTTTCTGAAAAGGCTGACCTTCACCTCAATAGTCAGTTCCTTCATCACCATGCATTCTTCAGGGATGTTAAAAGTATGTGGATATTGTTTGCTTCATTTCCTACTGAAGGGCAATCACTGGCTATTTATGAAGAGATTTTGCACTTGATTGGTTCTCCAGTTGTGTTTGGTTGCACCAGTCAAGGTCAGAGGTTTGTTCCTGATTTGATCCTTATAGAAGGCTTTAGTGGAAATGCTTTAAGGGATCAAAGATCGGAGCTACAACCCTGTACTTCTGAGCAATGAGGCCATATGTCCATTCTGTTTGAAAAAGATATCCAGCTAAGTCCATTTCCCATGTTTGTAGTCATAACCATTTCAAATGCAAAGCCACATAACAGTGGCTGTTGCTGTGAATGCTCTGATTATTAGTCACAGTCTGGGATGTGGAAGAGCATCATGAATATCTGACATGACATTTGCCCTCAGCTTTATTTTAAAGACTTTGCTCAATTTGCACACTTTTGTCCTTTAAGCTCACTGAAGAATGTTAGAGCTGGAACTTAGCAGTGCAGGTATACTGTCAGTGATGTGAAAAAGTGCAAAAGGAATATCAGGAAAATTTCTGAATTCGGGAGAGGAGAAACTTCCACTCTTGTACCTGAAGATATTGTTTTCAAAGAGCAATTGGCGCATTGTGAACTTGTCTTGTTGCTATTAACAAGCCTTTCTTTCTTTTAGTCTTTCATTGTAAATAAATACATTTATAATTGTGATGTGTCCAAGTTTAACTTTGTTCCAAAGTGTGTGTGACAATATAACAGGAGTCTACGTTTAATGCAAAGTGCAGATTACCGCAGGTAAGTGTTAATTGTTAACACTCAGGTCAGACAATTTCACATGGAAGACATCAGATGTGAAGATGCTGCACTATAGGGTAAAATACGCACCAATAGGATTTGCTGTATTTGCGGGAAAGGAAAATAATTCTATTGTAGCCTGACAGCGTAACAATAGTACATTTGCTGGCTATGTGAGGTCTACAACAGAAAACAAACTGTCACATTCTGTTCCACATTACTATTCCATTCATAAATGGAATGCAACATAGATATCTCTTTCATGAATTATTTAGTTTTGATTATTAATGCTGCAGTGCTTCCAAAGTATTGAAGGCCAACCCAACTTAAAAATTTAAAAAGAACCATGAAACAACTGGGTAATTTGAAATATTGATAATATTTATCAACTTCTGCAAGTCAATGTTTAAAATTCACATAAGAGAATCTGTAAAGTACAATATATTTCACCAAGATTGAAAATAAAGTAATTGAGATGATATAGTCACATTCTGCACAATACCAATTACATCTGTGTCGTCACCTTTAGTTGAAGCAAAGTTAAGAACAAAAGAAAAATTGCTTTCTATTGCCACTGAAATAGTGTGAATTCCCGCAGTCCAAGGTTTCCATGTTTGACTGTGGTGAACATGGCTTGTAGAAAATCATAGAATCATAGAATCCCTACAGTGTGGGAGCAGGCCATTCAGCCCGAGTCTACACTGACCTTCCGAAGAGCATTCCACCCAGACCCATCCCTCTCCCTATCCCATAACCCTGTATTTCCCATGGCCAACCCAACGAGCCTGCACATCCCTGGGCAATATGGGTGATTTAGCACGGCCAATTCACCTAACCTGCACATCTTTGGACTGTGGGAAAACTGGAGGACCTGGAGGAAACCTAAGCAGACATGGGGAGAATGTGCTAAATGGTTGATTACAATGAGAAAGAATTAGTTTTTCAAAAATAGACGCAACCCATCTCACACTGTGGGATGCAAAGAGAAAATCTTGAAATTCCATAGTGTTTTTCACAGACGTCTCAAAGTGCTCTATATTCAATGAGATGATGTAACTGCTGTAATGAATGTAGGTAATTTTAGCCTGAGTTGTCCAGCAGAATCTGTTGGAATTGAATTGGTTGTACATGTCACATCCTTTCTGATTTGAAGTGCCACTGGTTTCAATGAGAAACAAAATTGTGTGGGATACAAAAATGGCTGGATGGGTTTGGTTTGGTAAACTCTCTATTGATTTTAATCTTTAAATAGCTAGGTGGATTAGCCCAGGAAAATGCAGGGTTACAGGGATAGAGTTGGGGAGGGGTGAGTTTGGGTTGGATGCTGTTCAGTGGCTCGGTGTAGACTTGATGGGCCAAATGGTCTGCTTCCATTTTAATCTTTAAATGCACTGTCAAGAGCATTTTAGTTTGTAGTCCCTTATCATGGAAAGTAAAGAAGGTTAAATGTCCCAATTTAAACATTGCTGATGTGTATTTTTAAATTGTTGTGTTGCATTGCATTCATTTTGCTTCACAATGAATCAAAATAAAAGCACTAACACAATGTAATAGTGATGGTCAACCTGAGTAGTGTTTTATCATTAGGAGAGAGGCATTAATATTCTGCTCAAAGGCAGATTGCTGGGTGTTTGAGTGGGGCTGAATGTGGGTTAGAGAGGTGAGCATGGGTAGGGGTTGGTAATTCTGGTCACTTCTCCACAAATCGATTCAGAAGAACACCTTAGGGGGAAACAGGCAAGCACAGAATCAGAGGAAGAAAAGAGGATCAATATGTTGCAGTACAGCCAGGAAAACAAACCACAGAAAAATTTCTAAATCAACTTTGTCCAGGTTGTTGTGTGGCCAGATGTGGCAACCCTTTTGAGGCCTCCCTAACATATATAGCAATGGGTGCAATGTCTGTATTTCTGACTGTTGATACCCCAGAATTCTACTGGATATTCTCTAATCAATCCAGCTTTGATGGGGGGTATTGCAAGCGAATATTAAGTGGCACACTCCCAATTTTGGTCCACTAATATCCTGTTCCTGCTGGATGGGAATGTTGAAAATCAGGACCACTGTTTTGAGATTTTGTCACAACCACAAATCATGGGGGTGCAGTGGTTACCATTGTTGTCTCACAGCGCCTGGAACTTGGGTTTGAATCCAGCCTTGGGTGGCTGTCAGTGTGGAGTTTTCATATTCTCCCTATGTCATGTGTGGGTTTCCTCCCAAAATCCAAAGGTGTGCAGGTTAGGGTGGATTTGCCATGTTAAATTGCTCATAGTGTCCAGAGATGTGCAGGCTAGCCATGGGATTAGCCATGTGGAATGCAGGGTTATAGGGTAAGGTGTGAGTCTAGGTGGAAAGCTTTTTGGAGGCTTGATGTGGACTTGATGAGCCAAGCGGCCTGCTTCCATACTGTAGTGACTGTATGATTCTGATTTCTCATTTCCTGGTCCCATTCTTGTAAATCTATGCTGGACCCTTTCCCAACTCAAAAATTGTTCCATGTATACAATATTTCCAATTGCAATCCAGGTAAATGCATTATACAGCCTCAGCATGGTTTCCTTGCTTCTCTTTTCAGTACCCCTATATATGAAATGTTGCACATTACTCTGAATTGCATGTTTATTATTTATAAATACTTACATAAAATTTTACTATGTACTGTATCAGACCGTATTGCTAAACAGTTTGTGCTCTGCCACAGTCTCTTGCACAGCTTGCCATTCTACCTAACTTGATATCGCCAGCAAATTATTTATGTAAATTGGATACAGTAGAGGGCTTGGCACAGATCCCTGGGTACAGGGACCAGTACCACATTACACATTCTAAAAAATGCCCAGTTATTCTTACTTCTTTTTCTCCTGTGTTTCTCACTATCAATTTGGCTACATCCCCTCTAATAACATATGGTTTGATTTTCACAAATCTCTTGTGTGGCTCCCTGTCAAATGCCCTTTGAAGAACATCTACAACACCTACTACATTCCCTTTGTTTATCCATTGGGAGTTCCTCCAAAATATCAATTAAACTAGTCAAACAGAAGTTACCTTTCACAGTCCCACACATAATGTCACCTTCTATTGTGGCCTGCCTGGGGCTGATGAAGTGGCATTTTGGATAAGGCAAAGTTAACTCATTTGTATCATCCTTTCTGACACACGAGTGACAAAGCAATGTCCTTGGTCATTAACAACTGGAGAAGTCTGCTAGCTGTTCATTGAGTGCTAGAATTCCCTGGTCAATGAGGGTATTTCCCAGGGAGATGACAATGGTAAGTGAAGAATAGGATTGTCAGGGAGTCTGACAGACAAAGAATAAATCTTCCAATTAAGTTTTTATAAAAATGAAACATACGTGTTCCTTTCAATGCCCATTCCAAATAGGTGCTGCGTAACTGAAATACTAGTTAGAATTCCATAGGAACAGATGCGAGCCACTCAGCGTCTCAAACTTGTTCTGTTAGATTGCGGTGAATCCATATTCAACTCCAATGACTCAACCATTTTTTCATATCCCTTAATATCCTTACACAAAAAAAACCCTGAACTGCAGGTTTTTGAGGGAACCAGTTCCTGATCCCCACTACCCATTATGTGAAAGCTCCAGTCTTATTACAGGGCAACCTCTTCAATTAAAGAGAATTTAAGAATTTATAAAATTGTACAGACTGTAAGTGTACAGACTGTTTAGTCCCCTTTCTATTCTCTATTCACCTTATACCGGTGCCTTGTTTTAAGATTTATTTCCCTACGTTCTCTTCCTTGGGGTGTCTTCCTCTTCTCGTACCTAGTGGTGTATAAGGCAGGCAAAGTATGTGCTTACAATTGTTTTCAAAGCTAGATACTCCTGGAACAAGTCACTGACCTGTCACTAGGGGCTGCACGCAACACCACTCTACATTAAGCTTGGCTGACCAGGGGACTCTCACCACCTGCCATAAGTGTATTAGAAGCATTTATAGGTTGGTAATTAACCTGTTGGGCTACTTTACGAACGTACCTACTGTGGTCCTGGAGGAGAACTTGAACCTAAAGCTTCTATCTCGGAGGTAAGGATGTGACTCACTGCACCACAACACCTCAATTGGAATATCTATCAATGTATTATAATGTATGCAAGTCGATCCTAAGGATAATAAATGGATCATAAGGTCTAACTTATCCTTTCTTGAACAGAGATGTTTACTTATCACCCTGCAGTCCTTAAGCAGTATTCCCATTTCAAAGCTTTCTGAAAGTGTACTATTTTGACACCTGAATAAAGACACAATATGGGAGATGCCGGAAATCTGAAACAAGCTCAGAGAATACTGGAGAAACTCAGCAGTAAAGAGAGAAACAGAGCTAACATTTTAGAGTGATGTTCTGAAGAGGAGTCATCCTAGACTCGAAACATTAATCCTACTCTTCTCTTTCCACAGTTGCTGACAGACCTGCTGAGTTTCTCCAGCATTCTCTGTGTTGGTTTTGAAATTTGCCATATTAATCACAGTTTCTTATGGGTTTTTAAATTATTCTTTCATAGGATATATGTGACTCAAGCGAGTATTTGTCGTCCACCCCAACTTGATCTTGAGCAGGTGGAGGTCAGTTGCCTTCCTGAACATAAACCCATAACTTGTGAAACGAACACAGAGAATGCTGGAGAAACTCAATGGCTCTGTGGAGAGAAGTAGAGTTAATGTTTCAAGTCTGATTTGACTGTTCTTCAGAGCTATGACTCATGAGGCCATATGAGAGGACAGTGAGAGCCAACAACATTGCTGTGGGATCGAAGTGGGTAGAAATGCACTGCTTTCCTTTCCTGAATGGCATTAGTCAATCAGAAGATGTTTTCATAATAATCTGGCAGTGTAAAGGTCACCTTTTGTGATGGTAGTGATGGTAGTTTATTTTAGACATTAATTATATTGACATTTCCTAGCAGTCATAATAGGATTTAAAGTCATAGATCTCAACCCATACAACCCAGGCTCTCGATTGTTAGTCTCATAATGTAACCTCCATTTCCTTCTCTTTATCCTTTAATGGGAAGTGCAAGTTGCCAGAAAGGCCGGTTTTTGTTACCTGTCCTTAAATTTCCTGGAACTGGTGATCTGTTAGGATAGTTCAGAGGGCAGTTAAGAGTCAACCACATTGCTATGGGCCTGAAGTCATGTGTAGTCCAGGCAGAGGAAGGATGACTGATTTCTTTCCCTAAGGGGGATTAATGAACCAAATGGGTTTTTACAATAATCTTTTATAGTTTAATGGCTACCATTACTGAAACTAACATTCAATTCAAGAATTTAGTAACTGAATTAAAATTCCATTTGCCTAGGTTTCTGGATTACCATTCCAGTGACATTACCACTATGCCACCATTTCACCAAACTATGCAACCATACCACCTGCTTTTGGGCTGCATACTATCTGGATCTGATTACCTTACCACTTCAGTCTAATTAACATTTACTCGTAGAATATCCGTGTGTAGTTATTTTCATTGGCTTGGATATGCTGTGACACACCTCCAGGGCAGATGGGACTTGAACCCAGAACTTTTGTCTCAAAGCTAGGGACAGTACCACTGTGCGATAAGACTCCACAACATCCATGAGTACACTAATCAAAGGTATTTTGGCTCTTCCACTTTTGCCTCACTCCCACAATGTTTGAATGTCATGCATATTAAACATCTCTACCACTGAATCCTACACTCAAGTTCAAGATGGACCCTTCAACTTTAGTTGATCCTCTGCCCCGTCGTACTTTGAAAAAAAACACTCCTGGGACTTTATTTATATTTACTGCTTGGCTTTCTTAATGAGTCTATTACTCATCCTAATATCATTTATTTTGGTTCTCTTCCACAGATGTTTACTGTTCTAATATTTAGTTTTGTCATAATTCAACTCTGATCAGAGGACCAAAGTTTTGTTGTAACGTACATATCTAAAGAAATCCACTTCTTTGACTAAGTTTTTACGAGCAGGTATTTAATCTGCAACTCTTCCACCCTGTGCAACACTTCACATTGCTGATCAAGTTGCCAGAGCTCGTATCCCGTGCTTATTTTCAAAACCAAAAATTTTATCACCAATTCCTTTTCCTTTTTCAATTTTCTACGTCAACCTCATTAGATCGTGGCCAATATATCTCGAGTATTTTCATCTTTCAAGATATTTACCCATCCTTTCTCACTACCTAATATCATGTTAACACCTGCCCTCCTTATTAGCCGTCCAAATGGTGACAAAACAAATATTTCGGATCCACTTCAAGAATTCTTCACCTGCCTTAATTCCTCTAGCTAAGGAGAGACAAAGTTCTTCATAATTACAACTCTTTTAAGCACTGCGTATTTTATTGTAGACTTCATTCCATGATTTAGTGATCTATTACATATTTGTAGAATGGTAGCAAAGAACAGTAAGAAGAAAACAAGAAATGAATGTACAAGTCATACTGGAGCTCCATTTTGAACAAAAGATGTGTCGGTCTACTCAGATTAGTATGTGGCGTATGTAAAGATGACTGCGGATAAGAGCTTTCCACTGTAATTATACCCATAATAGAGGAGCTGGAATGTTTGGAATTAAGAGCCTAATGCTGACCGTGAAACTGTTGTGGTTTGTGTGAAGGTACTGTGACTTTAAGAGAGATGATGCTGCATTTTGGAAAGGCAATCATACGCTTAATAGTAAGGTCCTGGGGAATGTTGCTGAACAAAGAGACCTTGGAGTACAGGTTCATATTTCCTTGAAAGTGGAGTCACAGGTAGATAGGATAGTGAAGAAGGTTATTGGTACGCTTACCTTTATTGGTCAGTGCATTGAGTATAGGAGTTGGAAGGTCATGTTGTGGCTGACACAGGACATTGGTTCGGACATGTTCGGAATATGACATGCAATTTTGGTCTCCCTGCTGGAGGGAGGATGTTGTAAAACTTGAAAGGGCTCAGAAAAGGTTTACAAGGATGTTACCAGCATTGGAGGGTTTGAGCTAAAGGGAGAGGCTGAATAGGCGGGGGCTATTTTCCCTGGAGTGTAAGAAGCTGAGGGGTGACCTGATAGAGGTTTATAAAATCATGAGGGGCATGGATAGGGCAAACATCCAATGTCTTTTCCTGAGGGTAGGGGTGTCCAAAACTAGACGGCATAGGTCTAAAGTGAGAGAGGAAAGATGTAAAAGGGACCTAAGGGGCAACTTTTTCATGCAGAGCGTGGTGCGTGTATGGAATGAGCTGCCAGAGGAAGTGGTGAAGGCTGGTACAATTACAATTACGATTACAACATTTAAAAGTCATTTGGATTGGTATATGAACAAGAAGGGTTTAGAGGAATATGGGCCAAATGCTGATAAATGGAACTAGATTAATTTAGGACATCTGGTTGGCATGAACAAGTTGGACTGAAGGGTCTATTTCCATGCTGTACAACTCCATGACACCATGTGTTCTGTCCTGGTTCTCTGCAGAGAGATGTTGCCACAATGGTGCTGAAATGTCTCCTTCAGACAGCAGTTGGTGAATAGCTTGGAGTTATCCCTTGTATTTTTTTAAATGAAAGAATCATGAGTCACATTCCTAAGAAGGCTTTTAGCTTTACTTTTATTTGGTGAGAAGGCTTCTGCTAACTGCTGGGTAAAAAACTTGAGTTCCTGTCTGCTATAGTGAAGTCTTAGACAGAAAGGCTTCCACTTAAAAATCAGAAAGGGCAGATTGTTTCCTACTTCTGGACTGGAGAGAGGCAGCTCTTGAGGATCAGAACTGTTTTCCTGAATTGTATTTTTGCCAAAGTGTGTTTTTATGGCATGTTGCCTATATTGGAACAGTTGATGATTAGGGGTTAAATAATACATTACATTGTTCAGTTTTCCAACAGAGTTAAAGTTATGCTAATTTTTTTTTGTAGTTTGAACTGCATTGTTTGAATAAAGTATGTTTTGATTAAAGCCTAGTGATGGAATCACACTGGAACACAGCACCTTACACCAGCCTTGAAATAAATATAAAAGTTAAGGTCTAGGCTATCTCCTGACAATACTTGGCAGCGGGTGGGAGGGAATGTATGGTTTCTGCTCTAACTCCATAACAATTGTCAGAAAAACTCCATCTGTTTCACTAATGTCTGTTACAGAAAAGTATTTGCCATGCTCACCTGGTCTGGTCTACATGTGACTCCAGAAACACAGCGTTGTGGTAGACTCTTAACTGCCCTCTGGGCAATCAGAGATGGATAGTAAATGCTGACCTACCCAGAATTACCTATATCAAGTGAAAGAATAGAAACCAAAGTATCCTTCTCCCCCTCCCTGTCTCTTTCTGTGTTTCACCCTAAAACGTTTTGGTGTGAAATATTTACTTTCTCAGCTATTCACTCTCTATCCCACTGATGCGCATTCTCTGTTATGTGTCCCACCTACAAGATTCACTGCAGTAACTCACCCAGGCTCCCTCAGCAGCATTTTCCCAACCTACAGCCCCTACTGCTTTGAAGAACAAGACGAGCATTGAAACACCATCGTCTGCAAGTTTGGCACTCTATTGTCATTTCTTCCCTGCCATTGGGTCAAAATTCCATAATAACCCTCCTGACATCACTGTCAGTGTATCTACAACCCATACACTGCAAGAAGGAAGTTCACCACCACCCTCTCAACTAGAGATTGGTAATAAATGATAGACTATCCAGCGATGTCCACGGCCCATGAATGAATTTTTAAAAAGGCCCTATGACTGAAACTATGTTTCTCTAAAGGCAAAAGCAATGCACCACTTCATTGTAACCAGTACCTTGAGTTTCTCAATTATGTTTCTAATGCTTTATGTATTCATATTTGAACGTTGCTATGCTGACACCATTATATTGGCAGTACCTGTTCTCCTTCTATGTTTGGTTAAGCCTGGGGCTTTTAGTATGTAATGCAATTGGTATACACAGGGCCTAAATGTGCTAGTTTTACTTGATATGGACTACCAGCTACTTGTGTAATCAATCTCTTCATTTATGTTATTTCAAATTTAGTATTGTTTCCTCGATTAAACTTCATGAATTGTGTCATCATGTTTCTAGACATATGCATCGCTTATGGCACCTGAACCGGACAATAATCTTACAATAGCTTGTGAGCTCTTTTAAAGCCTGTTGACCTGAGGTCACACTCAATTATCACTGATGCTGTATATTAATCAAGGGAGTTAGCAAATGTGTTGAGTGCACAAAATAGGAGCAGCATTGTGCAGTCAGCTGGTGAAAATGGCTGTGAAAATGTACACCTGAACCTCATGTGTGTTGATTGAGGCATGATGCAGTTTAGTGTAATGAATAACAATTGATTCTCTTTTGTCTCTCAAACAAAATGGTCTTTCAGGTAGTTTTATCGACCGTTTAATATGATCAAATGGAAGTTCCCAATGGTGGTTTGACTGGATTAGCAGATTGTCTAATTTGGGTGGTTTTGAATTACATTACAGTGCTGGTTTGTCATGGATGATTTGATCTAATATTGCAAAAAGGGCACCCAAAACTTTATTTGACTTTTTTGCTCAATACCTTTTTGACAAAATTATTGTCCTATATATAATTGGCTTTGCCTTTTTCTTCTGTCACTTTTGAATTGTATTTTTGTATTTGCTTCAGAGTTTGACTGACTTCTCCCTTTGTTTCCTTCCTTTTCCCTCCATCCTATCCATACACATTTTCTGTATGCTGGCACATAACTCTCTTGAGGTTGTTAATCAACGTTTATCCAATGATTGCTTTTATAGAAGTTAGACTTGCATGTATATAGAACCCTTCATGACAACAGGATGTCCCAAAGCACATTCCAATTAATTTTGTACTTTGGAATTGTCCTTCTTCTTTAGGCAGTCTCTCAGCATCGAGAATGACGTTTTCCCCTCTCCAGCTCGAATTGTTCTGAGATGGCTAAAAAATCCAATGTGCTAACTACCACATGTGGGGTAGTGTGTTGTGAAGATTTGGCTTTTTTGGGCAAGGGTTTGTGTGCTGCCTCTCATGTTTCAAATTCACCTTTGCAGGCTCCTGACAAAGGCTCTCAATGTTTTGAATTGTAGTCACTGTTTAATATCGGAAATGCAACAGTTGATTTGCGGAACAGAAATCTCATCCATACAGCAACATGAAAATAACACACTATTACTTGTTTTCTTTATGTTTTCCCTTGATTAAAATTTTGTTTGCTTATTTGCATTGTCATGAAAGTTTTAGTTGAATTTTGGCCATTTTAATCTCTGCCTCTTCCATCAGTTGAACTATGTCACAAGTGATGTGAGTTTGCTTCCAACAAGGTGTTTTACCTGATGTGCCAATGCTTATGTTTATCCCACAGTATCAGATGTTGGGGTGCAGATATTGTTGCATTAAAAAATCCAACAGACATTTATCACAGCTGGTTCTTATATACAAACACTACATTTCTCAGACACCCAAGTGTCTGTGCTGATAATAAGCTAAACGACAGCACCAGGAACCCGGGTTCCAAACCAGCCTTGGGTGACTGTTGCTGTAGAGTTTGCTCATTCTCCTTCTATGTGCGTGGGTTTCCTTCAGGTGCTCTGGTTTCCTCACGAACTTGTGCAGGTTAGGTGGATTGGCCATTCTAAAAAGCCTATAATGTCCAGGGATGTGCAAACTAGCTGGATTAGCCATGGGAAAATGCAGGATTACAGGAATAGGGTAGGGGGGTAGGCCTGGGTGGGATGCTGTTCAGACTGTTGGTGTGAACTTGATGGGCCAAATGGCTTGATTCCACGCTGTAGGGATTCTATGATTACAACCAAGGAGCACGCTTCCAGTAAAGAGTCACACTTCAAGTGATTTGTGGTAAGATGGAGCATGAGATCTTTATGCCTCCAGGTCATATACTATGATGGAGTGATAATATCATCAGCATGTCTCTGAAAGGTATACTGATTATGAGACTTAACAGAACTACAAGGTGGCACTACTCAGTGTTAAAGTCCCCACAAAATTACTCTGTAGTTTTCTGCCACACCATGAACTTTACACATCCTGAAACGGCACAATCATTTAGAGGTTACAAAGCCTACCTGACATTGCATTTAGATGCGAATGAAATAAGCGACCATTACATTCAGTCTCATTTCTGTAGCTGTATGAAAGGATAGAGGGGAGCTAGCAGTGGGCAGTTTACGGTGTAACCAGATATAAATAGTTTCAGGGAGTAGAAGTTTTCCTTTGAAACTAAGTCTTCCCATTAAACCTCGATTGAGGAATAAATTTTACTGAGGACATCAGAGTACTCTCCCATAATCTTCTCAAAATTTGCCTCCAATAGAGAAAGCAGATGGAATTTGAGCTTGTTAATCCCTCAGTACTGCACTGAAGTGTCAGCCTGGATTTTGTGCTCCTGTCTGTAGTGTGGGATTTGAATGCAGCCTTCCAATAGAGTTGAGATTACTGCCCTTGAACCGTCGGATAATACAGTAACAGCTCCTGTAACCTGCTCACCACTGTGAATAGTTATAAGGCATTGACACATGCTGGTGGCTGGCTTACATTTTTTGATGGATACATCTCAGCATTTCCACTACAGAGTTGAGCATCCTTTAAATTTATATTTCAAATGAGAAGAAACCATTTATAACATTGGGAAAGTGGAATAGAGGAACATGGGTCAAAAGCAGCGGTAACAGTATTTAATAATTAAATAGCAACATCTCCTTCCAACTTTGACCCCTGGCATTTATAAAGCAAATAAGGAAACGATAATAGATGCAACTAGAATTAGATTGAAATGAAAAATGAAAGCATTTTGTCGCCGAATTATACAGTAGTTAAGGAGATCAGTTATCCACTGGGTCTTCACGAGGTTTCTGAAAGGGGCTATGCATATTATCCCATTCCTCATGCAATTTTAAAGTTATCTTCTGATATTTATCCACTTCATTTTCAAAAGAATTTTCAATTCTGCTCATAGTATTGTTTCTGTAACAGCCTAGCCTTCATGTTCAAATAAACCTTTGTGCAATTGAAATTCTCATAACGTGACCCTTTGTTCCTTTGTGGATGGTTTCAAATTTGTAACCAGTGAGAAAAAAAAATCCACTGTTTATCTAATCGAGCCTTTTATTACTGTGTGTGTGTATATATATCAGACTGGAAATTCTCTATTGCTAATGTAAGTAAATTTATCTCTCCACCATATTATTAGTTCATTACCAATGTCTCTTCTGGCCTAGTGTCACTGCAAAAATGCATTACTTAATCTATCTTTTCCCACACTATTTTGGCTATTAAGTAGTGAAACTACGTTCTTAAGACTGCAAAGATTTCATCTCTATGCCAAGAAACTTTCTTAATCTTACTGTGATTCCCAGTGTTTGTGTGGAAGAGAATGAGGTAAAATCATGGATGCATAGAATGGTTACAGCACAGAGGAGGCAATTCAGCCCATTGAGCCATGCTAGCTCTTCCTGCAATTCTTATTATTTTGAGATAATTATCCAATTCTCTTTTGAAAGGCACTTTGGAAGCTGCCTCCACCATACTCTCAGGCAGTGCATTCCAGATTATAACTTACCTCTGTATAAAAATGTTACATCTCCCCTTACCGTTGGGCATGTTAAATCATTGTACTCTGTTTCGCTTTCCTGTCACCAATGGGAACAGTTTCTTCCCAGCTATCCTGTCCAAAGCTGCCATATTTATTTTGAATATGTTGGGAATACATAAATAAACAAAAGGAAGACTTGCATTTATATAGCATTCTTCCAAAGTGTTTTCTAACCAATGAAGTACTGTTTGAAGTGTAGCGAGTGTTAAAATGTAGGAACACAGCAACTAATTTGTGCACAGCAAGCTCCCACAAATAGCAATGTGATAATGACTAGTTAAACTATTTTACATTGTTGATGGAGGAATAAATATTGGCCAGGACACTAAGGAGAACTCCTCTGCTCTTCAAAAATGTGCATGCAAGTGGGGCTTCAATGTAATGCCACCTCCAAACTTGCAGCATCCTATTAATATTATAAATGGAGCTATCATCCTTAATTTTTGCTCCTAAGCTCTGGAATGGGGGTTGAAGCCAGACCATGTGAGTCTGAAGTATGTTCCCAACTGAGCCACAGCTGACCGTGAAATGAAGTGGCCATCAAAGTGGTCACAATTTTTAGAAAGAACAGTTGACTAATGATGCTCTGGTGGATAAGTTCCTTGACATTGTGCTTGCATTCAAATTCCAACCTTCAGAAATGTCAAGAAAAGATTACAATTATTACATTATTTTGAACTCAGGAGTCGTGGCTGGAATTGCTTTGGGATTTAAAACAATTTGTAAACCTCAAGAAGAAACAAGAACAATTTATGGCATTAGCTGCACAATTTGATGGAGTTACAGCCTAGAAGCACCATTCCTGTATCTGTTATTCCATATGGACTGTTACCAACTTAATTGGCATATCAGTTTAAGCGATGTACTGTGAAATGGAGGAGCATGTATATAACCATGGTTACATAGAACTGGGGTGAGGTGTGAAATCCCTTTAGGGCAAATTGTGCCTTACTGCGGCCTGATAGAAGAGAAATGAATCAAAGACTGTGTCACAAACAGACTATAAACACACTGTAAAAAAACGGAGAAAAATGAAATCACTCAAAGCACTTACAGATTCACACAGTGAAGTAGCCTGAGAGAAAAATTGACCCTCTTACAAATCCTAAGCATGTAGGATCTGACAAGAGTCAAAGGCTGAGCTGTCAATGTACCCTCTATTATTATTACTGCCCTCACTTGTAAGTCCACTTAATGCTTTAGCAAAACGGAGATATATGTGCTGAATACAAGGAAGGAGAATTGGTGGATATTGAAAGGTTGTATCAATTATTCAATGGAAATATACATTATCAGAATAATGCCTCTCAAGTGGCCAGTAATCAGAGATATAGATTAAAAGTAATTGGTAGAAGAATTAGGAAAATAAAAAGTAAAGAAAGACTTGTGTTTCTACAGTGGTTTTCAGGACCACTGGACATCTCAAAATGCTTTTCAGCCATGGACGTGCTCTTTGAACTATTAGCGATTTTGAGGAATCATGGCAGCCAATTGTACACTGCAAACACCCTGAAGTACCCAGGCATCCTATCAAACATTTATCCCTCAGTCAACGTCAAAAAAGCAGACTATCTGGTCCTTGCCACATCACTGTTTGTGGAAGCTCGCTGTACACAAATTGGCTGCTGCGTTTCCTGTATTACAACAATGACCACACTACCAAAGGCACCTTGGAACGTCCTGAGTTCATGAACAATACTGCACACTTTTGGAAGTGATTGCGGGTTGCTTGGCCCGACTTATCACTGAAGGAAAATGTAATCAACAATTCCACATGCCAAATCATAAAGTAATACAGATTGAAGAGAAAATAACAACATTGAGAAGATAGTCTAAGGGGCTCTCTTGGATGCAGTGGTACTGTCCTCCTCTACACCCATCTCCACAATTCCTCTGGGCTAGAAGATCTGATGACAAGTCCCACATATTGTAGAAAAGTCTCACAATGATAATGGCTCCAAAAAGGAGGCCCATGTTCAAGTCTCACCTGCTCCGCAGTTGATGTAACAACATCTCTGAACAGCTAGATTGGAACGTATTTAAGGCAGACAGGTTTATGAAGCAAGAAGTCAAAAGTCTAAAAGTAAAAGACAATTAGAAAACAATGGTAATAAAACAAAAAAAGTAAAAGGAAACACAAATAAAAAGTATCAGAAAATATATAATAAATATGTGTCATATAAAATATATTCTAAATTTATTAATTTACAGCAATCTCAGCTTTTTTTTAAGAAAGGTGGGAATGGCTGACAAAGTCAACATTTATTGTCCATCCCTAATTGCCCTTGAACTAAGTGAGAGGGCAGTTAAGAGTCAACCTCATTGCTGTGAGTCTGGGTCTGTTGTTGGCCAGGTCAGATAAGGGTAGTAGACTGCCTTCCCGAAAGGATATTATAGTTAGATGTTTGCCTGTATGATTAATGCTATAACACACGCTTTATATGTATGCATATGTAATATGTTTAACTTTCCACTTGTAACAGCTAAGGGTGAATACAGAAATGACCTCTCACTCATTTAAAATCAAAACTAAAAGGCTGCTATGACCCACCAAACTTGAGGCTACAAGGCAAAAAAGCAGGGTTGTCAACAATTCAGAATTTGCTGTGACAGAATTGCTTTTCACTTGCACAGGAAGGACGCTGGGTGTTGAGATATTAATTGCACAAAGGAGAAGAGATTGAAAATTCAATATCAGCCTGTTGGGCTGCTTCCAGGCAGCGCTCTATGACGTGGGCAGCTTGCAGGGAAGCATGGCCGTGCTG
This sequence comes from Ginglymostoma cirratum, assembly GCA_024137785.1. Classification (NCBI taxonomy): domain Eukaryota; kingdom Metazoa; phylum Chordata; class Chondrichthyes; order Orectolobiformes; family Ginglymostomatidae; genus Ginglymostoma; species Ginglymostoma cirratum. The sequence continues at coordinate 11,522,412 of JAHRHZ010000041.1, forward strand.
AAGAGAGGACGTGATTGAGGAAGCGCAATGTGCAGTCATCGATACTGTTTTGGATCAGCATCTTTTCATCAGCTTCTCAAATCTACTGGAGCATAAAAGACATAAGAACATACCCAGAGCAATACGTGTTCCCAGTAAATTGTCTCACAAGACATTTTATCCGGTTATAAGTGCCAGTTCATAAAAACATCCTTTGCACATATTGTGCATAAAGGTATAATAATTCAACCTTGCTTTCACGACATAATCCCAGCCCCTCCTAAAATCATATCTGTGTCATTCCCTCACCCCAGCTTTGCTGTTACTGGTAGCTCAGGTTCACAGACATTATGCAGCTCCTGTCTCCTCATCTTCAGTGTTCAAGACAGAAAACTGTTGGTATATGAACCGAATGGTGAATGCCACCTTTAACCTGTTGTAACTCAGTTGGGATGAGTTTCCCTTTTGCCCTGAGTTAACCTTGAAGGATTGATCTAATTTGGAGAAGTTGTGATGTGGTAAGTTTTCATGGCATGCGGCCACTGAACACCATGAATCCTGACCTGCAATTGCATGTCCACAGACCCTGGGTGGTAGCAGGACAGGGAGATAAGGTGGTTAAGAAAGGAAATTTGATACTTGCCTTTATTAGTCAAGGCATTGAATACAACAGCAAGGAGGTTATGATGGAAATGAATATGAATGTAGAAGGCCACAGCTGGAGTAGTGTGTGTAGTTCTGGTTGCCACAATGTAGGAAAGATATGATGCACTAGGAAGGGCACAGAAGAGATTCACCAGGATGTTGTTGGGCTGGAGAGATTTAGCTATAAGTGGAAATTAGAAAGGCTGTGGTTGTTTTCTTTAGATCAGAGAAGGTTGAAGAGGAGATCTGACTGAGGTTTACAACGTTATAAAGGGGAAGTCAGGGTATATAGGGAGAAACCTTTCCCCTTAGTAGAGAGGTCAATAAGCAGTGTGCACAGTTTTAAGGTAAGGAGCGAGGAGGTTTTGAGAAAGGCAATTTTCAGCCAGAGAGTTGGGGGTATCTGAAACTCACTGCCTAAAAGAGTGATAGAGTTGGAAACACTCAGGTTAATAAAAAAAAATTAGATGAACACTTCAGGTGCCATAGCATCCCAGGCTACGGGTCAAGTGCTGGAAAATAGGTTTAGAATTGATGGAGTTTTGATGACTGGCACAGATACAATAGGCTGAAGGACCTCCTTCCGTGCTGTAAAACTTCTATGACTGAATGAAATCCCATTTGCTTCATCCTTTAGTGTTAGCCTGTCCTTGGGTAGCTGAACATTTACCTTCTACCTGAATTCACCTTGCCTGCTGTGATTCCTACTCTAGATGGCCCTATTAATTTCTGTCCTGGGTGTGCATCTGAGGAGACATAGCTTACCCATAGTTATTGGCAAGGATACAATGGCAGGTAGTTTGTTGAGTACGGCGAGAGAAAGAAACACTGACAAAAAAAAAACCACTGAAAGGATGAAATTGGTTTATGCCACACAAAATGGCCCCATAGTGATTTGGCAGCTGATTTGTCACATGACAAATTTACATTTTCCACTGACTTGGAAAACATTGTCAAGACTTTTCATTTCAAATTAAGTAAAAGAGAAATCAGCAAAAGAGTTTTGGAAAGGAGTTTGAGCTACTGCTCTATTGATGGAAAGAGCAGATGTGATAAAAAAAAATTGGCTGTGGATTGGTTACAAGCCCACTTTGCACAGTTGGTGTAGACTAATTATTTAATTAAATTAATTACGTTAAAAGAAATTAAAGAATGGATAATAGAAATTATATAATAATAATTATGAAGAATGGATCAGGAATTGTAAAATCAATAAATTAATTGCTGGAGGTCTGTTTCAATTTTAAGCTCTGGTACTTCTGATTTTTTCTTTTCTATCTCTTGTGGTGCTTGTGGGTGCAGCTTGAGTTCAGTATTTGCATTAATATTGAGTATTTTTACAAAACAGACTGCTGAGTGTTACTCCATACAAACAAATACACAAAGATCTTTGTAAAACTGACAAGAGTTAAATCATAAATCCTCTCCATAACACTTTTATGCATGATCGTATTAAGTTGCAGCATGCTCATAAAAACCTCCCTTTAGTTTCCTGCTGCGTTTCACAGTAACTCTTTGCAAGAAAGTTTAATGCTTGACTATTAAGGACATCACTACAGTAAACTGACAGATGCTGATCTGAGCATATTCATTAGTTAAACAGTGCTTGCTCCTTTTCCGCTAGCGAAAACCTGATAAACCTCTGTGGTTTTGGTTTTCTGTCTAGGCCTATAAATGGTCTGCTTATAGTTTTTTTTAATGTCATATAGTTGACAAAATGAACAAACTTTACCTTTACATCATTGCCTGGAGACATCCAGATTTAATATTTCCCTAATGCTTAAACATGAACTGATCGACCATCCTTCATGGCAGACGACTAATCATCTCTGAAAGCCAAAGACAAAGGATCCCTGTCTTGCCTTGCCTTGCTTTGCCTTTTAGTGCTTTGCGCACTCCCAGTTTGAGCTACCAGACTCACAGTACTTTTATCTTGCCTTGACATATGGCGGAGACACACATCCAGGAATCTTGTCATGGTTGTCAGCATTCCTCAGTCAAGTCAAGGGAGACAGCCTTTAGTCAGCGGCTCCCAGTGTCGTAAGTCAAGGGCAGCCTCCGATGTCAGTGCACGGGTGGTAATGGTCAGGATCCTCTCCTCATAGAGCATGAGAAATGGAACGTTGGCAGCCGTCCACCCATTTTGGTTTCCCTGCTCTATTTTGAGGGCTGTTTTCTTCTGGAATGAGAGAAAGTGAGAGATTGGGTGAGATGAGACTAGGTGGCACAGCTGTTAGACCTAGTGCTGGTTGGGGAGATGTGGTAGGGGTATCTCAAGTGAGTGAGTAGGCAGAGGCCACACAGGGATGAGACATCAGTGGAGGGTTAGTTGGGGTGGTTGAGTGTGTGTGAGGGAAGATGTTGGATGTAATAATGAGAGTGCTAGAGTATGAGTCTTGGTGGGGGGTCATTGCAGTAGCAAAGATGAAGTGAGGGGGCAGTATCAGAGAAAAGATAGTGACACTTACCCTAATTAGGTTGAGAAAGTCATGGATCTTCTTTCTTCACTGCCGCTGGCTGAGACTGCAATGATCCTGGTGGCAACTTCAGATCAGATTGGCAGGGTCTGATAGTGTGGCCTCAACTACCAGTCCTGGGAGAAGGGGGCATCCCTGCTCTGCCCCATCCTGTTCACCAGGACCTCTAGGTCACTGTCTAAAGCAAGGTGCCAATTTTCCCTTACCTGCTGCTTTTAGACCAAATGTCACGTGTCATGCATGGCAGCTCTGGACTGACAGGGTTTGTCGAGGTGCACTATTGCAGTTTAAAGATGTCATGTATGCCATGAAGACCATTCTGTTCCAGGATATTCTGGCTATAGAGAGTTCTGGGTACAGCAAGTGGTAGACTCAGACTAGAATCAGATAACAGGGGTGCCATAAGGTTGGACTGGATAGTTAATGCGACGATAGTGCAAGAAAACTCACAGAGAGAAACCTTCTATTAAACTTAGCTAAATTGTGAGATGGGACATACCTGGTCAATTTTCCACAATTTTGGTAGATGCCAGTGTTGCAGCCGTACTGGAACAGCTTAGCGAGGGGTGCAGCAAGCTTTGGAGCACATGTCTTCAGGGCTGCATGGTGGTGCAGTGGTTAGCACTGCTGCCTCATAGCACCAGGGACCTGGGTTTGATCATACCCTTGGGCGACTGTCTGTGTGGAGTTTGTACATTTTCACCGTGTCGAGTGTGAGTTTCCATTGGATGCTCCAATTTCCCCCCAAAGTCCAAAGATGCGCAAGTTAGGTGAATTGGCCATGTTAAATTGCCCATGGTGTTCAGGGATATGTAAGTTAGGTGCATTAGCCATGGGAAATATGGGGTTATAGGGATAGGGCGGGGGGATGGGTCCAGGTGGGATGCTCTTTAGGGGGGTTCGGTGTAGACTTATTGGGCCGAATGGCCTGTTTTTACCCTGTAGGGATCCTATGATTCTACTATTGCTGGAATATTGTCAGGACACATAACCTATGCAGTATCTAGTGCTTTCAGCCACTTTTTGATATCGAGTGAATCAAATTGGCTAAAGACCAATATTTGTGATGCTGAAGACTTCAGCATATGCAAGAATGTAGCATGAGATATCGGATTTTCTACTTTTCTGTTGACCAACTTTATATGACTCGTGATTATTGCATGACAATAAGACTCTCCTGAGTATATTTATTTTCTCTTTCATTATACTCAATGTTTATAGGAGTAATTTGTCTTTTGAGTAATTTGCAACTCAATGAACACAGTATGCCCACAAACATCAATGAGGACGATAATCGTGTTTGATGAGGTCATTGCATCTGAGTCAAGTGGATGTTTGATCTGAAAGATAAAATATTACAGTGAAATTACTGGGGTAAAATCCTTACTGCAACAGAATGTCTTTTCAGCTGTTTTAAGGCTTTTTTGCCATGACTGAATGTATTACAACAGACAATACTCGAGGAACCAGGGGTCTAACTACAGAACCCTTCTGTGAGGTTAATTGGTACGTCATTAAAACCTGTTATTTACATAAATGCAATATCCTCAATATCTAAATGAATTCGTTTTAAAAATTGGGCCAATTTAATGAGACACCCCCAGAGGTGGGTTTGGAGCTGAGGGGTGGGTCGGCAGTTATTTGGGTGGAAAGGCAATGACTCTAAGTAGGACAAGTGGTATTGGCAACTTCTTTGACAACGGGGCTATCATTTTAGGTGCATTCATAAGTGCATAGTTTTCTGGATAAAAATGTAGATTCAAGCAAGTGTAGATATGGAGATACTGTTTCCACTGTCAGGACGATTGGTAACAATCGTAGATTTAATATAACTGAGTGGAGATGAAGAGAGAGATTTCTCATGCAGAAAGTTAATAGATTCTGGAATGCACAGTCTGACAGAACGGCAGAAGCAGACTTAATAGAAACTTTCAGAAAACATATAAAGGGAAAAATATACAGGGTAAAGGGGAGGGCAAAAGGACTACTTTGATTAACTCTGTCAAAGGGTCCAATTCAGGCGCAATGAGACGCATAGCATCCTGGTATGCAGGTTTGGTCCCCATATTTAAGAAAAATATGCTTGCTTTGGAGGCAGTTGGGCTGACATTTGTGATGAAGGGGTTGACTTATCAAGAAGAGCTAAATTATTTAGGCCTCTGTTCAGTAGAGTTTAGAAAAATGAAGGTTGATCTTTTTGAAACATTCGAGATTCTGAGGGAGTTTGACAAGGTAGAAGTTGTGAAGATGCTTCCACTAGTGTTGGAAACTGAAACTAGAGGACATAGTTATAGAATAAGGGGATACTCATGAAACTGAGATGTGATGGAACTTCTTCTCTCAGTGAGTAGTGAATGCCTGGAATTCTCTACTCCAAAGAGTAGTGGAGGCTAAACCACTAGAGCTCTTTATAGAGGAGACTGATATAATTTTGATACCCTGGGGAGTTCAGCACTATGATGGGCTGACACAAAAGATGATGGGCAGATCAACCATGATCTTGTTGGATGCCAGTGCAGACCTGAGAGGCTGAATGTTCCTGCTCCTATTTCTTTTGTTCTCGTGGTCTTATATTCTGTATTGTATGACTCTATGAAGAAAGCAATGAGGGCGCAACTGGCCTTGGCACTTCTGATGCAGGTAAAAGGAAGGTGCAAAAATTAACTAATTTTCAAAGAACCCCTACACCGTGTAAGCAGGTTATTCAGCCCATTGAGTCCACACTAACCTGCGAAGAGCATCCCACCCATACCCACATCCCAGCCCTACCTCCATAACTTTGCATTTCCCATGGCTAATCCACGTAACTGGCACATCCCTGGACACCATGGGCAATTTTAGCATGTCCAAACACCAAATCTTTGGAGTGGGGGACAAAACTGGAGCACCCAGACATGGAGCAAATGTGCACACTCCACAGGGAGAGTCACCTAAGGCTGGAATTGAACATGGTTCCCTGGCACTATGAGGCAGCAGTGCTAACCTCTGTACCACCATGCACCCCATGGTTTCCTGGCATGCCTGCTAGAAAGTGTGCATTTGTAAATAACAGGAAGATGATTTTCTCTGTAATAGAAGTGTTATAATATTCATCAAGGCATTTACCTTGGGCACAAAGAAATTCAGCATCCCAATTAGCATATGTTCAGGCTTCGCTTTGATGCATTGACATCCAACAGTTAAAGACTGAGGCTGCCATTAAGTTTATCACAACCTTCATAAGGGAAATTAGAGATGGGCAATAAATGCTGGCTTAACCAGAACAAAATAGAAAGAACAAATTAAAAAAAAAAACTTGCAAAAGGTTTAGGTTGCCTGTGAAAGCATATCCAAACATGAATCAGCATCCTCAGGAGAAACAAAAATGGGAATTATTGTGCTATTAAGGACTTGCATTTACTGAGCATCAATTACCCTTTTAATGAAATTTTCTGTGGTTACTGAACATTACTTTAGACTATTTTAAAAAAGAATAATTGTCTTGATGACAATATTCTTGAATCAGTAATTTCAATAATAACTCCTTCTTCTCCTAGTGTAGCAATATTTCAAGGTTGTTGAAATCAATATCCAGCTGCTTTCATACTTTTTTTTCCTATGTAGTAGTACAGGATGTCACATCAGAAAAGACAAGTTTTTGATGGGCATTTCAAAGGACACATGCATTATTTAGTACTCCTCATGGACACAGCTTGCTGCTTCAGGGTAGTGACTTTTAAGGTGAAGTTTGTCCCTGGCGGTTTGCATCAGTTCTTGCACATAGCAAAGCAAGGACTTCAGAAGAGCGATGAATGAAATAAACAAGAGTTGGCATGTTAGAAGGTCCCATGTATTCACCTATATGCAGTAGACTGAGCACGACTAGAGAATGAACAATTCTGAGCTATTTTCAGCTTCATTTCCACATGGAAATCCCCCAGCCGACCTCACAGTTGCCTATGTTGGCCTTTAAGATGACATAAAGGAACTAATACTTAATACATAGACACTAGGATAAATATTTTGATCGGAAGTGGACGGATTTAATTCAAATGGGTCAAATATTCTGCTTTTCCCAATTAGCAATTTTATTTTCTTAATTGCTGGCATTTTATCCTAAGCAGTCATCCACCAATATGTCAACTGATAGAGTTTTTAATGTTCTTGTGTTTTCACTCAATTAAAGCTGTGGCATCTCACAGGTTCAAAGCATCAAAGAATCCAACATCAATTTTCAGTATGTTGTGCCAGTCCAGCCTTTTGAAAGACTTACCAATCTGTTGCTCTTTTCTGCAAATGTTTACTTTCCAAACAATCATCCAGCTATTCATAGAGGTTTTACAGAATGGAAGGAGGCTCTTTGACCCTTCATGTCTGTGCTAGTCATCAAGCATCTATCTGTTCTAATCCCATTATCCAGCTCTTGGCCTGTAGCCTTGTACCAATGGTGTTTCAATTACTTCACAAATGTTTTGAGAGTTCTTGTCTTTACTATAATCTTCAAATATAATCTAAACCTCCTGCTCCTTACCTTAAAAACTGTGCCCCCTGGTTATTGACCCCTTAAAAAGATTTCTCCCTATTTCTTCTCCTCCCTCATCAATTTGTACATCTCAACAGGTCCCCACTCTCTGCTCTAAGGAAAACAACCCAGTCTATCTATATCTCTCTTCATAGCTGAATTGTTCAAGCCCAGGCAACATTCTGCTGAATCTCCTCCGCACCCTCTCTAGTGCAATCACACCCTTTCTGTAGTGTGTAGACCAGAACCACACACAGTACTACAGCTGTGGTCTAACTAATATTATGTGCAAATCCATCATAACCTCCTTGCTCTTGTATTCAATGCCATGACTATTAAAGGCATGTAGCCTGTATGCCTTCATAACCACCTTATCTACCTGTCCAGATGCCTTCACGTATCTATGGACGTGCTAACCAAGGACCCACTGATCCACTGTATTTCCAAAGAGTCCTACCATTCAACATATACGTCCCTGCCTTGTTAGTCCTTCTGAAATGCATCTCTTCACATTTCTCAGGATCAAATTCCATTTGCCACTGTTCGCCCCATCTGATCAGTCTGTCTACATCATCTTGTAGTCTAAGGTTTTCCTCCTCACCATCTGCCACAATTCTCCAATTCTAGTGTGGTCTGCAACCTCACTGGTCACAAAGGGTTCCTTTAAGAGGGAGAAACTGCTGGCATCAGTAGAAGTCAAACGCAGTTGAGATCCTGACCTTATACTGACATTTTGCATGATTCCTTTGGACGTCACAAACCTGACATGGAAATGATCATTCCTTCAGGAAGATAAAATTTAATGTTCTCAAACAGTCATTGCAAAATATTCATTGTTGCAAAACAGCTTGGTAATTTATTTTGTGGGTTCAAGCAGCATTAAATTGGTGAAATATTCAGAGGCCAGCCCTGGAAATTAGTAGTTCCAAAGATGCAGGTAACTTGGAAGTTTATGTCATGAGAATACCACAACTGCTTCTTGCTAGCCATTGATGCACATCATAGGGTAGGGCAGTGGTAAAATATAACATGAGCATTAACTGAGTACCAGACCTTGCTTTAATGTCACTCATTGGGGTAATGGAAGGAGCGCACATGGGTGACATCTGCTATTGCCTGCAAGGGAACCATTCTGCCTTGTCTAACTGGTGTCTTCTATTCACAAAGAAAATGATGAATGGGTTCCTGCTTGTGAACATAACGCTTAACATTTGCTTAATGTAGGTATATATTACTCAGTGCCTGATTTAGAAGATGCCTTCTGGGATGATTCAGAAAAATCCAGTAACATGGATGTTTCTGTGGTAACTGTTCTTTCTGTGACAGGAGTCATACCACCCTACAGCAGATGGTACACTTCTTGGACAGCTTGTCCCATCAACTGGGCACAGCAAAAAAAAAGTCTACTTCAACATGTCCTGCTATACTCATTTCCTGCTGCCTTCTATATAGTTGCATGGCCCTTTGTATACTTACCAGGCAGGACCATATTGTATGATGGCAGAGATACACGCTGCGTCATGGACGTGTAAAAATTTGCACATTAAAATCTTAAATTAAGACAAACTGTAGGATATCTTAACAGATGCTGGAAATCTGAAATAAAAACAAAGTTCTGGAGAAACTCAGCATGGCTGGCAGCATCTGCAGAGGGAGAAACAGAGTTCCTGTTTGCAGTCCAATGACTTTGTTTGGAGCTCTCTGAAATTTTCGTGCAGGGTACATTTACTGATGCACATACAGGAGTGGGAACTCTATGGCAGAATATGTGCCTTTAAAATTGTAATAACTCAGGAGCTTAGAAGAGAACTCATGACAAAACAGGACAGATCTGAACTGCCCAGATCTTGCAAGTCTTTGACTCCATTGGGTGAGAAAGCATTGAGAGAAAGGAAAGGTTAATCAGAAACTTTTTCCAAGCTTAAGACTGGCACTGTCCAGCCAGACCTGCTGAGAATATCCAGTGTTCTTCTGTTTTCAAATACCAATATGTTTTCGATGGGACTTGTCCCTCTCACTTACATGTGCATACATCCAGCAACAATATATCTCTAACCCTATTTTCCAGACCCCGGTTTTTTTTTAGCTGCTTTTTTGAATGTGACATATTTTCCTCTTCTGTTTCTGTGTGCCTAGAATAACACTGCACCAGCACTGACAGTGATGTAGCACCTCTTATCATTCTGCATGAATTTGCATAAGGATATGAGGGCCTGTGAAAGAATGCTGAGAAGATTTACCAGAATGGTTCCAGGAATAAAGGATTTTAGCTCCAAGATTAGGCTAGAGAAGCCGAGAGTTGTTCTGCCTTGAGCAAAGGTGATTTTGAGCAGATCTGACAGAGGTGCGCAGAATATGACAGGTTTGGATAAAGTCGATAACGGAAAACTGTCCCCTTCAGCTGATGATACAAGGATAGGACTTTACAGAAATAAAGGTTTGAGCTTGAGGTGCCAGGGGACTGTAAGGACCAACTTTTTTTGCACAACGAATGACAATGACCTGGAACTTGCTGCCCACAAGGGTTTAAGAAACTGAGATGGCCAATCATTTCCAAAGAAAATTAACTGAGCAGTTAAAGTTGCTGGGCAATGGGGTTACGGCCGGGAAATGGAACTGCCTGGATTGCTGTGTGGACAGCGGGCATAGTTTCAATGGATCAAATGGCTGCATTGTGAGTCATAAATTACGTTAAGGATTGGACTTAACGGCCTGCTGCCGTATGTTTAAACTTAGGAGGTGTTTGCGAAGTGCAGCACGTCATCTATCCACCAGCTTCCCATCCTCCCTGAGCTGTGTCCTATCTTACGGTGGAGGCCTCTGGGGAGACCATTTGTCCTTATGTATATTGAGGCCTTTAATGTCCAACTAAAGGCCACTTACGTGTCTCAGATTGCCCGTTGCTGCTATTTTGCCCGTGGCAGGGGAGAGGCCCAAGCCAATAGGGCATGGTATTGGCACACTATGATCCCAAGCAAGATCTGGCAGTGACATGCAATGTCTCCCTATAACGACATCAGGCTCATAGGTGGCTCAATGGAGAGGAATGCCTAACAACATATGTTGACAGATAAAGAATAGTAGTGTCAGACATCTTTTAAACAAATGGTAAACTGCTTTTTGTAGTTGCATAAAGGATTTGTACACAAAGCTGGCAGGAAAGATAATCTTCACAAAGCTGGTCATGAGCTATGCGTACTTGCAATTGTGGTTAGATGAGGATTCCCAGAATTATGCTACAATTAATACCCATAAGGGCTTGTACCAATATATGGGACTGCCACTTTAGGGTATTGTCAGCCTGTGCAATTTTTTGGTGGATGATTGAGAACATTTTATAAGGTATAAATCAGATTGTCATTTATCTAGATGACACGCTAATAACAGGGAAGAACAATAAGCAGGACTTAGGAGATATTGGGCATAGTCCTTAGCAATTTCTCCCAGGTGGGTGTATGCCTTAGAAGGGAAAAATGTCTGTTCCTGGCATTCCAAGTGACCTACTTGGGCTATAGAGTTGACAGGCTGATTTACACCTGTTGGAAGATAAGGCAAGGGCAATCAAAGATGCCACAGTTACCATGCCTGAGCCAGAGCTCAGGTCTTTCCCTAGGCTGGTGAATTATTATGGAAAGTTAAAATCTGGCCTCCATCCTGGCCCCTTTTGCATCAGCTCTTTAAGAAAAAGGGGCAGTCTTGGAAATGGTCATGTAGCCATGCCATCGCTTTCGGGGAAGTGTAGAAACAGCTATCATCCTCTAAGGCATTGGCACACTCTGATCCCAAGCAAGATTTGGCAGTGACATGCAATGTCTCCCTATAACGACATCAGGCTTATAGGTGGCTCAATGGAGAGGAACGCCTAGCAACATATGTATCCAGAACTTTGACTAATACAGAGTGTAAATTCCACCAGATCGAGAAGGAAGATCTGGCAGTCATATTTGGAGTCAGGCAGTTCCACCAATAACTTTATGGAAGAAAACTTGAAATAATAATGAACCACAAACTGTAGGTCTCCCTAAAGAGGACAAGGCAGTGCTGCTCATAGCTTCAGGCCAAAATTAGCAGTGGTTTCTAATACAAGGTGCTTATAATTACATATTGGAACACTGTCCGGGAGGCTATGCAGCAAATACAGATTCATTGAGCTGCCTCCCGCTGGCAGCTACATAGCCAGTGGTACTGCCCTGAAAGAGTCCATAATGGCTCTAAACTTTCTGGACATACCTCCATAGCTGACAATATGAGACTTTGGATGCAGAAAGATCCAGTCCTGGTAAAACTGAAGCATCTGGTGGTGATGAGCGGAAGCCAAAGGGCCATCACAACTATAAACCATTTTGGACTCAGAGAGACCAGATCACAGTGGAGGACAACGTATTATTATCGGGAGCAAGAGTGATTGTCCGGAGAAAAGGTCGCTGCCAGATACTAGCTGAACTCCAGCCAGGCCATCCAGGGGTTTCCAAAATGAAGATGTTGGTGAGAAGTTATGTCTGGTGGCCGGGAATGGGTGCAGACATAGCTGGATAGGTGGGGCAGAGCCCAGAGTGCCAACAAGGACAAAAATTACTGTCAGTAGCTCCCCCACTTTAGTGCAAATGTCCGAGTAATCCCTGGGCTTGGCTACATATCGACTTTGCAGGTCATTTCAGGGGCTCGATGTTCTTAGTCATTGTGGACGCCCACTCAAAGTGGCTGGACATGCATAGAGTTCATTCGTCAAACATGGGGACAACGATTAAAAAACTCCATGCATCTTTTGCAATACGCAGACTCCTAGAAGTGTTGGGCGCAGATAACGGGCCATTGTTTACCAGCATAGAATTTGAGTAGTTCGTGAAGTTGAATGATATTCAACATATAGGAACAACTCCATACCATCCATTGTCCAATGGTCTGGCAGAAAGAGCAGTCCAACCTTTGTAGGCAGGCTTAAAGAAACAGCCTAATCTTAACTAGATACTAAATTGTCCCTGTTTCTATTTGATTATAGGATCAGCCCTCATGCAACTACAGGAATAGTCCCAGAAGAGTTGCTAATGAGGAGAAGACTCTGCCCCAGGTTAAATCTGATCTTCCTGCACCTGGGGGAGAGGGGTAAAATGGCATCAGGAACACCAATGCCGGACATAAGACTCTGCTGAGCGAGAGAGAGCAAGTTTACTTCAGGGGATCAAGTTTGTTGTAAAAGCCACAGGAATGGCTCTGCATGGGTAAGAGGCATGGTCAAGGTGATGTTGGGTCCCATGACATATAAAGTTTGGGTGGGTGCAACGGTCCTGAACAAGCACATGGAACATATGAAAGCTGCAAACTCACAAACAGTGCGGGAGCAAGATGTGCCCAGCAACTCGACAGCCTTATACTGTTCTGGAACTCCCGCTCTCTCTCTCTCTCTCTCTCTCTCTGTCACCCATTGAAAGTGTCTTGGAATCTAAGATATGGTGGATGCTGCCACCTTAACACCTTTGCCACCTGAACAAAAGAATGAATTTCTTCCAAGTTGCTCTGGGTGCAAGAGGTGCGCTATTATGCATTACATGCCACCTGTAGCAGAGTCAGAGTTGGAGGAACCTGACCAGCTGCTGAAATGCCCCAGGAGGAACCATGATAAAAAGAACCATCCTATGTCCTTGGACTCAGAGGGGGAGGGATGTAGTAATTGTAATGATGTTAGCCAGGTAGACTTCATAGCATATGAGTTCTCTGATTGGGGCTGTTAATCTTGTCCAATCAGGGAGCCCTGCCTGACAGATAAGAACAGGAGAGTCCGACATCCTGTTCACTCTGAGGGCTGGTTCTGCGGGAGCTGGATCAGTGTCAAGGACTCTCCACATGTAAATAAAGGGTGACCTGCTGACAGGATACTGGTCTCTGCATAGTTATTTCAGCAGCCAAGAATGATTGTGTCAACTTGGGGTGACACACAAGTGATGTGGATGTGTGGATGTGTTAGCAAACCTTTCAAAGAGTTGCAGAGAAAGGTGGCAGTATTAAGCAAAGAGAACGGACTTGTTGAAAGGAACAGAGATTAAAGAAGAAAGAAACAACAAAAGAGACAGGGAATAGTATTCACAATATTCATTTCACCTGCATTCAGTGAAAACACTACACAAAACCAGCCATCGGATTTATAGATAATACAGATGGATGTAAAATGACATGCATTTGATAAGCTTGGACACACCAGTCGTTCACTTTTGAGACCCAGTTTAACATCCAGCACAGAAAATGAAAGTCTCTTTCTGACACCTTTAGTGACAATCTTGCATGTTGTGGAGCAAATGCACAGCTCGAAGCTGTCAGAATTTGGCAGTAGGTTGACAGTCTCAGTCTCAGAATCCAAAATGATGAATAGTGCACAGAATGGAAATGTCATAACGCTGCAGTTGTCCATCTTTACAGAGCGGTTTCTCTTCCCCAGCTCACACTTCTAGTTGAGTCTAATAATGTGGCTAGAAAATGACGGCTTAGAATAGAATACTTGGGAGAAGGCGGGAGGACAGGAAATTAACTTAAAAATACTGATTAATAATTTATTACTAAAAAATGTCCTATGGAGAAATCAATTTCACTTCTTATTCTTGTTCTGAAAGATAAGAAGGAAAGAACAGATGTTGATTTCTGCAATGGGCTGATATGGCCTGAATCCACAGGCATCAGCTACTTTCAAATTCCTCAGCATAAATGGACATTATTCCTTAATAAATTATTCCTGTTTTACCATTAAATGTAAGGTCCACCATATCAGACCTCAATGCTGAACTCATCAAACATTTGCACTCAGAAACAGAATCATTTGATGAAACCAAGAGGTTAGATTTTGCTGATATTTCCCCTCTATGCTTCAGTGCTGGAAAGCCAATGAAATACTCCTATTGATATTTCAAGTGAAATTATCAAATAGCATGGACGGGGAATAAAACAGAAAATGATGGAGAAACTCAGAAGATCAGGCAGGATAGGTAGAGAGGGATACAGAGAGACAGTTAACATTTCTATTCAATATAACTTCTAACAGTTTTAGATTCTGATCGGTCTCAAAACATTTATTCTGTTTCTCTCTTCACAGATGCTGCCAAACGTGATGAGTTGCTTCAGCACTTTCTGTTTTTATTTTCGACCTCCAGCATGCGAAATATTTTGCTTTCGTTGTAGCGCTGTTAAGTGGCTGACTCCCGGACTTTTCTCGTACTTGACTTGATACATTTACCACTGGAGTGCTGTAAATTAAGGCCATTATACTTCAACGGGTCATTTATTGCATGATAAATGCAGAATATAATACTTTTATTGTGGCTCAAGGAATGCCATTACAATTTTCAAAGTGATCATCTGTATCTTTAATAGAGAGTATTGCAATCAAACATTAACAGACGCTGATCATTATTATGTCCATGTTAGTTATAAGTTGCTAGTATACAAACATGAACAGCAGTAAAGCTTTATGGAAGCTGCAGTCTTTCCAGATGCAGTGACAATGCACAACATTTATGTAAGAAATCTTTCGCTCAGCTTGTTGACCCTTATCTCACTGGACTTCCAGCAGCAGAACAGAAGTCTACTACAAACTGAATCATACCATAAAACTTGATGTACAAATTTGTGACGCTATCTTCTCCCAAAAAACTTTCCAGAATCATTCTGCAGAATTTTGAGGATTGTGTGGAATACAACGTTGAAATCTGGAAATGAGTGTTTGCTGGACAATAGTGGGTCGACTTCAAATTGTCAACATTCACCTAAAATTAACAGTATGACCCACTGACTGGTGTTTAAATAATGTAGCTTCCATGTTGTTTTTAAGTTTTCAACTCTACAATATTCAAAAATGAATTAGTTGTCAGAGTGCTATTTTGGTGCAGGGTTGGAATGCACCAAAAAACAATAAGTTTGTTCAGTGAGTTCATTCAAATCTTTTCTTTTTAGACCCTCACAATCTTTATAAATACTAAATTTACCAATCATTAATCTGACCTGAATTTGAACATGAGACATGAGACATGAGAAAAGCACTGAAAAAGGGATGGGATATCAGAAAGAATGACCATTTGCCTTCACTCACTCTGTGCATTGAACCAATGCTAGAGAGATGCAACTCGTATCTGAGGCGATAAACAATATGCTTCAGATCCTTATAGTCTTTTTCCCACGGATGGGGAATTGAAAACTAGAAGCCATTGGTTTAAGGTGAGAGGGGAGAGAGATTTAAGAAGGATGTGAGGGGAAACTTCTTCACACAGATAGTGGTGTGTGTATGGGCTGCTGGAGAAAGTGGTTGAGGCAGGTACAACTGCAACAATTAAAAAAACATTTGGATAGGTACATGGATGGAAAGGGTTTAGAGGTATACGGACCAAATGCGGGCAATTGGAACTAGCTGAGTGGGCACAATGGTGAGCATGGACCAGTTTGGGCTGGAGGGCCTGTTCCCATGCTGTATTATGCTATGACTCTAATGGGGCCTTCTAGCCATCATTTCTTCATCTACCACCTTTATATTATCCTTCAAATAAAAAGGCCACAGATGAATGAATTAAAGACATTTCAAGAGCTTCTGTAGATGCAGACACTGACGTGTATGGCCACATGCTCCTGATGGGCATTCATTTCCAATGAATTTTCACTCTTTTCATCTCAAGGTGGTGTGGCATTTGCTAATACCTTGAAGTTTGGGAAGCCAGCAATTTTCCACAATCATTTTGCTTTCTGCTGGTGATGCAGCATCTTAAAACAATCCTCATAAAATTATATTGATCCCAAGTTGAACTTGCCTCAATAGGAAATTGCCCTAAAAGAGTCGACAACTATTATGTTTGATGGTTTTCTCCTGTGGATTCTACAGGCGTTGATGCAACCTCATGCTAGACTTTTTAGTAACTGTTAATTTCTGTTTATTGTTACACCATCCATGATGACAAACTGCATTACATCCATCATCATCATCAGTTGTCCCTTTCAGGTGAAGATGATTCTCTTTTACTCTCAGGCTGAGTCTGTAGGTAGCTGTACCGACTGATGTGGCCATTGCAAGCAGTGTTACGCTTGGGGCAGGTGGTGGCCATGGGTGAGGCAGGGTGAGGCACTAGTGTGGCAGTGAGCTCCTTTCTCTGTTTTCGCCTGGCTTTCATTTTTCCCAAAGGCAAGTCTGCAATTGCTGAGATAACAAGCATGGGGCTGGATGAACACAGCAGGTCAAGCAGCATCATAGGAGCAGGAAAACTTGACGTTTCGGGCCTGAAGGGT
>JAHRHZ010000041.1:11539665-11551952 GCA_024137785.1 Ginglymostoma cirratum
AAAACTTGACGTTTCGGGCCTAAACCCTTCAGGCCCGAAACGTCAAGTTTTCCTGCTCCTATGATGCTGCTTGACCTGCTGTGTTCATCCAGCCCCATGCTTGTTATCTCGGATTCTCCAGCATCTGCAGTACCTTTTATCTCTGCAATTGCTGGACACCTTCTTGGATGCTCTCCCTCCAACTTGGATGGCCTTGGGCCAGTAATTCCCAGGTATCTGTGGGAATGTCACACTTCACCAGTGAGGTGTTGATGCTATCACTGAAGGGCTTCATCTGTCCACCTGAAGCTCGCCAGCCGTTTTGAAGCTGGGAGTAGAGCACCCGCTTGGGGAGTCATCTGTCGGTCATATGAATGATGTGCCCAGCCCATCGTAGCTGATCAAGAGCTGTTAGTGCCTCAATGCTGGGAATGTTGGCCTGGTCAATGAAGCTGGTATTAGTGCGCCTTTTCTCCCAGTGGATTCGCAGGATCTTGCACAGACAGCATTGATGGTACTGTTCCAGTGCCTTGAGGTGTTTGCTGTGGACAGTCCCCGTCTGTATCCAGCTTCCTTCTGGAAGACAAACACACAAATACTGAGCTTAAACTGCTTACCTCAGAAACCTGTTCACAAAAATCATGCAACTCTATCACTACAACTGTCCCCAAGCACCTTCTTAATGTCAATAGCAGAAAACTTTAACTAAAAGCACTCCCATTATGACTGAATATTTTTTCAACCCACCAGTTTCTTCTGAAAATCTGTTTATCGCAGATCGAAGCATTGAAATAATCTTACAATTCTCCCTGACCTTGTCATTGGAAATGGCATTAGAGGGTGAACGTAGAATTGATGTCCAATAAATTTAAAACTGAGGTAGACTTTTTTTTAATGAAGCAAGGAAAGGTATCAAGGGATATGGGCTCAAAGGAGGCATATGGCGTTAGGCCACAGATCAGCCATGATCTTATTGAATGGCAGAGCAGGCTCAGGGGGCTGAATGGCCTACGTATGGCTGAATGTATTTTGGGAGGTTTAATAAGGGAAGAATTTACACAATACATGGTAGGTCCCTAGGCAGTACTAATGAACAAAGGGTCACTGGTGTACAGGTCGATAGATCCCTGAAGGTGTCAGCCCAGATAGACAGGCTGGAGAAGAAGGCACATGGGATGCTTGTCTTCATTAACTGGGCAACAGAATAGCAGAACAGGGCATTGGTTAGGTCACTGATAATACACTGCGTGCAGTTCTGGTTGCCACACATTTGGAAGATTGGAAGGATGTGATTGAACTGGAGAGGGTGCAGAGGAGATTCACCAGGATGTTGCCTGGGATAGAAAATCTCAGCTATAAGGAGACACTGGATAGGCTGGGTTTGTTTACCTTGGATCAGGGGAGTGGGGGGGACGGTGTTGGTGGTGGAGCGAGGTGGAGGTGGAGAATCAGACTGAGACATCCACAATTATAAGAGGCACGGATAGGGCAGATGTGTCTAAGACCAGAGGGCATAAGTTTTAAGTTTATTCCAACTGGTTTAGAGGCAACTGGTTTAGAGGTTTAAAGCAATACCTTTTTCACCCAGAGAGTGGCAGATATATGGAACATGCTGCCTGAGAGAGTGGTGAAGTGAGGTACTTTCACAACATTTAAGA
This sequence comes from Ginglymostoma cirratum, assembly GCA_024137785.1. Taxonomy (NCBI): domain Eukaryota; kingdom Metazoa; phylum Chordata; class Chondrichthyes; order Orectolobiformes; family Ginglymostomatidae; genus Ginglymostoma; species Ginglymostoma cirratum. The sequence goes on from JAHRHZ010000041.1 coordinate 11,541,303, forward strand.
AGCGTCTGGATGAGTACTTAAAATGCCAGGGCATAGTCAGCTGTGGACCAAATGCAGGCAATTGGGATTAGTGCAGTTTGGTGTTAGGTGGTTGGCATAGGTATGGTGGGCCGAAGGGTCTGTTTCTATGCTGTATGACTGTCTGACTGTTGATCTAGTTCTTCCAAGGGCTTGTTCAAGGTCTGGAAAGGATCAGTTAAAACCTCTTCCACTGAAAATTTCACAGTCAAAACAGCGTCAGGAACTGCTCAGGATCATTCTAGATGAAAAGGTGACATAAGAAAAATTTCAGCATTGCCCACTGTCACTTCTGATTGTAGCTCTGGTTCACTTCATGTCGTGTTGTGGCTACCACCGTTCCATCCTAAACTTAATTTTTCAAAATAAAGTTTTCTGTAAAAAAAAAATTCCGACTGCTGCTGCTATTTCATTAATTTTTTTAAGCTCTTCAAATGCTAAATATTTTACCCTTCTCACTTCAAAGATACCATGAATTGAGAAACATATTAAGCACATCAATGAATCTTCAATTGTCATCAGTATCAGAGATGACTGATTAATTTTATGGTGGCCTTATTGCAGACTGCATCGTTGAGAAAGAGCAGAAATTATGGTTCTTATTGTCATCTCTTTGATAATGACGATTTTCTGAAGTTTAGTATCGTCAAGAAATTTATCATTTCTTTTTACTAGGTCAGGGCCACTGTGGCCAATTATACGTCTCTGGATTCTAAACCTAGTTGAGATCAGTCAACCTAACACCGACAGTTACAAAAACAGAAGTTGCTGGAAAAGCTCAGCAAGTCTGGCAGCATCTGTGTGGAAGAAAATCAGAATTAACGTTTCGGATGCAGTGGCCAGGCAATGACCATCTCCAATAAGAGATAATCTAACCACCACCCCTTGATATTCAATGGTGTTATCATCACTGAATCCCTCACTATCAACATCCTTGGGGTTACCATTGACGATAAACTCAACTGGACTCACCACGTAAACACTGTGTCTACAAAAGCATGTCAGAAGCTAGAAATACTGTGGTGAGCTAGAAATACTGTGTCCTGACTCTCCAAAACCTGTCCACCATCTACAAAGCACAAGACAGGAGTGTGATGAAATACTCCCCATTTGCCTGGATCAGTGCTGCTCTAACAATACTTGAGAAGCTTGACACCATCCAGGACAAAGCAACCCACTTGATTGGCATCACATCCACAAGCATCCACTCCCTGCACCCCCAATGTTCAGAAGCAACGGTATGATCTAAAAGATGCACTGAAGAAATTCACCAAAGATCCTCAGACAGTGCCTTCCAAACCCACAACCACTTCCATCTAGAAGGACAAGGGCAGCTGATACATGGGAACACCACCGTCTGCAAGTTCCCCTCCAATTTTCTCACCATTCTGACTTGGAAATATATCACCTTTCCTTCACTGTCTCTCGGACAAAATCCTAGAATTCTCTCCCTAAGGGCATTTGTGGTCAATGCGCAGCATGTGGACTGCAATGGGATATGAAGGAAGCTCACCATCACCTTCTCAAGGGTAAATGGTGGCCCAGCCAGAAACATCCATGTCCCATAAATGAATATAAAAAACATCCACTTCCTCTGCCTGAGGTGTGGTGACCCTCAAGTTGAATTGTCACCAGTCATTGCTCTCTAATGAGAGAGCAGCACAATAGCCTGGTAGGACGATGGAACTTCCAAAGGATGGGATAAAGCATTGATTAAATGCAAATATATTGATTTGTAAATTTACTATTATTTGTGTGATATTTCTTTGTCACTATAGTAGTGAATTACTTTGTTTAAAAGAGGACATGAGAGAATTTCTAACCAAGTCAACATAAGTCCGAAGACACAACTCACAGGTTTACTGCACCACATTGTACATCATATTCATATAATAGATAGTTGGGTTTCTAGCACTGTTTTAACATTACATTCATGATATTTGCAATGCTCTGCCGATCAGCTGTGAATTCATAATGATTTAACATGAACACTAGAAAAGTAGATTTTCCTACTAAGTATATATAATGCCCACACCCTTTCTCAAATGTCCAAAACGGGAGCTTCATTTAAAAAAAAATGACCTATAGTCTTTGCTGAGTTTAGTCTCCAGTGGTATCTGTTGCTATATTTAAGCCGACATTTCTAACACTTCTGAGAATCCGCTAACACATTTAATTTGGTTGCTTTTAACTCACTCCCAACACTGACACATCGATCGTGAGAACCCATAATCCTTGGACTGATTCCCAGAAATTATTTTCCGACAAGATTTGGGCTCTAATGTTGAGTTCACACAGCGCATTATTATCAGTGCACAAATTGTCCAGCAAGCTCACACAAGGAGAGATATGCGTGAGCTGTGAATCTCCATAACCCTCCTGATTGACTTACCACACTCCATTATTTTCCTCAGACATACACAGGCTCACCTTCAGCTTTTCGATTGCTCTGGAGAAATGTGCATTAAATTCAAATTCAACTCACTGCAGAAAGTTTGTCCATCTGCTTAACAGCACCAATGTTAGTTTAGAGACAAGATAACAAAATACCAGTTAATATCTCAATGTCAGAGCTTGGATGAAAAAGGTCATTGAGCTGAAACTACAGAATCACAGAATTGCTACACTACAGAAGGAGGCCATTCATAGAATGGTCGTACAGCAAAGTTTTACAGCATGGAAACAGATCCTTTAGTCCAACCCGTCCATGCCAATCAGATATCTTAAATTAATCTAGTCCCGTTTGCCAGCTTTTGGCCCAGATCCCTCTAAACCCTTTCTATTCATGTACCCATCCAGATAACCTTTAGATGTTGTAATTGTACCAGCCTCCACCACTTCCTCTGGCAGCTCATTCCATACACACATCATCCTCTGTGTGATAAAGTTGACCCTTAGATCCCTTTTATATCTTCCTCCTTCTCACCAATGCTGCCTAGTTTTGAACTCCCCTACCCTGAGAAAAATACCTTGACTATTCACTCTATCAATGCATGATTTATTAACCTCTACTAGAAGCCCATTGCCCCTCTGCCAACTCTTCAAATGAGCATTACTGCCAAGGTCAATCAATTGCATCATCCCCATACCCTTGTACACTATTTCTATCTAAAAGATCATCCAATGCCCTCTTGAATGCTTCAATTGAACCTGCATTTCATACCCTAACTACTCGCTGTGTGAATTTTTTTTTTCTCGCATCACCCATGCTTCATTTGCACATCACTTTAAATTTATATCCTTTCATTCCTGTTCCTTTTACGAGCAGGAAAAGCTTCTGCCTATCTACTCTACCCAGCCTGCCCATGATTTTGAAAACTTCTATCAAATCTCCTCTTAGCCTTCTTCTCTTCAAGGACAGCAATCCCAACTTCTTCAATCTATGTTAACTCTGTTTTTCTCTTAAAGTTGCTGTTTGACAAGTTAGGGTTTATTAGCTTCCTCCGCACCTTTTTACATTCCCAGAACTGTTTGCTTTTATGTTAGGAGTCTCTGTCTGGCCCCTGAACTTGTTCAGCTCAAGAAAAACTCTGTACAACAGGTTTTGTGGACTGTAATGAACACAGGTCTTAGGATCAAGAGTCGGGCATCCAGCTCTTTGAGCCTGCTCTGTCATTATATAAGGAGGTGACTGATCTGCTTATGGTCTCAGTTTAACCCTCCTGTTTGACTCCCATAATCCTTGTCTGTCAAAAAGCCTCTCTAACTCAGCCTTGAATAAGTTCAATGACCCAGCTTCCATTGTTTTTTCAGGAAAAGAATTCTGAAGATCCTCTGAGAGAAAGAATTTTTCCTTATCTCCGCCTGAAAAGGAAGACCTCACATTTTTGTGCCCTCCAGTTCTTGTCTTCCCTGCAAGGGGAAGCTTTTTCCTGGAATCCACCTTAGCAAAGACCCCTCAGGGTCATACATGTTGAAATAAGTACTACTCTTCTATATTCCAATTGTCCATTTGCATTCCCAATCACTTTATGTATCTGCATACTAACATTTTGTGACTCATTGTATTCATAATTGGTAACTGGGAAATAACAAAGCCTTCCATGCAGAATCTCACAAGGGCCTGAACAACTGGGGTCTGAGGCAAGATTTGTGGTAAAATTGCACAAGTCAAGTGGGGCCTATCTCAATGTTGGGAGGATTGTTCGGAGCAGTTAAGGATATGTTAGCTCAGTGAAAAGGTGCAGTCTGTAAACTTCCAGACCGAGAGTGTTTGGCTACAACTCTGCAGATTCTAAAACACTGAGCAAGTCTAAGGTCTCAATTGTGTGACTATCAAGAGAAAAGGCCTCAGATCCTGGTACTGGACAGAGAAGACGCAGTTAAGTGAATCTTACTGGTTTGATAGGGAAGGAATTTTTCTGGATTTTTGACTAACTGCAAGTTGGGAAGTAGATGAGACTTTGCTTTGTAGTATGTTCCAAAATTTTTCAGACTATGTTATATTTAGATAACTGGTTGTTTAGTTTATTTGTTTGTGAATTAAACTTCTTTTTTATTATTAAAAACCGAATCTGCAGGATTGTGTGTTTATGTGTTCCATTGTGTGTTTCATTGAAAGATCATCATGTTAAGTTAAGGATAAAGAATATGTGATTATTCAGTTAGGATTTCCTTGTGAGATCCGACGTGTACAGTAGTAATATCATCTGGAATTATGGCAACGCTTGTAACACTGGGGAATTGGTTAACAAACGTCAGACCTTCCTTTTGTCTTTAATTGTGCTTGTAAAGTATAGTTTTATTTGGTTTTGTAAGATACATTTCTGATTACTTTTGTTTTTACTTTTGGCCAAAAAGCGCCCTGGGATTTCTGAAATCATCAAATGTACTACGAAGATCTCTGGGAGAAATAAGTGTTAAATAATGCTACTTCGTGCCCAGAAGGAATAAGCCAGATGGTAAACAATCATTGACATATTTATGGTAAGTATCTTCACAAGTGTTCAATATTCGCAAATACTCCTACAAGTGGACCTTGCATTTCCCACACCTTGGGAATGTGCTCACCAAGCAGACAACAACATATGACAGAGAACTACTGCTTTACACACTGGCTGTTGAAATGTATCACATCCCCCATTTAGGAATGGATAGCATGAGCACTTTATTCAGTTCGGGACCCAGGCTGTAAACCAACAAGTGTTCATGTTTACACAAGACAGCTGAACAGACAGCAAATAGACTAATAGAGTGGGAGGCACATTTCTCTATTCTCCTTGATACATAAAATAATTGTGATTCCACTTCATTTTGACTCGAAACATAGATTTTTAAACAGATGGTTATTTGCTGTAGTGTCAATCTGGTCTACCTCATTTGTAAGACTGGCACAAGATATAAAAATATACAGTTCCTTGGCTGGCTGCAGAATTGAATCTGACTGTCAGCTGACTCCTGAAGGCTTTTTATTTTCAGTTCTTGTTTTGTTTTGTGTTTCGTTGGTGGCTTTTGGTGATGATTCTATTTTCCTTCATATTTACATCTCCTGCAGGACTTTTCTTTCCTTGTTCCATTGCTGTCTCCTTTTGCTTTGCACCATCATCAGTTTTGTCACTTAAACTCATCCACCTTCCACCACATCAAAACTCTTCCCTTTTGGCTTCTTCCTCCCCTGCTCCAACATGTTCAGCCTCTGTGCTTGCTTAGTATCTGTTTTATCCAAACTGGCAGCTAGGGATACAAAATCATTGACCTGAAACTTTAATGCTGTTTCTTTTTCCTCCAATGGTGAATGACTCAAGGAGTGTTCCTGACATTTTCTGCTTTTTTTCAAATGTCCAGCATCCACTGTGTTTTGCTGTTGTGTTCATGGGCATATTTAACCATAGAGATACAGTCTAACCATTTTGAAGTTATTGTAAGAAAAGGCAGTAGATAACCACATCTCTCATAATTACTTTACTTTGGCAGCTTTTAGTCAAATTGAATAGCAGCCAAGCTTTGGAAAAGGAAGAGGTTATGTCGTCACATTTGAGGTTCTCCTCCATCTCCTACCCCCTCCCTCCAACCCTCTAGGCTGGAAGGCCTGAGTTCAAGTGGACCTCATGCAAGACATGTGTCACAATGGCAGTGACCTTACCTTTCAGTCAGAAGGCTTGGGTTCAGGTCCTAACAGAGATGTGTAACAGCATCTCTGAACAGATTGTTTTGAAAAGTTACATGGGATTGGCAGCACATTTGGCCCAACAGGCCCGTGCTGTTACTTACAAGCCACCTCATGTTCTTCTTTTTCTAAATCCATTAACATTTATCTCTCGTGTGCTTATCTAGTTTCCCCTTCAATGCATCTTCAGTATGATGCTCCCCTCAGTCACTCCCTTGTAGTCACAAGTTCCAAATTCTAACCGCACTCTGGGGTAGGTGGTGAGGGGATAATCACAAAGGTGTCTTCTGGACCTGAGGTTAATTATGTAAATGATAAATCAATTTTTCTTTTCCCCCTGCATGTATCCCACCTTAACCTTGATGGCCTAGTGGTATTATCACTGGATGGTTAATCCAGAAACCCGGATAATGTTCTGGGGACCTGGGTTCGAATCTCGCCACGACAGATGGTGGAATTTGAATTAAATAAATATCTCGAATTTAGATTCTAATGATAACCCTGAATCCATTGCCGATTGTCAGGAAAAACCTATCTGGTTCACAAATGTCCATCAGGGAAGGAAGCTGCCATCCTTACCTGGTCTGGCCTACATGTGACTCCAGGACCACAGCAATGTGGTTGACTCTGAATTGTCCTCTGGGCAATTAGGAATGGGCAATAAATGCTGCCTGGCCAGTGACATCCTCATCCTGTCAATGATTAAAAAAAACCTTCAGAACTGGATGTGTACCACCAGAGAGGTACCCCTGATAGTTTTGGATGCTAGGCCAAGAATAAAATACCTCAGAAACCTTATCTTTCAAAGGTGCTTGTGATTTGTTCCAACTGACTAACAAGTTAGCACCTCAACCAGCCCATTGTATTGGCCTTAACAATTCACAGTGTTATGGCATACTTTTAACTAAACTGTCAGATTGGAACAGAAATAATAGGAACTGCAGATGCTGAAGAATCCGAGATAACAAGGTGTAGAGCTGGATGAACACAGCAGGCCAAGCAACATCATAGGAGCAGGAAAGCTTGAAGTTTTGGGCCTAGACACTTCATCAGAAATGGGGGAGGGGAAGAGGGTTCTGAAATAAATAGGGAGACACGCGGAGGCGGATAGAAGACGGATAGAGGAGAAGATAGGTGGAGAGGAGACAGACAAGTCAAAGAGGCGGGGATGGAGCCAGTAAAGGTGAGTGTAGATGGGGAGGTAGGGAGGAGATAGGTCAGTCCAGGGAGAACGGACAGGTCAAGGGGGCCGGATGAGGTTAGTAGGTAGGAAATGGGGATGCGGCTTGAGGTGGGAGGAGGGGATAGGTGAGTGGAAGAACAGGTTAGGGAGGCTGGGACGAACTGGGCTGGTTTTGGGATGCGGTAGGGGGCAAAAATGCTGGCCAGCCAGTGACACCCATGTTCCATGAGCGAAAGTAAAAAAGAAATAGACGACACTCACATTCCATGTGATGAAGGACTTCTGGAAATTTGGAATTGAGTCAGGCTAATGAATCCAACTCAGTTGGATACTGGAAGAAAAAACACCTTCAGGAATGTGGGTGTTGCCAACCTGTGTATACAGGTCAAGAAACATGGGAAGCCATATCTTACCATAGTCATAGCCAGATAGAGTATAATTCATGCTTATAGATATTTCAGCACTGTTACTTGTGTTACCTTCCTTATTATCTTTGGGATATCTATTAATATTCATCAATCTTTTCCAAAAACATAGCTAACAAAATGTTTATTATATAATTTCCTAATTGCCATGAGAGAGCTAGTGATATGTTTAGTATCTAAACACAGTGACATGAGAGACTTTCTATTTAGCTCTTGGATTTACTACATTACCACGTCATGGATGTATTAGGAAGACTCTGGTTTCTAGGCAATAGGACTGACAGAATAAGAGGAAAAATACCTGGGTCAAAATCATTTTGGCAGAGAATTAATTCGTTAATGCCTAAGTGTGGAGGCAGACGTATTCAGTGATGACCAACTCTCTACCCTCACCAATAAGAAGGTTTTCCAGTTGGACCGCCTATCAGAAAGTTCAGTGATTACCAGCAAGTTTCTCTGTGAATTATAGGCCTCAGCATTAAAGTCCTACCTTACCAGAAACTGATGGTCAAAGGATCCTAGGGCCTGTCTCTTCCAATGAGAGCATCTAGGCCACTAAAGTGATGTGAACATTCACCTTTAGATGCTCACATTTTCGATCTGGGAAAACACACTTTGCACGAGCTCCACCCAATTCCCTCTTATATTAAGGGTGGGGACCAATGTTCATCAGCCTTTTGCTTTTTCCCTTTAATCATAACGGAAAAAGCACCATCCGGTTCACAGTTTCAATTGCAATATCACTGTTGCCAGTTCTTTGTAACTATGGCCTTGGGCACTTGCTCACATTTGCAATCTTTGCCTGCATGTTCTGGCAGCAAGTGATAAGCAAGGAGAATCACACATTTTACATCATCTTAACCATGTGGTTCATCTAATCTCCATGGAGACAGAGAATGCTTCATTACTCTGTGATGACCTACGAAGACTTCATAGCAAGCGGTGAACTAACAATTCAACAGGATGATTCATCAGGATTGTCACCTTTTCGATTTCAAGTTAACCCTTCTCTGTCAGCTCTTTCATATGTTGATGAATGAAAGGGCATAGATTTAAGGTAAGGTCCAAGAGGTTTAGAGGGGATTTAAGGAAGAGATTTTTCCCCAAAGAGTTGTGGGTATTTGGAACTCACTGCCTGAAAGGATGGGAGAGGCAAGACCCATTACAACATTTAAGAAGTATTTAAAAAAGGTAAAACTGCTGTGGTTTTACCAGAACAGTAGGGCTGTTCTCTAATGAGAGAGAGAGGCCAGTGGTGGTTTAACCTGAGGGTCACCATGCCTCAGATGAGGGCATAAGTTGTGAAGGCGAGTCCTTCATTATGAGCTCAGCTGGTGTGGGAATTGAACCCACACTGTCAGCATCTCAAAACCAGCTGATCAAGCTAACCAACCACCTCCCCCACCCCCATAAGAAGTATTTCAATGGTCACTTTAAGTGTCATAACACATCAGGCTACAGACCAAATGCTGGAAAATGGGGCTAGAGTAAATGAGTGCTTGATGACTAGCAGTGACACAATGGGCCAAATGGGCTTTTTCTGTACTTTATAACTGTCCTTTCACTCTTTTTGTTCATTTATGCACTTCCAGGATTTGCCTTTCATTATTCCTCAGAATTGTGCTGAGCTGATAGATGCATTACTGAGATTATTTCCTTCTGTCTTTATAACTTCTGAACAACCAGAACTTTATTTATTCATTGTTGCCAAGCAACCAGTTTTAATTTCCCACTTTGCTTCTTTGTGAACTCGTGTACTGATAGCCAAATTAATTTCTGATAGTTTTATTGAGCTTCAGTTTTGTTCCTGCAGATGATGACTATTTCATCTTATTTGTTATTGATTGTTATAGACCAGGCCCTCTCCCAATCTTTGTTCATATTCTTAGTTTACATTGGCAAATGTAACCGGATGCTCTGTTCACTGATTGAAGCTCTAAGCCAGGAATTGGTTCCAAGTGATTCTTTAATTACATGAGGGAGGACAGCAAGTACAGCACCCAATTATTGGAATTTACAAAATCTAGGTGTAAATTGTCCCATCCCACAAAGTTATGCTCCCTGATTACCGACTGTCACCATAGCGAGAAATTTGATTTAGACCAAACTGTCTCATCCACCTGGCAACTTTCTCCTTGGCCTCTGTGAATGTTTGTCCTGAGTCAGCTAGTGTATCCAATGCATGAGACTGTTCTAAAGTGGTTTGGCCTTCAAATTATCTTCCATCATGTCTGGCAGCAATGGGTGAAATCATGAACCCACTGAGCAGAGAACTGCGGATGGAAATCCAAATTGTGTCATTTTATGGTACGCCACTGTAAAGTAGCAATGCACTGTACAGCAGGTTTTAGACTTGAATGCTGCTGCTCCTTTCTGAAATGGGCTAAAATGGCATCTAAATTCCAACTTATTATATTTAGAAACCTAGAAATACAGAATATAGGAGCAAGAGTAGGCAATTCAACCCTTTGAATCTGCTCTGCCATTCAATATGATCATGGCTGATCAACCAACCCAGTCTCCTGTCCCAGCTTTCACCCCAATATCCTCTGATCCATTTAATCCTAAGAATTATACATCTACATCTTTCTTGAAAATTTTCAATGTTTTGACCTCAACAGTTTCCCGCGGTAGAGAATGCCAGAGGCTCATTGCTCTCTGGGTGAAGAAATTCCTCCAAAACTGCGTTCTAAAAGGACTAACCCTTTCCCTTAGACTCTTCCTCAGCTGAGTCAAGCTGGTAAAATATTTCACCAACACCATGGCAAAGTGATTATTTCTGAATTGCAAATGTAGATAGAGAATGTTGGCAGGCTTTTCACATATGAAGCGTAACAAACTGAGCCCAATCACTCCCCATACATCCCTGCGGTAACAAGGTGTAGAGCTGGATGAACACAGCAGGCCAAGCAGCATCA
>JAHRHZ010000041.1:11552352-11562909 GCA_024137785.1 Ginglymostoma cirratum
TGATGCTGCTTGGCCTGCTGTGTTCATCCAGCTCTACACCTTGTTATCTCAGATTCTCCAGCATCGCTGTTCCTACTATCTCCGAATCACGTACATCCCTGCTTTCTGTTTCAGCTAAGTTGACTGATGTTCCCTTCCTTTACCTACGAATGCAGAGGGCCATCACAACACATCTGCTCAGCCTGGCTGAGAGTAGCTAACTTACCACAAAGTAGTGTTCTACATGGTTGAGTAGTATATTGCTATTGCCAACTGAAGGAGCTTGTACAACAGCTTAGAAACTGATCACTGTCACTGATAATTGCACAGAAGACTCAAAGGTTCAGGACAGTTTAGGCACTCTCTGTCTAGCTGATGTATCTCTTCCCCAGTTATTCACTCGTTCATTTCAGGTCAATTTCATCCATTCAAATGCAACCAACCGGCGAGATCCAAGCTCTCAAGCTGATTTAAGAGCGAGGGCATCCGCAAAATGATTTACCACAATAAAATTTAAATAGGTTTCAGAAGAAAATCAATCAAGGTGAAATAATTACAGAAATTCTAACAGTGGGACGCTTATACTGTTCCACCTTTTAATATTAAGCCATAAAGGTCTCTGAGTAAAGTAATGCAATCTGTATTGCTAAATCAGTCTCTCCGTTTTCTCGTGAAACTTCACCCAAACCTGATTTTAAGTTGGTTGTAGCTTCATTTCAGGCTCTATTGCTTCATTATTATTTATATAATTTGTCAATCTCACCTTCCCTTGGGATGAAAAATGCATGACGGATTTGCAATTTAACACTCAAGTGTTTTAATTAGCACTGCCACCTGTAATAAACAAAATAATCATTTTGAAACTGGGTGTGATTTCCCCAAGAACAAAAGGTGCAGATGTCCACTGTCCCAGTTATGTCAATGTATTTGACAACAATTAACTTCCCATTGAAATTCCATTAACACTTGGTGCAAAAATATAGAACGGATCTTTCTTACTGAATAATGCCAAGGAGTTCTTCAGGAATTTGAGACAGTTAATGAGCAATATAATTGAAAAGTATGTCATGACATTCAGTTATGCTTCTTTCAATTTGTGTTAAACATTAGTCACCAGGACGAGCCATTGATATATTTACCACATAAGTTTAAAGCAGAATTAATATTTTTATAATTGTAGAATTCCATTTATCATCAGCACAACTTATCCTTTAGCATCTTGCTCAGCAAGCCATTCTTTGTCTGTCGCACAACTGCGTTATATTAAGTAGCTTACTTCTTGGTATTTCTCAACATTTCTTGCGCAGCCATTTATTCTCCTATGTTCACATCATCAGTCAAGAGTTATGATTGGTACTGACAGATGTTGACAGCAGGTTAAATAGCCTGGCCTGGCACTACGATGCCCGACAGAAGAAGAATAGTGAATAGACACATATGTTAGGGGATAGGCAGTCAATGCCAAGGCAAGAAACGAGGATGGGAGATGAATGACAGGAAATAGACAGATAGGAGCAGAGGGGTAATGTAAAGTGATAATGTTTTCTTTGATATCAACAATATTGCAACAGATTTGTTCAAAAGTAGTGCTAAACAATTGGGATTCAGGGGCATATTGTTTACAAGGGCAATTAGGAGGATTATCAGAAAGGCCAAACTTAATGTATTCATCTAGACAAATAGACAAGTGTCCATTTAACTCATGTAATCAGGACGGGTATTCACTACCTTGGTGCACAGAATCTGTGATTAGGTTTCTGTTCATTCTTCCATTCTAACGGATTGATGAAATTTAGAATAATTTCGGGGACAGGTGATGTGTTAACGTAATACATTTTTTAAAAAGAACAAGAAGCTATCAATATTCATTTAGTATGAAATTCAGATAACCAGCTTCATTGCAACAAAGGGCAGTCAACTTTTCTCTTCCTACCTTGCCCTGCTGAAAGCAGAGGAGGTCACTACTGAGGTGTTATTCCAGCTGATAAAACTTCTACCCAATTGTTCTTCTAAAACTTCGACAGCAGTCTATTGGGAATCTGTGCCACATTGGTATCATTGCATTCAAGAAGACAGGGAAATATCATAAAAGTGTTTGGACTACCAGTGTGGAAATAACAAAAGACATTCACTTATATAGTAGCTTTCAGGCTACTGGGCGTCACAAAAAGCTCTGTAGTCAATGAATAACTTGAGGTGTAGTCATTGGTAAAATGTAGCTGATGGCAGCAAATTTGTGGACAGCAAGATCCCACAGATAGCAAGATGATGATGACAGATGAGTTTCCTTGGTGATGTTCGAAGGATGTATGTTAGCCAGGACAATTCCTCCGCGAAATAATGCCATTAGACCTTTTACATCCTCCCAAGCATGCAGATAGGGTCATAGTTTAATGTCTCATGGGAAAGAAAAGACCTCTGGCAAAAGAGAAATCATAGAATAGAATCCCTACAGTGTGGAAACAGGCTCTTCAGCCCAACAAGTCCACACCAACCCTCAGAGCACCCCACCCAGACCCAGCCCTATAACCTACTCATCTACACATCCCTGAACACTACGGGAAATTTAGCATGGCCAATCCACCTAGCCTGCACATCTTTGGAATGTGGGAGGAAACCAGAGCACTTGGAGGAAATCAATACAGACAAGGTGGAATGAAACCCAGGTCCCTGGTGCTGTGAGGCACCAGTGCTAACCACTGAGCCACCGTGCCGCCCCTTTTTATAACTATCTCAGCTGGTGCAGGGATTGAACCTTGGCATTGTTCTGCATTGCCGACATTGTGTCCACCGAAATGAGCTAACTGACCCCTTATGCAGACCTCTGGCAGTGCTGCATCCTCTCATTACTGCACTGGAGAGTGATCCCTGATTTTTTTATACTCAAGCCTTGGAGTAGAATTTGAACCCAGAACCTTGAGGCAAAAACACTGTGAGTTGAGCCACAGCTAATTAGGGAGGGCATGTGCATAACTCGTAAAGCCCCCCTCCTCACAGTCTTTGTTGCATTTGTTGTTAGTGGAGAGCTATTTAGTGCATATTTCATGAGGAACACATTTTATATTGTTTAGGAATTCTCTCACTCAAGAATTTCCTTTCAAATACATATACCAATCCTTAAAATTAGCAAGGCGAGATGATAATGTAGTTACAAAAGCCTGTGGGTTGGGTTTATAAATAGAGACAGAGTATAATTGCAAAGAGATGATCAAAGAACTCTATAAATCACTGGTCAAGCCTCAGCTGGAGTGTTAGTTGTTGAACATCATGGAAGCTGTCCTTGTGTCAATGGCTTGGAAAAGATACAGAAGAGATTTATCAAAATGTTGCCAGGGTAGAATAAAAAAGCAGAGGATTATTTAAATAGAGAATGATGGCAGAATTCTGAGGATTTCTAGTATACGAGTCGCAAATAATTTATATTTGAGAGTAGCGAGTGATTAAAAAAGCTAGTGCAGTGTTATCTTTGATTACCAGAGGAAATGAACTTAAAAGTATGTATATTTAAGTATAGAATACTGCAGCGAGTAACTCATCTCTGACTCCCCAAAGCCTGTCCACCATCAACAAGGCACAAGCCAGGAGTGTGATGGAATACTCCCCACTTTCCTAGATGAGTGCAGCCCCAACAACACTCAAGAAGCTTGACATCATCCAGAACAAAGCAGCCCCCTGGCACTACATGTACAAGCATTCACTCCCTTCACCACCGACACTGAATAGCAGCAGTGTGTACTATCTGCAAGATGCACTGCAGAAATTCATCAAAGATCCTCAGACAGCACCTTCCAAACTGGCCATAACTTCGATCTAGAAGGGCAAAGGCAGCAGATACATGGGAACACCACCACTTCCAAGTTTCCTTCCAAACCAGTCACCATTGTGACTTGGAAATATATCGCCGTTCCATCACTATGGTTGGGTCAAAATCCTGGAATTCCCTCCCTAACAGCATCTGGATCAATCCACAGCAGGTGGGCTGCAGAGGTTCAAGAAGACAGCTCACCACCACCTTCTCAAGGGCAACTAGGGATGGGCAAGAAATGCTAGCCAGGCAGTGATGCCCAATTCCCTCAAAATAATTTTTTTTAAAAAATTAAGCTTCAGTTCTACAGGGCATTTGTGAGACACCACATCTTGAGCACTATGAGCAATTATTTATGGAAGGATGTGAATGCATTAGAAGAGGTTCAGAGTAGGTTTACTACATTGATCCCTAGAAATAAGCAGGTTGTGTTATCAGGAAAGATTGGACAGATTAGGCTTGTTTTCAAAAGTGAGGGTTAAAGGCTGGTAAAAAGTAGAAGAGTGAGGGTGATTTAATTGAAGTTATAAGATCCTGAATGGTCTTGACAAGATAGATCCAGAAAAGGTGTTTCCTTCTGTGGGTGAGTTCCGAATTAGGGACCACGTTTTTATAATTAGGAATTGTATTTTTTGAGGGGATTTTTATTTTCTCTCAGTGTTGTGCAACTTAGGAGATCTCTGCCTCAGAATACAGTGGATGTGGGGTGATAGAATATTTTTAAGGTAGAGGCAGATAGATCCCTGTTAGGTAAGGGAATTAAGGGTTATTGAGAGTAGATGGCAATGTAGAATTCAGGACACTTAACAGATCAGGCAAAACATTCTTGAATGCCAGAGCAGGATGAAGGGCCAAGTGGCCTATTTCTGCTCCCAATTCGTATGGTCATATGTATATTTGCATGTTCAGTTGTATTCATGGAACATAGAACAGTACAACACAGTACAGGCCCTTTGGCCCACAATGTTGTATTCAGTTATGATTGAAACGTTTACAGTGTTCCCCTATGAAAGCAGAAAAGTAGGTGACCTCATAGAGGTTTTCAAAATGGTGAGAAGTTTTGGTGTTGTAGAGAGAGATTAAAAAAGGTATTCCCTCAGGCAACTAGATCAACTAGAGGTCATAGCTTTAAAATCAATGATAAAAGATTTTGATGTGCTTTTTCTCGCTGAGAGTTTCTGGTATTATCTATATCAAAAAGTGTTAGAAGCTAAATTCATAATTTTAAATGGGAATTAGATAGATGTACGAAGATGTAGATCTTGTAAGGTTATGAATTAAACACACCAAGTGAGACTGAGTGCAACTGGTCTTTCGAAGGGCTAGCACAGGAATGACGGACTAAATTTTTTTTTAACCTGCGCTGTAAGTTTCTAGGATATATTGCAACTTCCTCGCTTTTCTACAGAAAAGAATCTTCTGAAAACTTTGTTTTAATGAGTTTACAGTAGTTTGAAACACTGAACCTTTCTGTACAGGGAGCCATGAGGGGATAAGCTCTGCTTGTGTAGAAGAAACAGAATCAGGCAATTCCCTTTAGGAGTGTCTCTTCATTTATCACTTCATCAGGCAAATTTGACAAGTTTCTGAGACACTCAGTGATCACATAAGATTAACTACAAACACATGGCTCTTAATTAATACTGCTCGGCTGGAGCAAGAGCAATGCGTTTAGCAATGGCCCAGTGAATTCAAACTCCAATGCATTGCTCCCACACACAGTAACCCTCACAGGCAGTGGGTTCTATATGTGTATAAGATGCATGGATCCATATCTAGCTTTAATAACATTTCCCAAATGACATCAAAGTATAATGTTACCGTAATTATGAATCACACAAGAATAATTTTCTTGCTTGCAAATATGAAATGTTAGTATTGCAAAGGAACAACACAAGTAGGATCCATAGCTATCTATTCTGATGTGTCAGAAATGGTCATAAAAGACTTAAATGCTTCCATTGGGAATGTTTTTTTGTAGAATCCCTACAGTGTGGAAACAGGCCCTTCGGCCCAAAAAGTCCACACTGAACCACAGACCATCCCACCCAGACCCATTCCCCTATAACCTACCTAATCTACACATACCTGAACACTACAGGCAATTTAGCACAGCCAATCCGTCTCGCCTGCACATCTCTGGACTGTGGGAGGAAACCCACACAGACACAGGGAGAATGTGCAAACTCCACACAGACAGTTGCCCAAGGGTAGAATTGAACCCAGGTCCCTTGTGCTGTGAGGCACCATGCCACCCATCTTACAAATGCATCTTATAAATGGTGATCAGATTCATCCGAGGGAGAAATGCATTACCATTGTATTTTTCATGAATTCAGGCTGTCCCAAAATGTCTTCATAGCTAATGCAGAACTTCTGAAATGTAATCACTGTTGTAATGCAGATTATAGGACAGCCAATTCAGACGTTGGAATATCCCATGAACAGTCATGTAAAAAAGACCAGAATACCTGTTTTCATTATGTTATGGAGTTTTACATTCAGACTAGGGCAGTAGGCGTGGCCTCCCTGTTCTACCTTGAAATAATGTCACGGGTCCTTTACCTCCACCTGAGAAATCAAACAGGGTCTCGGGTTTAACATTTCATTTGAAAATGTGTCCAGTTGAGTTTGGGATGGTAACTCACATGTGCTGCCAAAGGATACAATATTAGACACTCACTCTGATCGCTGAACTATTTCATTATCTTGCCTTCTACTTCCTCTTCACCAAGGAAAGCAGTTAAGAAGGTAAAAGCCTTCATTGCAAGGATACAAAAACAGAAGTTGCTGGAAAACCTCAGCAGGTCTGGCAGCATCTGTGAAGAAAAATTCAGAGTTAATATTTTAGAGCTGAGGAAGGGTCACCAGACCCAAAATGTTAACTCTCATTTTTTTCTTCACAGTTGCTGCCAGACCTGCTGAGCTGTTCCAGCAACTTCTGTTTTTGTTCCTGATTTACAGCATCCGCAGTTCTTTTGGTTTTCATTGCAAGGGGTTTTGAGTACAAGAGCATGGAAGTTTTACTGCAGCTGTACAGGGCTTTGGTGAGACAATACCTGGAGTACAGTGCAGATTTGGTCCCTTTACTTAAGAAAAAAATATGATTGCCATAGATGGAGTGCTGTGAAGGGTCATCAGACTGATTCCTTGGATGTCAGGTTTGCTGTATGAAGGGAGATTGTCTCAATGGGGCTTGTGCTCGCTTGAGTTGAGAAGAATGAGAGGGGATCTCATTGAAGCATATAAAAACATGACAGGACCGAAACAGACTGGATGTAAGGATAAGGTCAGGAAGTCTAGAACAAAGAGCCACAGTTGTAGGATGTGTGGTAGGCCATTTCATATTGAGATGAGGATGAATTTCTTCATTCGGAAGGCAGTGAACCTTTGGAATTCTGTACCACAGAAGACTGTGACCAAGTCACTCAATATATTTAAGAAAGAAATCAGTCGATTTCTGGAGGATAAAGGTGTCTAGGGGTAGAGAGGGGGAGTATGGCATTGAGATAGAGGATCAACCATGATCAAGTTGAATGGCAGAGAGGGCCTTGATGAGCCGAATAGCCTCCTCTTGCTCCTATTCTCTACGTCTGCACTTTCAACTTTGGCATCATTCTGTTTATTCAGATTAAAACAGCATGACACACTTGCAAAAAATAGCAGTCTACGATATAAACATACATCTTGAAATTAAAGAATCAGTAACAACGCTTTCTAAGTTTGCCTTCTCACTTAGTTAGTACTTGTTGGCTAGATATTGGGTCATAAAGGAATAAGGACACCCAGGGTCCAGTCTTCGATGCATTGCCTGATATCAGTTCTGATGTTGGGTGGAGGTGGTAAAACCAAATAATGAGATTTAAACATTTAGACAGAGTTCCTATGCTAAATACCAAGCTGCAAGTCTTTGAATGTGAGGAAAGAACAAACTAGCTCTCAGTCGTGATGTTTCCTATGCAAGGATTGCTTTGTTTGAAATCTCATGAAACAGACCACCCTATTGTGAAGGCTGTGCACTTATTTACTGTCAAGCATCTTCAAAAGATGGTTACTTTGACCAATCTTCTTCTCCCAGCCTATGTACACAGGAGATATCCACTAATGGCTGCAATGACTGAAACCAAAGTACGCACAGATATAAAGCAAAGAGATTGTGAAAGTGGAGTAATTATGCAATAGAATATCACTACAGTCCACCCTCACTCATTTATGGCAAGAAGTTTAGTTTATGTCAAATTTAAAAGGCAGAAAATGCACTTATGAGCTTTTGGAGTTGCCATCATTAAAGCTGAAAAGGTTTAAAGTAATTACCTGCCAATGTCACCAATCAGACTATCAAAGCAATAAAGCGTTGTTTTGACCCTCAGTTTAACAACTGCCATATCTTGCCTCTTTACACCTGTGTTTCAGTCCAAACAGTACAGAGATCGCTGTTGGAAGCCTAATGCATCACATGGGAAATGAATTCTGGCAGCCCCGTCTGCACTCAAGCTCTCTCCCTTGTGAACATCAGTTCTAATTCGTAGACCGAGCCTAATTGGCCAGTCTGTGCTCTGACAGGTCTAGTAACACACAGGGAATGAAAATGCCAAATAGCCCAAAGGAGCATAAGATGCTCTCCTGTACTGTCAGAGACCTTAATCATACCTGCCTGAAGTGTTACTGAGATGTCACCAACTGTACAACAGTATAAATCCTCTAATTGGAATTTCTTGCAGCAAAGCCTGATCGTAAGGACAAAACATACAGCCATTCATGCGGCTCATTTACAGAGTTACTGATCTTTGCATCACCTCCTTTAAGGACAGCCAGATATTTCCAGATGTTTAATAGGCATTTAATAACCTCAGTATTTAATAGATGGTTGAGGATTCCTGTGCAGCTCTGATGTAATTGGCAAAAAAATATATTTTATAATCGTAGAAAAGATGCCCTTTAAAGATTGCACCTCTGAAAATATTCCAACAGTTTTTTAACAAGTTTGAGCTGGCTGTTGTTTGTACACAGGAGTTAATGGTTTGAAGTTACACATTCTTAACAATGCCTTGTTTTGGAATGTGTTCATAATTGTCATCATTTCCACACAACTACGAGCAACACAGTTGGATTCAGCCCCAAATATCTACTGTATATCATGATGTACAAGTCAATGCAGTGTGTAAGACAATTCCATTTATTTGGCGCCAGAAATTATGTGGATCATGGTTTAGAAACCAAGTTCTTTTCCTGCAGAGAGGCGCTACATTTACCATAGATATTGGTCTCAATTTTCACAACAAAAATACATGTTTTAGTCACTGGTAGGTTGGTGCATGGGATAAAGCAGCCAATTTGGGTCCTGCTGCCAAGAAAATTCAGTTGAAGGAGCCATTTTTTTTCAAAATGAACATAAAGTGTTGGAGGAACTCAGCAGGCATTGAAGCAACTGTAGATATAAAAACAAAGTCAATGTCTCAAGTCCGATTTGACACTTATTTGGAATGGAGAGTCATACCAGACTCGAAATGTTAACTCTGTTTCTCTCTCCGCAGATTCTGCCAGACCTGCTGAGTTTCTCCATCACTCTCTGTTTTTATTTCACATCTCCAGCATCTGCAATATTTTGCTTTTAATCACGTTGCAAAATCACTGGCGGATTGTAACCTGCACACTTGTGGGATTGACAAATTTGCAAGAATAATAGAGCAAAGCATTTCCTCATCTCACTTCAGCTTCAATAGGGAATTAACTGCCTTTTTTGATAAAGTAGGCCTCTGGTGGAGTCTGTAACTGAGCAGCCTTCCAGGTAGCATTTGTCTTTTCAACTGATTGTGCCAAACATTCTTCTTGCTTACTTTAGATGAAGGCACTTTCTCCTTGTGAATCACCAGGACAATGGATGAAGATACATTGTCCCAGAGTTATAGAATATCGAAGCACAGGGAAAGGTCATGCAGTTTATCAATCGACACCAGTTTTTCTCAAGAGGAACTGTTCATCTACTTCAATTCTCTGCTTGCTTATTCATTTATCTCTTGGACGTTGGTGAGGCCTCTTCTGGAGTACTGTGTGCAGTTCTGGCTGCCCTTCAATAGGAAGGTTATTATTAAATTGGAGAGGGTTCAGAAAAGATTTACCAGATGTTTCTGAGAATGGAGGGTTTGATTTATAAGGAGAGGCTGTATAGGCTTTGGCTTTTTTTCACTGGAGTGTAGGAGGTTGAAGGGTGACCATATAGAGATTTATAAAATCGTGAGGGGCATAGATAAGGTGAATAGCAAAGGTCTTTACCCTAGGGAGGAGGAGTTCAAAACTAGGGGACATATCTTTAAGCTGAGAGGAGAAATTTCCAAAAAGGACATGAGTGGCAACTTTTTTACACAGACAGTGGTTTGTGTGTGGAATGAACTGCCAGAGGAATTGGTGAATACAGGTACAGTCACAACATTTAAAAGATAGTTGCATAAGTTCATGAATCGGAAAGGCTTGTGGGACAGGTTTAGTTTAGGGACATGGTCAGCATGGACATATTGGACTGAAGGGTCTGTTTCCATGCTGTTTGATTCAGTGACTCTACAATTAACAAAATCTCCTTTTAAAGTTGTTGATGGACTCTGCTTCAAAATGCTGTCACACAATTCTAACTTATTTTGTGCCACTAATTCTTTCTTTTTATGACAACTTTATATTTGTGTCTTGGTGTTACCATCACATCAATCACTGGGAACAATATCTTATTGTCCCAACAGGTGTCTTCATAATCTTGAAGTTCTATCTGAGGGTACGTGAAT
>JAHRHZ010000041.1:14449456-14594562 GCA_024137785.1 Ginglymostoma cirratum
GCTGTGTTCATCCAGCTCTACACCTTGTTATCTCAGATTCTCCAGCATCTGCAGTTCCTGCTATCTCTGAATGCTTGAGTGAAGTTTTTTTTTAAAAAAAGCTTAGCTTCAGGATAGTTGCTCTTCCAGAGAAGCTGCAGCTTAATTGCAAAGGTAAAGTTGCGATCCAATTACATAATTACAATATTCAGAGCCACCTAACTAGCAGGACATAGATTCATGGACAGAAGAGACCTAGGTAAGTATTAAGGCTATTTTTTTTGCAGGACAGGAGGAGCCAGTGTGATCCTTAAATACCACAAGGAGACTCAAGGCTTCTGATGACCTGGACCATTCCTAATTCTGATCATGATAGTTTCCTCACCTGTCCTTCACTCATGAATTAACCCCTTCAATACCATGTTTATACTGTTCTTTCCCACTAGCACTTACGCCGTTCCTGCTGTCTTTGAGCATTTGTAATGGAGAAGAAATAGAGACCCAGGAGTTAAGATATTCGGGCTGTGTGCTCTGGTATGCTGATTTGATCACCACCCACTTCAGACTCGCTCACTGATTCCTGCCACAGTTAAAATTAGGGCTCAATGGCCCAACTGTCTCAGCCTTGAAAGAACTTTGAACAGATCTCTTTTTAGAACACTGACACTGGTTAGAAATGTCAATCAGACAATTTAATGTTGTTGAAAATTGTTGAGTGAAGTTCATCCAATGTCCTTTTGATCATCTGCTGTCACTTTGGCAGAACGATTGAGAAAACTCTGGAGAAATTATGTCTTCGTGTCGAGCTGAGGACTTGATGGTTCATTCACTGAGGTTGTTGGGGGACAAGCAGGAGAATCTCCCCAGAGTTCTTCACTGCTGTACAACATTGACTTTGCTTTTTGGGTAGAACTGATTGCAGGTGCAAAGCAGATAACACTGACCTTTTCTACTCCAGATGTGATGTCATTGTTCAGCAGACTTACGAATGAGCTTATCTCCGGGGAAGCAGCCTTCCTCATAAATTACTGCCGTTGACCCTTTTGACATGTGACATATTAAGCAGCTTCACAGTTCCTCATTAAGACTGAAGAGAACATGCTGCTCAGTCAGTGTTAACCTGAAGGATACTGCAGTAGTGTCAGCTAGTGCATGGAATTTAGAAACACCGATGCTGTTTGAACAAGCTCTCAGATAATTTATTGCCACACAGGCACTTTGAAAGTTCACTTTATCTTGGAAGTATCATTTTTTAAAAAAAAATTCGATGACATTTTTAGGAAGAAGTAGTACAAAAGTTGTAAATTGACCAACTTCAACTTTCTCCATCCAAAACATCTCTTGTTAATCAGTGCGCAGTTACAGGCATGATTCAATGCATAAAACTTGAGGGAAATGTTTTGGTATGATAAATTTCATGCTTTTTATTTACAGTGCTGTTGCCATCATTTATATGACCATGAAACAGAGTCACATCACAGAAAAAAATACTGAAACACCTCATGCTTATCCTTATTATTAAGTGGCTTTATTTTTGTTTTCAAGTTGCAGATTGGAGAAATTGTGGCATTATTATACTTTAGCATGCAGAAGAATTTCATCTGAGAAGTCTCAGAGATTCTACGTAACTAGTCTTCTTTATAAATTGGTTTTAATAAATTTAATTTGAGCTATAAACAACACAGGAGGGGCTAACCACACCAACTTAAATGATTAATTGTGAATAGAATGTAATGGATTTCAGAGGGAGAAGAATGGTCCTTCAGTAGTGATATACTTACTCTTTCATTGAAACTGAACTTTGTATCATGACTGAAGAAAAATGTGGACCTTTAAAGAATGAGTTGAAAGTTGTCGGTAGTATGAGAATCATGTTAACTTAGTCTGTGTCTGTGTCTAAAAAGTTGTGGTGCAACTGCGAGGATGATTGTAGGTAAAACATGAATGATTAATCACAGAAGTTTCAGATGTTGGACATATGGTTTCCAAGTGTGAGTCTTTCTTCACCTCCTTCAGTTTGTAATTGTAGGGCTTAGAAGTTTTCCAGAGGAGTCTAGGACATGGTTCAGCATTGGTGTAAATGTTTAGATTAATGAAGCACTCAGTGTACCAGTTCCAACGCATTTCAGGCAATTTATAAATACCTGATTGTCAGTGCAATTATGCAATAGATTTAGATTTAGATTTATTGATTTGTCGTATGTACTAAATATAGGAATACATAAGTACGGTGAAAAGTGCAAAGAAGTCACCACTTACTGGTGACAAAAATCAGAACTAAAAGATTTAACAGAGCCAAACATTAAGCAAATAGAATAAAGTCCAGATCTCAGAATCTCAAGTCCCATCTTCATAATAGTGCAGGTGTCACTCCTGTGACCCAACTCCTTAGATAGGTAGTTAAAAGGGCGGGAGGATGGAATTACTACAAGGAGGAGAGAGGAGAGAGAAGAATAAGAAAAAAGAAAGGAAAAGGAAAGGGAGCTGGTGAGCAGAGTGGAACTCCGAGTGGAGCAACTTAACCTGCTGCCATCTTGCATTAACAATAACAGTAAATTAAAAAAGTAAATTACGTAAAGCTTCTGAAAGTTACCATTACTTTTAAATCTTCTTTACAACAGTTTCTAAGTTACGTTTCAAGCATTAGTAATTACTAAGGGATTTAGTTAATCAATAGTAAGGTTGTTTTATAATATTTAACATCCAACGTAATGTAACTCTGGTAATGATTCACTATGACATTTCTATATTAATTCAAAAGCATAAGGTCAGTAGGATCCTGGACGCATCCCCTCTTGCAAGTTCCCTCCAAGTTGAGCAACATCCTGACGTGGGACAATGTCATTGTTCCTTCATAGTCATTGGGCCAAATCCTGTAAATCCCTACATGTCAACACTGTGGGTGAATATTCCAGAATACTTGAATGTGAGTACCAAGATGTCTGCAAGAAAAGAGAGCCTTTGAATATTTGCTGGCTCTTGAGGATGTCCTGACTCGTGAAAGAACTGAGAGAGATATCTTGAGGGCTAACCACTTTGAAAAGCATTGCTGGGCATTGAAGTATTATTGAAAAATCTGCAAATGCCAATCAAAATTCACAACCACCAGACGAAATGAATATTCAACCTATTATAATTTCTCTTTTTAAGCTTTTTATTTTTGATACAATTCATTGGGTGTTTTGAGAACGTTGGTTTCTAAATGTATGTACTTCAGTTGTCTACAGTACCTTTCAAATTGAACACAAATGTTATTGTGCATTTGAGTAGTTCTGTCAACAATTGAATTAATTGAATTCAAATGATATGTTGATGGAAAACTCTAAGGCAATCTTTCTTGCACAGTATTCCCGACAACACTGGGCTGCTGAATCATTTAAGGAAGAGGTAGACAGATTTTTAAATAGTAGCGTGTCGAAGGGTTGTCGGAGTGGGCAGGAAAATGGAAATGAGATCAGCCATGACCGTATTGAATGCTAAGGCAGGCTCGAGGGGCTGAGATGCCACCTACTGCTCCTAGTTTTTATGCTCTTACGAATGGTTGCCATTAGTACTGAGGCAGAGGCTGCATCTGTATTCTTCAGAACCAGAAGTGTTTATAACTGTTTCTCCAAGAGGCAATGTGTATTCGAGGAAAGCACTGTTAAATTGTGCTGTTATTTGTGCAAACAGGATTGGTCTTGGTTTCGGTTTCTGAAATAATTTAAGATACTTCCTTGTCTGATAATAAATGATCCACACAATGAAAACATCTACCCAGAGCTTTTTAATACTCAAGAATATCAGTTGTGAGGATGCAAATGATTAGAAAATCTTAATGTGCCAGTCTTTTTAATCATAAAACATACGTGCATAACTTTAATAATGTTAATAATTGATCTGATTTTATTTGGCAATAAACTGCATTTGACAAGCTGAAATGTGTAACTTCAAAAGTTATGTTTCCTTCTATTTTTAGCTTTCATTAAACAATTACTTTTCATTGAATGATTTTAAGTTGACTGGGTTTTATTTTTCAAAATTCAGTGTAAAACCAGACTAAAGGCTTTGCTTACAAAATTGAAGCCTTTTCTATTCCATAATGTGAACAGGCAACAGCATTTGAATAAACAAACATGTTTACAAAAACAAGTATTTAGCCCATACCTAACCAGTAATCAGGATATGATTATATTTATGTAGAGTGAAAATGAGTTAATTGAGCTGGTGATGCATGTACATCAGGAATCAGTAATTAGATGTATAGCTTATATCAAATTAACATCTGCATCCAAAGTAAGCCGCAAGTGTTGAAGCTTCTTAATCATATTGCCAAGCATTTGAGATCAGTAGAGTTAAACTTTGTGCTTCTGTTAATTTAGAGGAGGTCTTCACTCAAGGAAAAAAATGGGCAGTAAATTGCTTCAGCTTTCAGAAAATAATGGCCTGTTTTAATTAATATTAACACAGGGGAATGAGGTTGTTGATTTGGAGACTACTGTGCTGAACCTTAATAAAGCAAACTACAAGGATATGAGGCGTGAGTTGGCCTTGATAGGTTGGGGAGGGTTACTTAAAGGGATGACAGTGGATAGTCAATGGCAATCATTCAAGAAACGCATGGGGAAATCTGCAACAACTGTTTATCCCTGTCTGTCACAAAAGCAAAATGGGTAAGAGGACCAATCCATGGCTTACAAAGGAAATAAGAGATAGTATCCGATCCAAGGAAGAAGCATACATATTGGCCAAGAAAAATAACAATCCTGAGGATTGGGAGCAGTTTAAAATTTAGCAAAGAATGATCAAGGGATTGATTAAAAAGGGAAAAATAGAGTACGAAAGTAAGCTTGCAGGAAACAAAGACTGACGCTAAGAGTTTCTACAGGTATGTGAAGAGAAATAGATTGGTTAAGACAAATATAGGTCCCCGACAGACAGAAACGGGGAAATGTATAATAGGGGACAAAGAAAGGGCTGAGGAACTGAATACATACTTTGGTTCTGTCTTCACAAAAGAGGACACAAATCAGTTACCAGAATTGTTGGAGGATGCAAGATTTAGTGGGAGGGAAGACTTGAGGGAGATCAATACTAGGAGAAAAATGGTGCTGGGAAAATTGTTAGGATTGAAGGCTGATAAATCCCCAAAGCCTGATAATCTACATCCCAGAGTACTTACGGAAGTAGCTCTAGAAATATTGGAAGCATTGGTGGTCATCTTCCAGAATTCTATAGACTCTGGAACAGTTCCTGCAGATTAGAGGATGGCTGATGTCACTCCAATATTCAAAAAGGGAAGTAGAGAGAAAACAGGGAATTATAGACTGGTCAGCCTAACATCAGTAGTGGGGAAAATTCTCGAATCCATTGTCAAGGATTTTACAGCAGAGCGTTTAGAAAGCAGTGGAAGGATCAGACAATGTCAGCATGGATTTATGAAGGAGAACTTATGCTTGACAAATCTGTTGCTATTCTATGAAGATGTAACTAATAAAGTTGACAAGGAGGAGCCAGGCGATGTGGTCAGATTTGGATTTTGAGAAAGCATTTGACAGAGTCCTGCACAAGAGATTAATGTGCAAGATCAAAGGTTATGGGGAGAAAGCAGGATTAGGCCATTGAGTTGGATGATCAGCCATGATCGTGAATAATGGTGGAGCAGGCTTGAAAGGCCGAATGATCTCTTCCAGCTCATCTCTTCTAAGCACCTGTGTAACATTTTTGCATTTAGTCATTGGCTGTATGTTGAAATCTAGAATTGGAAGAAGTTAGTTCTGTAATGACAATCATGATCCTAGTATTTGGGAGTCATGTAAAGGACAGGTATAAAAATTATAGGCAAAACAGAGTTGCTGGAAAAGGTCAGCAGGTCTGGCAGCATCGGTGAAGATAAAGCAGACATAATGTTTCAGGTCCGGTGACCCTTACTCAGAACCGGACTTGAGACGTTAACTCTGATTTCTCTTCACAGATGCAGCCAGACCTGCTGAGCTTTTCCAGCAACTTCTATTTTTGTTTCTGATTCTAAAAAATCTGTAGTTCTTTCAGTTGGTATAAAAGTTATACTTGCTTTTAAATATATTCTTGGACTATTAGGGAGCCATTGACAATATTAAATAAAATAAAGAACGGTGGATTCTGAAGATCTGAAACAAAAACAGAAATTGTTGGCAAAACTCAGCAGGTCTGGCAGCATCTGTGGGAAGAAAGCAGAATTAATGTTTTGAGGCCAGCGACTCTTCATCAGAAAAATTCAGGGTTTCGCCAGCAATTTCTGTTTCTGTAACAACACGAAGTGTTTGGGACGGAATTTTAAAGAAAAATGGAAGTACTTTTGTTATCATTCCATTTTACATTTTGTTCTTAGTCCATGACAGGTCAAGAAAGTTATGTTTACTATAGTGCTGAGGTACTTGCAGCTGAAACATTTTAAGCCCAATGTCATGTCTGAAGTTATGTTTCCTGAGGTTTCATTGAATGTCACAAATTTTGAAAGTCATGTTGGGCTTTACCAAATTTACCCTGAGGTAAGAATAAATAGGTATTATGACAGCACAAGATGTATTCCATTAATTGCTAAATTCAATGTACAGAAAGAAGAAAAAGTCTTAATTTACTTTTCTGTAATTTAACAAGTCAGTTCGATGTTGAATCATGTGCTAAATTCCTCCGGTTGGCACGTTGAGCTTATTTAAAATTGCTGAGCCCTGGAAGTCAAAAGTGACAGGTCAAATCTCCCATTTACTGTATTAGTTCAAATATTTATTTGAGCTTTTGTTTCCAATTGTTAGAATCATAGAATCCCTACAGTGTAGAAAGAGGCTATTTGGCCCATTGAGTCTGCACCAACCCTCCAAACTGCATTCCACTCAGACCCACCCTATCGCTGTAATCCCACACTTACTGTAGCTAACCTAGTTAACCTGCACATCCCTGGACAATACATGGCAATTTAGCATGACTACTCCACCTGGCCTGCACATCTTTGGACTGTGGGGAGAAACCGGAGTACCTGGTGGAAGCTTACACAGACAACATGCAAACTCCACACAGTTTGTCACCCAAGGCTGGAATCAAACGCAGATCCCTGGTGCCATGAGGCAGCAGTGCTAACCACTGAGCCGTCCTGCCATGTTAGTCAACAATCCCTGCCCTTTTTGTAGGCAAATGTACACACTTCATGAGGGGAAGAGGTCCGAATTGGGTTTAGCTGTGCTGTGGTCTGGCCTACTGGCCCTCAGTACGCTATCCCTTATAAAGAGGAACCATTTAAATGAGAACAGATAACCCATCAAAGAATTGATGCAAGCCAATTTTACCCTCCCTCACTGACTCTTTGCCCAGTTCAATAATGTATTTATAAGCCCTAATAATTCAATCATGTTTTGTGATCAATGCCTTAGCAGCGTGGGGCTAGATTTTCCTCCCTCTACATGGTCAAATTGAGCACCCAAGCCCACGCTCACCAGCAGAAAGACTGGGTGATCGCCTCCTATTAGCCACCACTTCCATACTTGCCATCCAGTGTTGATGGGGTCTTTATGATGCCACCCTCTGAGGATTGGATGTTCTGGAGCCTCAGCAGTCCTACTGAGAGATGTGACACTGCTGATACAGGATTGAGACTGAGAGAGGGCCTCCAGATGGAGGCAACTATGCTGCCTGCACTGAAATACAGAAGTGAGCAAGATTGTAGTTGGCAAATTTCCTGTCTCTAACTCTACTAGCTTGCTGCAGGGAAGCCTCCTCTGTGAGAGACCACAAAATTGTCTCCAAATGGGGACTTGAACTCTTTAATTGGCTGTCTGCCTCCATGGTGCAAATAACCAATTTTCATCCCAACCTGGCTTCTGGGAAATCTCCCCGGTGGTGGGAATCTTATTCTTCACCTCCAGCAGCTGGGAAAATACAGTCTGTTATGTTTTTATACTGCTGCTGTAATAGTATTAAGTTATTACATTGTCCGAGTACTGAGCCAATTACATAAAACTACAACTAGCTTAAGTTTGCCATAGAATCTACAGATCAATTTACATTTGTGAGCTTTCTAATCTTCTGTCATTAAATTAATTATTGAGCGTTGAACTGTTCTTAATTTTAGGAAAAGACATTGTTTAAAATAATGGTATTAATATACCAAAGCTTTTTACTTGAACAGCTCACTTTTTTGTAACACTTGAACATATAACACCTGTGTTTAAACTATTATTGATCAGCTAAATGCAGATCTTGATTGTGAAAGAGTTAACAACTGCTAGAAAATACTTTTATTAGAAGTAATGGTTTTCACATGTGTTGTTTTGGATCACTTATCTGGTTGTCATTGTGCCCTGCTGTATTAACCACTTCATTGATTTTGATTTCATTAAATGTATCTATGTTCATTCCATCCTTTATGCTTTTCTCAATTGACATTGAAAGACTTATGAACAGTTTGATGTTTCATGACATATGATAGGAATTTCTTTCCGTATAGTGCCAGCAGCAGTTGAGTCTTAAATCAGACTGGTAGTCTAAAGATTGTTTTCTCGTTTATAATGGTTGTGTTGACAGAACGCTACCATTAGCATCACTGCACTTGATAATTATTGAATTGATTTAGGTTCCCTGTTCAGATTGATGCTTGCACAGAATGTATGATATGCCAGTAATATAATGATGCATCAAGAGTGATACTTTGTCACTGTATCTGTTAGAATGTACAGGTAGCAGGAGAGAGATGATGTTAAAAAAAAACTTGTTGCTGCAGGGCTACATGGTGTGAATTTTCAGCAAACCTTAAGGTGCTAGAAATACTTGGGAACTAACAGCCTAAATTAAAGGCCTGCACAATTGGAACCAGATTCCATTTTTGTGTTACTTGGTACTACCACTGTTACTACATAAACCTACTACAAATCATGTGTAATACTGGGTAGGAAATTGCCATTATTTAAAGGGGCAGTCATCTTCTGTCATCTAAAACATTGTAAACATTTAACAGATATATTGCTTTTATGGGGAAATGGTGGTGTAGAATACACATCTCTCACAATCTTAGGCTAATGCTCTGGGAACACCGATTCAGTGATGGTGACTATGAAGCTATCATTGATTGTTGGAAAACCCTACCTGATTCAGAATTGTCCTTTAGAGAAGAAGATCTGCCACTCTTACCTGGTCTGGCCTGTAGCTGACTCCAAATCCACAGCAGTGTGGTTGATTATTAATTGCTTACTCTAACAGCCAAGCAAGTCACCTAGTTAAAAGCAATTAAAGATGGGTAGCAAATGCTGGAGTCCGCATCCCATGAAAGAATAAAGAAAAAAAACTCGATCATTTATGGGTGCAGAATTTTTTTCCAGCCACTATCAGAAAAAACAAATGCCTCTAACACTTAGGTGAGAATTGAAGGCACTTGCTTCCTGAAAGTGGGAGTATTGTCTTGGCTGTTCCAGCCTGGTTGGAGGGAGAGAAACAACGATATCAGCAGTGCTTGGAGCAACAGCTGCAGGGAGACCATAGAGGAGAAGAAAAGTGGGACTGAAGGAATTTGTTAGTGTCTGATTGATGGATTGTTTACTTATTGATTAATATCATGCACTCATTTTCATGTACACAGTCTCATTATATCTCTTCTATTTACAGGTGGCTCGAGGTCCAAATCATTAATCTGACGTGTGCTCAACACTGGGTTGTGTACCTCAGGCTTTTGCAGGAAGCTATCTGGCCTGGAGGAACTTTACCTAAATTTCCGAAGTCAGTCAGAACACAAGAACAGAAAGTACAGACCAAGGAATTGGCTTTCCAGTGTCTAATGAAAATGCTGCCAGGTTAATTATTTTTCTTTCTTGTAATTGGGGCACCTGAAATCAATGTTAATTCATGATAGGGAATTAATTACCTTTAATGAAAGCAGAAAATGCTTGGAATGCTCAGCATCTTTGGAGAGAGAAACCAAGTTAATGTTTCACGTTGATAACCTGTTAACTCCATTGCTATCTTCACAAAGACTGCCCTAAATGCTGAGCATTCCAGCATTTTCTACTTTATTCTAGATTTCCAGCGTCGAAATGTTTTGCATTTAAATTCATTCGCTTTACTTGTCTAAAATAGAATAGGTCTGATTGATATCTGGTTCATGTCTTGAAGCAAATATTCAATATGCCAGTAAATGGGAAAACCCAGGGGAATACTTATTGTCCGTTGTGCTTCTCATAGTGTTGTTATCCACTTGAAATTGAGTGGGTTTGAAAGAGGCGATGTAACTTTGTCCTTAATCTCTGTAAAACCATTCTCCAGCATTTGTAAAGTGATTATATTTAGGCTAAGGAATAATGGATTAACTAATTAACCAACAAAAGTATTGAAGGTAGACCTCGGTGATAAAATATCTAAAAAATGGGAAATAATCAAAATCCAACCCAGTTCTACAAAAGCCACGATTCCAACATAGCATGTGTATTTGATCTGGTGTCATTGTAGCAATTGGTACAACTGAGTGGCTTGCTAGGCCATTTCAGATGGCAGTTGAGATTCAGCCACATTACTGTGTGTCTGGAGTCACGTGCAGGCCAGACCAGGTGAGGATGGCAGATTTCCTTCTCTGAAGTTCATTAGTGAGCCAGATGCGTTTTTCCGACAATTGGCAATGGGTTCATGGTCATCAGCAGATTCTTAATTCCAAGTAAGAACCAAAAGAGCTGCGGAAATTGTGAATCAGGAACAAAAGGGCTCTGAGGAAGGGTCACCGGACCTGAAATGTTAACTCTGATGTTTTTCTTCACAGATGCTGCCAGACCTGCTGAGTTTTCCAGCAACTTCTGTTTTTGTTCCTGATTCTTAATTCCAGTTTTTTTAAACTGAATTCAAATTCTTCCATCTGCTGTGACAGGATACGAACACAGGTCCCCAGAGCATTAGCTGAGTTTCAGAATTAATGGTCTGGCGGTAATATGACTAGACCATCGCCTTCTACTTCATCAGTGACCTTCCCTCCATCACAGGGTCAGAAGTGGGGATGTTCACCGATGACTGCACACTGTTTATCTGAGAAGTCTTGAATTTTGCTACTGAAGCAGTCCTTGTTCAAATGCAACGAGATCGGGACAATATCCAGGCTATTGGGGGACCTATAGTGCAATCCCATCAAGGTGATTATCCTTTTTTTATTTCTAAGTTCTACTCATATAAATATCTTCACTGGACAACCCCTCGGAAATATCCTGTCTACTTACAGGAGTAATGTTTCCCTGAATCGAAAGCACTATACCCACTCCTCTCTTGCCTCTCTTTCTATGCTTCCTATAGCATCTAAAAGCCGGAACCTGGAGCTTCCAGTTCTGTCTCTCCCTCAGCCAAATTTCTGTAATGGCTATGATGTCCCAGTCCCATGTTCCCATACAGGCCCTGAGTTCATCAGCCCTACCAATAAGACCCCTTGCATTGAAATAAATGCAGTTTAATTCTTCACAACTATCTCCATTCTGCTGCCTGAACCTACGCACACTCAAACTGTACCTATTTGTGGCAGGTACAGTGTTGGTCTCCCTACCACTAGCCCAGAGGTCCTGGTCAAGCCCTACCTCAGGATGTGGCTACAGGGGTGTGTCATAACACATCCAAACAGATTGATATTTAAAAAAAAAAATTCCTGCTCACCTCCATTTTAAGGGAAACTCTTAACTGTAATATATTTTTGTTTATCTTGTGATTTTGAGTTTGGTAGGTTGAATATGAAATGGAATATTGATAACTTTGAGTGTAATTGGTATGTGGTATTACTGATTGTAGGGCACTGGGAACAGTTAGACCTAGAAAAGATGCAGGCTGATTTAAAATTGATTTCATGCATTGTGCTATAACAAATGGAAGCTTCGAATACCATAAAACCTCCATCAGCACTTGTTAAGCCACAAAATATTTACAAGAGGATAGAGCAAGCAAACCATTTAATATTTTGAGTGTTGCATTGCATCTAAAAGGGAACACATCAGTGAACCCTATATTTACAAAAATGATTAGTGATACTACAAAAGCAGAAGTTGCTGGAAAAGCTCAGCAGGTCTGGCAGCGTCTGTGAAGAAATAAATAAGTTAACGTTTCAAGTCCAAAACTGAGTTTTGAGGAAGGGTCACTGGATCCAAAACGTTAACTCTGACTTCTTTTCTTCACAGGTGCTGACAGACCTGCTGAGCTTTTCCAGCAATTTCTACTTTTGTTCCTGAGTTACAGCATCTGCAGCTCTTTCGGTTTTAATAAGAGACGCTGCTTGGTAATTAAAAAAAAGAAAAGAAGCGTATTATCTGAATAGTGAAATGTTGCAGTGTTCTGAGACGCAGAGAGATCTGGGTGTCCTAATGCATAAATCACAGAAGGTTAGTATGTAGATACAGCAAGGAATTGGGAAAGCTAACGGAATGTTATGTTTCATTGCGACAAGAATAGGCAGGTTATTTTTCAGATTTACAGGGCATGGTCTACAGCATCTGAAGTACTATATATAGTAACTGTTTACTGTACTTACAGAAGGATGTTAATGAGTCGCAAGCAGTTCCAAGAAGGCTTACTAGACTAAGATCTGGAATGAGCAGATTGCCTTAAGAGGAAAGGCTAGAATGGTAGGCCCATATCCTCCGGGAGTTTAGAACAGTCAGAGGTGACATAATAGAAACATATAAGATCCTGAAGGGATGTTGAAAGGATGTTTCCTTTAGTGAGAGAATCTAGAATTAAGAGTCATAGTTTAAAAATAAGGGGTCAGTTATTTAAGTCGGAGATGAGGAATTTTAGTTTTCTCTCACAGATTGTGCATCTTTTGAATTCCCTTCCTCAAAAGGTAGTGGGTGCAGAATCTTTTAAATATTTTTAAAGGCGGAATTAGATAGTTCTTGATTACCAAAGAAATGAAAGATTGTTGGGGTATGCAGGAATTTTGAGATGAGATTAAGATCAGATCATTCAGAATTTTATTGAATGGCAAAGCAGGCTGAAAGGACTGAGTGGCCTTCACTTGTTCCTTGTTAGTGTTTGGTCATGGAGAATTGCCATTAGTTTTTCACTTGAAGTAACACTGGCATTAATAACTTTAAATTGATGCTTGTTAATTGCAGGGAACGTTAACATGCTGTATTTAATAGCATAAGATGTCTGTTCTATCTTGTTTGAGTTAGTCAATGGCAATTATATTATGATGCTTAAATAGTTAATTGGTTTTAAATTCTGTTACTGGTTGAAGAGTTGTTCAAACTCAGGCCTGCTTCTTTAACTCTCTTCACTATCTTTTAAATCAATGACCAAGATGCACTTTTATGGTCAAGTTAATATCTCTTCCCTGATTTCGAAACTCCCAGCTGTATAAGCTATTTTTTTTGACATTGGGAATATGCTTCACCTCATTTAACAGTGTAGAGACTTCTGCAATTAGTCAAAATACTAGTTGAGTCCTAAACACTCCTTATTGTTTCTTTTGGGCAGTTGATTTAATCCAACAGAGTAAATATATTAAACAGAAAAAGCATGCATTTTTGAAGCAGTGTTTCGAGTTATTGGTTTGCTTATCAAGGTTTAAAGTGTTTAAGCTTAAGCATCTGCTCTTGTGAATATTAGCTCATATAGAATGCTGTCAAGCTCGAAATTATGCTAACATTTTGTTTTCCAATAACATCATGTTATCCAATTGCTTGTAAACAGTGATATTTTTTGTTAGAGAAAGGCATATGATGGAAAGATGCATGTTTGACTATTGCTTTTATGCTCCATGCTTGGTTTAATGATAGAACTCTCATCTCTGAAGTGAGAGTCCACATCCCTCTTTAGAGACTTGAACTGAGTGCCCTTTCAGAACCTTGCAATCTTTTATTGCTATCAATTTCAAAGAGGAGCAGAAGACTTTTCTGACCAAGTTTTATTCCTCAAGCAAATAAGCAAAACAAATTAACAAGTCATTATCACACATGTTTGTGGAACCTTGATGTTTACAAATTGCCTGCCATATTACTATAGTAACTGCACTTCACAAGTACTTCATTGGCTATAAAATGCCTAAGTGTTTTGGAACATTCTGAGGTTACGAAATGTGCTCTATAAAAGCAAGTTGTTCATTTCTTTCTCTCACTCCATCTCATCCTCAGGATGTCCTAAAGTGCTTCACAGGATAAGAGCTGTTTTTGAAGTATTACGCAGAAAAATGCGCCAACTAATTTGCACACATCCCTCAAATAGTAATCGTGTCAATGACCAGCTGATTTGCTTTGGCTGTGATGAACTGGTGAAAGGAAATGAAAACACTTTCTTTTACCACAGAAGCTGATTGAAATGGCTGAATATAGCCAGAATTTTCTGTTTTATTTTAGATTTCCAAGTTCCGCTGCCATATTTTGCTTTAGTAACGGTCTTATAGACTTTACATTGATTTAGTCGTGTAAGTAGTAAACTTTCATGTCGGGTATCCATAAAATCTATTGACGTAACTTACTTTGCTTCATATTTATGCCAAGCCAAATCCTTTTATGAAGTTACTATTACTGTGTGTCTTTGCCAAAATGTTCAATTTGCTGTAATAACAAGATGTATTCCTGAAGTGATGTCTGACTTTATTCCTCTGATCATTTGGCTATCAATTTGCTGTGTTTGGCAATACATCACAGCATAGACAGTCTGCACCTGATGAATGGCATTTGCCCATTTTAAAAAGCAATTATGGTTTTGTTATCTCGTCATCTGCACAAATATTTTAACACTGCACTTGAGTGTTATTGTTTGAGATTTTGGAGATGGGAAACAAACTATCGTAAAATAGCACGTGTGTGCTTGTAAATACTCATGGTAGAAAGAAGTAAAATACAAGTCTTTGAAATGACAGAAATATCCTTCAGAACATTCAGGGCTCAATCTGTCATTTTATAAATTTGTCTCAGAATCATTAGAACTGTCACCTCTAGCCTGTCAAATTTCTCATTTTGAGTTCAATTTTGATGAATTTTTCTGTTAAGAAGGGTCGTATTTCATTTTATTTAGGTAGGTTATAATCTGCTGCATTAATTTTGCTTATCAGAACCTGGTTTCTGGCATTTCAGTGATGTTAGCAGTTCTAGTTGAAGATTGGGTACACTGTAAAAACTGATTTGCTAACATAAGAGTGTGACATTATTTTTAATTGTGTTAAAACTTCAGCATCATTTACTGCCAATGTGTGTACATAACACCTTTACAACAAAGTAGTGCAGTATCAGTCTTTACTGTCAAATATTTAACCAGTTGAGGCTGGGATCTTTTTCTAACAGTAAAGTTTATTCCTTAACCGCAATATTTGATTTGATCAAGCGCCTTTGCTAAGTAACTGAAAATGCAAATTTTAAATAGCTCAAGGCTTGTGGTTTACACACAATGAAATTTCTGAGATTAAAATCTATCTTCTTCACACCAGGACATTGTTTATTGTAATGCACTTCATATATTTAAAGTGCCAGAATGTTGCCCAGCCCACTGGAGGACAAAGCCCAGGCACAGTACATTTTGTTGGCGATGTTTTTGAGCTAATAAGAGAGCCGAAAACTAAACAAAACATTATAAGTTGAATTAATACGTCAGTTTAAGAGCTGTGTTGAAATGTGACTAGAAAAATGAACGTTTCTTACGCCACAGTATTTTTATTTTAGTTAGAAAACAACTTTGAGCCACAGTGTTGTTGGTTCAACCCCGCTCCAGGATTTGAACGAGTGGTGCTGAATTTTATGGAAAATCAGCGAAGTATTAATTTCATAGAGTTTCACAAAGTGTTCCTCTTCGTGATCTCTAGCATGTTACCTCTCAATTCTCCGCTGCTTATCTCATTATATATGCATTCCGCTTCAGCGATGCCATTAACAACTGCAGAAAAACAACCTGTTGTTGCGACCTTCTGGGATTGTGCCGCCATCGACCCATTTAAAGCCCAGCTGTACACCAGGTCAATCGCTGCCCCTTATAGTCCTTGACAGTGCATGTATGGGAACGGAAATGAGAAAGAAAAGCTTCAGAGGGTACATATTGGACAGGGTGATAACTCATTGTGAACAGAATCTCACATTTCTAAATGCCTTGCTGTTTTACATCACTTGTCTAATCAATGGCCATTGTAACTGCAGCTCCAAGAATGAAGCTACACAGGCTCTTTGTCCTTTGCACCTACCATGTTAAAACACTGTCTAAAAGGGTGCTACTCTATCTCTAAACCTGGCACAACATGTCATCTTCCCGTTGTTCAGTGTGGGAGTTTGCCATGTAGGAAAGCCTTGAAATGGCTGGAAACATTAAATTTTATTGAATAGTAGGAAAAGCAAAGAAAAATCAAACAAAAATAGCTATAATTGCTTCAGCGAATAAAAGGGCTGCATGTTTTTTGAGTAACAACGTATTTACAGTCAATGAATGATCATTTCACCCAATTCACACCTGTTGGAACTAGGTGTCAATGAAGTTCTATTTGCTTTGTTGTATCCAAAGATGCTTCATTCTGTCATGCAAAAGGTGATGTTCCGCCTGCTCAATGTCATCATCTTGCCCCCTGAGAGACCACTATAGCTCTCCTCACTCATCAGCATCCGACATGTCCTCTCTGACTTCTCCAGTTGTGTCTGGCACAACGTTCAAGGATTATGCAGCACACTGTGCTTGGAATAAAGGGCAAGGCACCTACTTCGACTAATCCAAGCATTAACTTCATCTTCAGGAAGGTCCTGGTGGAAAATAGACAGCATTGTATCTACACTTGGCCTCAGTTGATGGATTTCATAAGGGAGTTATCAACCGTGCTTACAGAAGGTAACCTTTGTTTCTTGCAAGGCACCTAATGCTGAAATCAAAGCAGGAAGGATACAGCAAGGCTATAGACACGACGACAACTTCCAGGATACCTGACGCAGAATTCTAATATGTGGTTTCAGTTATCACAGATGACTGGTACATTGTTGGAATGAAACCTTTTCTGTTGATGAAGGCTGTCCTATGATATGCCACTCTCAATTGAACATGTGTGCAGCCTATGATGCTCTGCAGCTGGGTGAATTCAGCTATGTTGCCAAAGCCTGGGTTGCAGACCGACCTTGTCATGGAGTAATCATGGGGAAATGAGATGAAGTGGTGCAATCTGTCACAAATTGCATTGGTAACGGCCTTGATATATCTATGGGTTACAAACTCGGAGACCCCACAGATTTTCAGTGGATTCTTGGAACAGCCAGGGGCGGAAAGATTTTGCACATCTGTCACCTTGACAGGCACAAAGCCCTTCAGGTCACAAGCCTGGTTCCATTGGATGACATGATTTCCTGGGATATCCTAAGTCTGTTCCAGCAATGTGCTGAGCTCGCCTGGGGTAATGCAATTGAGTACAAAAGACTCTGCTTCTCCCCTGCTGCCTCAGTATTTTGAAGGGCCATCAGCTGTGACTTCTTCACGTGGAAGCTATTCTGCAGATGTTGAAGGCTGGGCTTGCAGATGCATTTGTTCCTCCTTGATTTCTGTGCACCGTCATAGCACTACAGCCACAATGATGACAATGCCTG
The DNA here is from genome assembly GCA_024137785.1 of Ginglymostoma cirratum. Lineage (NCBI taxonomy): Eukaryota > Metazoa > Chordata > Chondrichthyes > Orectolobiformes > Ginglymostomatidae > Ginglymostoma > Ginglymostoma cirratum. The sequence continues at coordinate 14,466,943 of JAHRHZ010000041.1, forward strand.
CTGCTGGTGAATCCATTGGTCACAATTCCAATGAACCTGTGTGGAGAATATCAGAAGCAGTAACTGACCAGTCAGCATTCACATCACACACAAATGACAGTTTAGCAGTGGGACAGGGAGGACACTGACAAGAACTGTGTGTATCCTGGGACACCTTTACATGGACCTTTGACATTGTGGATCCTATTTTGATGTATGCAGCACAAGCAATTTCACATACTGCGCCCCCGCCCATCCCATTATCCAAGAAAGGACACATAGCATATAAGAGCATGTTGGCAAATACTTACAGTTCAAGGTGAGAGGAAATCAGCTTGTTTCCCTATGTAGTCCATGAGATCTTGGGTTGTCTTTGTGAATTGTGGCTTTTTGCTTGATCCTTTTGTAGGGTTGCCTGTGATTATTTCTGCTTCACAGCAATGGCTTTGATCAATTTGTAATGACTGGTAATCAGGATTTGTATTTTTGGTCGAATCCACTGAAGATCTGTGGGATCTCTGAGTTCGTAACCCATAGATGTGTTTCACACACAGGGTTTTGTGATTGCAGTTGACTTTAGCCTGTTCTGTACAAGTGCCTGATTAATGCAGTTGCCCCTTGAAAGGCCTCACATTGCTCACAAGTCTATGTTCAGATGGCAAAAAAGCCTGGATGTGGTGGTAGCCGATTTTTCACTTTCATTGCACATTTGGTGAGGATGAAAGGCAAAATGGGTCATGCCAAACACCCCCACCCCACTGCCAAACTCTATCAACTTCCCCAACCCCATCGGTTCTAGACATACATACATTTTCATCCAAATCTTTCGTTTGAGTCTTCACTTCCCATAATTAACCCCTGAGTCCCAGTCTTGCTGATTATTGTAATACACTGTCTCCCCTGTTGAAGTCAAGATAACTGTCAGTGACCCCAATCTCACAGTAGTATGTGTCTTCCATTGCAGTATCATACCCTACCCTTACATATTAAGTTGCCCCTCATAGTTATTGCCCCCTCTGTGCCCAGCGTGCTTCCTCCATTCCCCTGACTGACTTCCCCAACTTCTCTACAACAACATATGGTCTGATAATTTATGTGATTTTCACCCCCAACTGATAAATAACCATTGGTACGTGATGGCCTACTGGTATTATTGCTGGACTGTTAATCCAGAGACCCAGGTAATGTTCTGGGAACTCGGGTTTGAATCCTGCCGTGGCGCATGGTGGAATTTGAATTCAGTAAACAGAAAATCTGGAATTAAGAGTCTAATGGTGACAACGAAATTGTTGCCAATTGTTGGAAAAATCCATCTAGTTCTGAAGGGAAGAAAACTGCTATCCCTTACCTGGGTCTGGCCTACAGGTGACATCAGACCCATGGCAATATGGTTGAGTCTTAACTGCCCTCTGGACAATTAGGGGTGGGCAATGAATGCTGAAATGGATAAAAACCCTGACTTATATCTAACGCCCAGACCTGGACTTTTCCACATGGCCTGCAGGACTGACGATGTCTCACTCTGCAGACCACACTGTTTCAGAACCCTGAACCTAACCACCCAAGCAACTGACTACATTCAAACCCGGAACTCAAGACTGAGTTCAGATGTTTTTCCTTGATTGACTGCGGCAATACCCCCAGACTGACGACAGTCGTCCTTGACTTAACCATGAATGCTCCCTTAAACTTTGAGACATGATCATGTGCAGTGTGTTTGTTATGTACATTGCTGGCACATAGAACAAAGAAAAATACAGCACAGGCCCTTCAGCTGTCCAAGCATGTACTGACACATTTTGCACTTCCGTGGTAAAACTGCCTTTACTTAAAGGATCTGTACCCCTCTATTCCCTTCCTATTCATGTATTCATCCAGGTGTTTTTTGAATGCTGCTGTTGTGTCTGCTTCCACTACCTCCTCTGGCAGCACATTCCAGGCACTCACCACCTTTTGTGTGAAAAACTTGCCTCGCACATCTCTTTTGAACTTAACTCTGTTCTCTTTCCCCCCCCTACAACCACTACCATGAACCTGTGTCCTCTAGTAATTGACCTCGCCACCCTGGGAGAAAGCCTCGTACTTTCCACTCTATCCATGCCGTTCACAATCTTATAAAATTTCTATCAGGTTGCCCCTCAACCTCCTGTGTTCCAATGAAAACAAAACAAATCCAGTCTATCCAACCTTTTCTTCATAGCTAAAATCTCTCATACCAGGCAACATCCTGGTAAACCTTTTCTATACTCTCTCCAAAGCATCCACATCCTTCTCATAGTGTGGTGACCAGAACTGTACGCAATATTCCAAGTGTGGTCTAACTAAAGTTCTATAAAGCTGCAGCATAACGTACCTATCCTTATTCTCAATGCCCCTTCCAATGAAGGCAAGCATGCCTTAAGCCTTTTTTACTATTTCATCTACCTGCGCTCTCACCTTCAGTGATCTGATTCCTCTGCATATCAGTACTCTGAAGGGGTCTGCCGTTCACTGTATAATTTCCACCTGTAGTTGACCTTACAAAATGCATCACCTCACATTTGTCTGGTTTTAAACTCCATGTGCCATTTTTCTGCCTGTGTCTCCAACTGATCTGTAACTTGCTGTAACCTCTAACAATTCTCCTCACTAACTGCAACTCCACCCAATCTTTATATTGTCTGCAATCTTTCTAATTAGACCAGCCATGTTTTCCATCAAATCATATATATGGACAACAGGCCTGTAATTTGCTGGATGATTATCCCTGCTACCCTTCTTAAACAATGGGACAACATTGGCTATTCTCTGATCCTGTGGGACCTCACCTGTGGCCAAAGAGGATACAGAGGTGTCTGTCAATGCTCCAGCAATTTGTCCTCTTGCCTCCCTCAATATTCTGGGATGAACCCCAAGAGGACCTGGGGACTTGTCTACCTTAATACTTTTGAAGATGCATTACACGTCTTCCTTTTTAATGACAACTTGGCTTAGAAATTCAACACTCCTGTCTCTGAGATCATCCTCCACCAATTCCTTCTGTTTGGTGAATACCGACACAGAGTATTCATTTAGGACCTCACCTACCTCTTCGAGCTTCACACATAGATTCCCTCCTTTGTCCTTGAGTGGGCTGACCCTTTCCCTGGCTGCCGCCTTGCATTTTTATATATATATACAAAATGTGTTGTCACGTGCTAAAGCCCTGACATTGATATAGCAGGGTGCCTGCAACAACATGTATATCCATTCCCTTCACTGCTGACGACCATGAGAAACTGCCTGGCTACTGTGAGCCTGTAAGTTCTGAGTGAGGCAGCGGAATGCAAAACGGCAAGGTTCGGCAGAAATGCTGCAAGCATCTAATATAGGCTTCAAGGGATTAGACACAAAGAAAACAAGCAAAGAGTTGTGAGATTGAATAGTGCTCTAATGCAAGAGATGGGTGCCTACCTACTGCACAACGGTATTGAAGTAGATATTTGTACTCTGGGAACTGTGATAATGTGGTGAGGCAGAAGCATACCAGTGCCCACCTGCATGGTTGGGATGTGCAGGTGTCACTGCCATAGTGCATGCGTAAATGTTTTGTATTTAGAGGGGGGGTGAAAAAGACAATGTGAGAGGGAATGAGAGAGTATGAGAAGAGACTGTAGTAAAAGAAATAGCTCAGTAGATTTAAGGACCAAAAGAGATCTGTGAATGGAAGCAAAGAACATGGCTAAATAATTTGCATAGGTCTTTACAAAGTCATATGAGATTTAATATAGGCTAAAAATTGATGAAGATATATTAGAAAGAGTAGCTATACTTCAAGATGATTCGTCACCAGGACAGAATATCCGGATACTGAGGGAAATTCAGGTGAAAATTTCAAAGGCCCTGGCTATAATCTTCCAATATCCCATAGATATAGTGAAAATTGAACACTTCTCATATTTGTTCAAAAAAAGGATGTGAGCATAAACCCAGCAACGGCAGGCCAGTCATTTTAACTAACAGCTTTTAGAGATAATAATTGATGCAGTGTGGATGGTTTGTTCTGCAGACTGTATGTATTGTCAGTGCTGAGGAGGGGTCACTTAACCTGAAACACTAACTCTGATTTCTCTGCACAGATGCTGCCAGACCTGCTGAGCTTTTCCAGCAATTTCTGTTTTTGTTTGATTTATGACATCTGCAATTTTTCAGTTTTTTACTTTGGATGTATGGACTGCTGTCTTTCCTGACCAAAACTCAATGATTTTGTGAAATCATTTCATTTATAAATACCTAAAAATGCTACTCTAGTCGTACAAGGGTGTGACTAAGAACTATTTCTTTCTCCTGTTCTGATCAGTTGCTGTTTTTTAGATGGCATTGTTTTTGAAAGTTTTTTTTTTTAAATTTGCTCTTAAGTTTGAGCTGAACTGAATGATTAATATTTTCAGGGACTAGAAATGGCAATAATCAATCTGATAAAATACAGCAAAAATTACAGCTGTTCGGTTTTTAATAAATGTTACGCTCTATAATTTAATGTGTTCCAATCAGTGATAGTTGAAGCACATAAAGAGGGAATAGAATTCTAAATAAATAAATCCATCTAATTGATATTTCCCCTGTCCTTTGAGTGATTTTGAAACTGCTTTGGGATTGCGTGCATATGTCTGCAAAAATCTGACTGAAAGGTATATCATTGCTGTCTTTAAGAATAAAGAAATAAACGTTGGGAAGGTTGACCGTTGTATAATCAAAATAGTCGTTATTGTATTTATGTTTGCCATAGGTGACAACATTGAGATAGCATTTGATGTTTTTAAGCACCGAGTTCATATCCTTTCACTTTTTTCTGCTGAGGTTGTTCAATATTGCAGTCACTGATGCGCAATTTTATATTTAAGGATTGGTTCTAAGACAACAAAAGTCACTCTTTATTCCAGTTATTAGTTACCACAACTTGGCTCCTGACCTCGTGGACTTAGTCCATACAAGGACATAGCTGAATTCAAGAGACAAGGTGAGAGTAATTTCAGTTGATAGCAAGGCAGTATTTACCGAGTTTGGCATTAAGAATTCCTCAAGGTAGCATACTTATCATCTTTAACTACATCATAAATGACCATACCTGCATGATAAGACCAGTAGTGAGGATACTCAATAACGATTGTTCAGTATTCAGTACTATGTGATGTTTCACATTCTGTGTCTATGTGCAACAAGATCTAGGCAGCAAACAGGCTTGGACTGATAAATGATAATTTATCATGATGAATTCATGCCACACAAATACCAGGCAATGACCGTCTCCAACAAGAAGGAATCTAGCATTCACTCGATGGCATTGCAATCACCGAAACCTCCAGCAAAGACATCTTTGGAATTCTCACCTGTTTATGAGAAATTGAACTGTATTAGCCACATTGCAAGTGCAAGAGCACTCCGAGGTTGATTTTCTTTCTCAAGTAACTCACGTGCTGACTCCCCAAAGCATGAATACTCTCTCAACATGCTGAATACCGTCAGGATAGAACAGCCCACTTGAATGACACCCCATCTACCACCTTAAACAGCACATAAAACATAGAATCCCTACAGTGTGGAAACAGGCCATTCAGCCCAACAGGTCTACATCAACCCTTGGAACAACATCCCACCCAGACCCATCCCCCTACTTATCCCCATACCCTGCATTTCCCATGGCTAACCCACCTAGCCTCCACATCCCTGAACACAATGGGCAATTTAGCATGGCCAGTTCACCTAACTTGCATATCTTTGGACTGTGGGAGGAAACCAGAGCACCGGCGAGAACCCACACAGACACAGGGAGAGTGTGCAAACTCGACACAGACAATTGCCCAGGTCCATGGCACTGTGAGACAGCAGTATTAACCATTGAGCCACCGTGCTGCCCAATACTTCTACCGCTGATGCAGAATGGCAGTAAGGTGTACTATATGTGAAATATACTACAGCAACTCTCCAATCTTCCTTTAATAGCAATTCCTAAGTCCATGAATTTTTCCATCTCGAAGGACAGGGTCATCAGATGTATGGGAACACTGCCAGTTGCTCGTTTCCCGCCAAGTCTCACACTATCATGACTTGGAATTATATCAACATTCTGTCACTGTCTCTGGATGAGAAACCTGGAACTCCTTTCCTAACATGGTCTAACCCTGATGGACTACAACAATTCATGAAGTCAGTCATCACCACCATCTGAAGGGCAATTAGTCAAATTACAATCAGTCCTGGTTACCTCAGGAAAAAGGTGCAAGTTAAAGCCATCTGCTTTGCCAGTGCAATTAGTGAGCAGTAGCATAAGTGTCACTTTATGACCCCAATCTTCTGCGTAGTGGTGATGATGGTCAGATTGCCGTAGAATGCTTAAATTCTCTGACCCTTTTACAATGGAATCTTCAGAGCATGGTTTTCACAGTATAACACAGTACAGCATTCTTTGGGGAACTCCACTGGCTCAAAGTGGATTGGAGGAAAAACAAGACATGCTCTCCTTAGTGACATTAGCTGCTCTATGGTAAGCTTGAAGGTCCAATGTTTGAGTGGGTAGGTAGATGAGAGGTGGGTAATGGAGTAGAGGAGTGAGGTACGTTAATGAATAACTAGGTAGATAGAGAAGGTGGAGACCTTGGTCAAGGAGTAATGTAGGTGGGTGAAGAGGCTAAGGGGGATAGTTGGGAATGTGGGTAGTCAGGTCATGGTGCTCAATGGTGCTCAATCCAGTCAACTCAGTTGGATTGGATTGTGTAGGATCAGCAGACCGGTCAAGTTGTTGGAGGTGTAATAAGGTCAGGAGGTGTAGTCAGGTTGGGGGAGGGTCAGGCTCATGATTGTTGGTGGTCAGTTTGTAGCTCCCTAGGTGTTTGACTAGGAATTAATCTGTCTCATACTGCCTGGCAAACTATTCGGGTGCTTCCTGGGTAACTATTTAGGTAAGTATCATGGAATTGATCAGTCAGAGGTATTCACAGAGGGTCTTAGGGAGCAGAAAAGTTGCTCATTGGAAGTTTAAATTACCCAGGCAGTTTCCTCTAAGCTACATTGACATCGTCTCAATGACAACTTGTGATCATTGGCCACCTTCTGCTACCATTCTTGGTGATCGCTCCAACCCTGTTCTCTCAATTCAGTTATCAGCATGAACTACATGCATTTGTGAAGGGCAGACGTTTTGTTTGTAATGTTTGTTGAAAGCAGCTGTCTGAAGACATTGGTATGATTTGGACTGCACACGAATTGAGTACTTAACTACCATCCAACATCATTTGAGGAGAATAATCACTTTGGTGATACGGCGAGTCTTTCAGCCCTGTGACATATTGCTGATCATACATCATCACCTTCAGTATAGGAAAAATAAACATCATTGGAGTGAAAAACAGAAATGGTTTTGAGTTAAAATTCAGCATGGTTAGAATTGTTTTATTTAGATTTTTGAAGCGGTGAGCCCGTTGCACTTATTTATTTGTTTAATTGTTGAATCTCACTTGATACAGTAGTCAAGAGTGTCATTTTTTTTCTCTCTGTTTCAGTGAGAAAAGTACCTTAATTGTTGGTACATATGCAGAACATTGATCATGAGGACTGCGAAGGATTTAAGTGGCAGAATTGCCTTTCAACTTAGCTCAATTGTGAATTACTGATGCTGGGTCATCAGTCCAATCCAGACCTAGATATTGCCCACTGAGTATGGATGCATATTTAGCTGCAAATGATGAATGTTTTCTAGATTATTGCCTACCATTTTCTAATTTTTATTGGAAAAGTTGGTTTCTGCTTCCGTTTCTAAAATCTTCTTGTTTGTACTAAAATTTCTTTGCCCAGGAAGAGAAGTTTTGAAAGCATTAAGTTCTAAAGGATTTTTTTAATGTCTGAACGTCTTGGATCATGATACACAGAACTGTGAAAAATCTTTGTCAATCTTTTCTTTGGAGCAAGCGTAATCTAATTAAGACCCACTTACATGCCTTTGGTGATAAAACTTTTCTCTTGTATTTGACAGCTCTGGTTCCTGAAATTCTTGGTGAGGAGGGTTACAAGAAAAGTTGGCAACTAGTGTTGGAGTCTCTGCAAGATCCTATGATAAACAGGTTAGTCCAATATAGCATCCTGGATTCAGTTTTCTATGCAGTTGAGGGTCAGTATACAAAGGATTAAGTGCCCACTTGAAATGATTTGTAATGTTCCAGCCAACCTCTATACCTTGAGAGAAAATTTTGATTCAATAAATTCCTTTTGAATACATTTCTAATGTTGTTATGCAAGAAAAATATGATTGAATGACTGAATACCATCTATATCTATTATTTAAGAGGAATAATTAAGAATTTCCCTTTGTGGGAACCCTCTTATGACCTATTTTGTCTGCCTAATTCTGCATTCTATGCAGTGCAACTCCTATGGCCTAAGATGTGGTATGTAACGCTGCTAAGCTTCCACTGAGGAAACTGTTGTGTTAGATGACCACAAGCAACACAGAACCCTCATAGCTCAACTACAGACTGCAGCATTACAGAATGAGTCCATGCAGCGTGACAAAATTTTCACTGCTTTTTCTTTGTCAGAGGGTCTGCGTTTATGTGGCATCTTTCAATTGGCAGGCCATCCCAGAGCTCTTTATAGCTAATGAGTTTTCTTTGCAAAGACAGTGGTCCAATAAAAGGCAGGGTTCAGATTCATTGGACTTGTAAAGAAACAGGATTATACTCAGCAACAACTGGGTGGTATGGTGGCTCAGTGCTTAGCATTGCTGTCTGACTGCGCCAGGGACCCAGGTTCAATTCCAGCCACGGGTGACAGTCTGTGTGGAGTTTGCACTTTCTCACCATGTCTGCAGTGTTTCCTCTGGGTGCTCCAGTTTCCTCCCACAGTCCAAAGATGTGCAGGATAGGTGGATTGGCCATGCTAAATTACCTGTAGTGTCCGAGGGTTGTACAATCTAGATGGACTGGCCTTGGGAAATGCAGGGTCTCAGGAATCGGGTAAGGGAATGGGTCTGGGTGGGATGCTCTTTCGAGGATCAGTGTGACCTCAATGGACCGAATGGCCTGCTTCCACACTACAAGAATTGCTTGATTCTATGATTTTAATAAAGCAAGAAATAATGGAACCAGGTTTAAACTCTTTTGCTGCCCTGGTTTTCAGTATGAATGAGGTAGCAACACAAAAATTGCCAGCTTCTCATCAGAAAATCACCTACTGTGATTTTTGAACTAGCTACAAATTTGGAGGCAGCACTCCTGCAAGATGTAGACCAAGGTTCATGAGGCAAAATGGGATCTTGAGAGGGTGTGAGCTGCACCTGCTCAGGATGGAAATTGACTCGATTGCTTTTATTAGGATGTTAAAAAAGAAATCAGAATAGTCTAGGCTGTATTAGAACCCAGTCAGTTTCAAATCGTATGAAATTTACTCCATATATAACTTGATACAAATGTTTGTAGTAACATTGTCTACTTTGCCAATTCTTGTCTGACCACAAAAGCTGTATTTAATTTTTTTTATTTGAAACTGTATTCTTGGCTACCAGTTCATGTTATCAACAGTGTGGGAGGAGTTTCACAGAACTGGAAAATAAAAGTAAAAGCCTTGCTTTCTAGCTGAGTCTTCGAAAGCCATGGTGCAGAATGTATTTTTTAAAATAATTTTGAGCTTAATCAGACATTTTAAAAAAATGTCTCATACATGCCAGTGTTCCTGGAGTGGCTTGTAAATTTTCATTGGAAAAATCTACATATAATTTGTGTGCGTCTTATATTTCTGGAAATGATGTGGATGGAACTTAAATATTTGGTATGGTAAACATATTTTCTAGCTGCAGTCATCTGCTAGATTGCAATTAAATAGCATCAGTATAACCATATGTGAGATAATATTGCCGGACATGGAATAGATTATTGATCCAGTACTCATACTTTTTAGGGTTCTTTCAAATAAAATCAACAGGGAAATGGATCTAATCCACGTTATTCTGCCAAATCAGGTTGACCGTGCTTCAGTTTCTTTCATTTCCAGTTTATGTGCCCCTAAAGTACATTAATTTCACCTGGAAATAAAAGTTTTGTTGTCTTCATTGTTTATAGCCCTTTGTTAAGTTCGTCCAATGATGACTTGCATTTGACTTTAAAGAAAGCGCAGCAAGATGCCCAGGTTCCCCAGTAGGGCATCATTATACGTCATGTATACTTGAGCAATGTGGCCTTTTGTTCCTTTGCCCCACTTATTTTGAGTCCCAGTCTTCTTCACAATTCATTCTAATCAATGCAAGCCTTCATTAGGGAATGGTTTAACCTTACGTACGGTTGGACAGGAATCAGTTTTTGTGAATTGCATGTTCTAAGCAAAAGTGCAAAATGGTGCAGAATGTACTAACTCAGAATTCAAAGGACAATGCTCAACAATTACTTATACCCAATACTTGTTGCGGTCTCAACACTGATTATTTATATGTTGAAAATAGATCTTTTATTATTTTTGTAATCTCTAGCCATAACTGTGACTTTCTCTTAGGTTTCTACTCTCTATCCTTTCCTGAAATTGTCTGTTTAAATCATTTCACGTAACAATATCTTTCTCTTTTGCCTTGCATCTACTTTTTGATGTACCACAAACTTCCAGATTTGTTCTTTTGTCCAATCTCTCCAGTGCTGCCCAAACTGGAACCCACTTCTACTGCCAGTCTTTGCGCTGTGTGTTCATTTTATCTAATATTATTTGCTATATGCTAATTTACATTTGGTAGTCATCCAGAGATCATCACCTTCTGAGATTTTCCTTGCTTTTATGTCTAACTTCTCATGCTGTGGAATCTCTTCTGTAGAACCCGTTTCCCTGAGCTGCCTTTGTTGCTGTTTTACACAGACCATGATGACAGGAACCGCCCCCCTCCCACTGAAAGTTCCACTCCCATCCTGAGGCGAAACCCTAGTATTCGGCAGGCAACAAAGCCTTTTCGATTCTTGCTCTTTGCTGCAGAAAACAATGTATAATAAAATGTATAGAAGCTTTCCCCCTCCCTGATGCATTGCTGTGCCTGTAGTTCAGCCTCTGGCTTGTAAACTCTGAGCCAAAGCCGTTTGAGCTGCAAACACCTAGTGCAGATACATTTGCAGTAAACCGTACTGGCTTCCACATGTTGCAGTGGTGACATGTCATGTCCTGCTAGCCTTACTAGGCTTTAATTAGCTACCTAATTCTTTCATTCACTGATTTTTTTTTTTAAACCTTTTTTGTCTGTTTTATTAATGCATCACCATTTGCTATACTGTTTTAAACCTTAGGAATTCACTAGACTTTATCCACCTAACAGATACTCATTACACAGCTGACATCTTCTCTGGTAGTAGAGCATGAACCAATTACTAGAAGGGCAGAAATTAAAACAAAAAGCAAGAGAGGCCCAAGTTTATGGCCCATTTGTTCCAGAGGTATGAAATAACATCTCTGAGCAGGTTGATTAAAAAATACCTATCATCGCCCAAGCCTGGATAAAAAGCATAATTTAGACTGCTAATTACAATTAAATAATAAATGTGGGAATCAAATAAAATTAGATATCTTGAACGAGATTAGGTCAACTGCCAACACTTTATTGAAAGTCATATTAATTACAGTATGCTGACAGTAATTCTTCATATATTTTCGTATCTCGAAGAATGCAAAGGACTTGTTTTATCTATTAGGACTTTGAGTTCTTATGTTCTATGGCAATCATCCTTATAAATGGATAAAGTTTGTTACTCAACAGCTTAAATATTGCTCAGATTTTTTAAAATTTACTTCTAGATTTCTGACTGTGAAGCTTTTAAGATAGCTGCTAGAATTGGGCAAGATGTGGGTGGTTGCACCAATTCCCGTTCTCAATCCCTCCCTCCCTCCTCAAGGTAGCTTAGTAAAAATTGAATGGTAAAACATAGAGCAAAGTGCCTTCAAACTAAATATTGATACTAAGGAACCCTGCTAATTATATCTGTTAGAATAGAGAAATCTAACCAGTTTCTGTGATGTAGTATACTAACATGTCTTTAGTTTATGTGCTTATCTACATTATTATTATGGCTTTCTGAGTGACTGCATACGTGTATATATAATGTGGTCAAATGTAAAGTCATTTTTCACTTCTTGGATATCATCAACAAGTCTTGGAAAGAAAGCCTACTGCCAATTAAATCTGTGTGTTGAACGCCATTTACAGTAAATATTTGGCATGATACTCAAGACTTCATTATTTCACTTATATTTTAATCGAAAATACTTCGTTTTTTTGGACTGAAGCTAAAATTTGGTTGCATTCAAAGAACTGTCAAGATTTCATACACGTCTCCTCTCAACCTAACTGGACCATATGGTACAAGTCTGCTTTTTGTTTCTAAACCTTTGAGGACTACGTTAGGGTTCGCCTTTGACATCAAGAATAAATTGCATTTTTTTCTATTTTCTCTGTAGTCTTTAAATACACACCTATTTCAGGATTCCTGTTGATACGGCTGAATTTTATGTATGTAGTTCAATGCCTGAGGAACTTTTCTCTTCAAATTCTAGCAAATTGTTATTCCCCTTTTACATTCAATTAGAATACTGTCATTTTACCTCTGGGTATCATATCAGAATGATTGAAGAGGAGTTTGGATCCACTGAGGACCTTAAGTATTATGTGTTGAGATAGTACTCATCTAACCTTTGGATATTTCTGTCATGCAGTCTTGGCAATTAATACCAAACAATTACCATTATTGCGTTGTTCTATGTGCTTGGGCCTAAGACTTGTTAGGGAAATGATGAGGAACTTCACAGTAAGCCTAAGCAGTCTTAATGTTGACACTGATTACAAAATATAGAAAAATACACCTTTGCGGAGACGTCAGTCTCTAATACTGAAAACAACTTGAAACAAGCCCCAGTGAAGGGGCTACCCTGCAAAAGCTTGTGATTTCAAATAAACCTGTTGGACTATAGCCTGGTGTCATGTGACTTCTGACTTTATCCACCCCAGTCCAACACTAGTACCTCCATGTCATTACTGTATGATTTATGTTAAGCCTACAGTTTGGATTTGCTGGATGATGTGTTAAAGATCTTTAAGAATGCCCACTTAGTTGGCAGTTACTCCCCGATCTGTCTACGTATGAACAAAGGTTTTAGGAGCAGAGTAGGCTATTTGGCCCTTGAGTTTGTGCTGCCATTCAATAAGTTCATTGCTGATCTGATTACAACCTCCAACTTGACATTCCGATCTACTTCTGGTAGCCCTTCATTCTCTTGCATCATAAGAATCTATCTACAGGTGCATTAAAAAAAATACAAAGATCCTCGTCCTCAAAAGGTGCTGGAAGACTAGGTCCAAGGTTTCACTCTGAGAGGTCGGCACAGCATCGTGGTACTGTGCTGTACTGTTCTGTGTTCTGTGAGAGAAAAATAGTTGTCCTAATCTCCAACTTAAATAAATGACTTTTCTTAAAAATAGTGACTTCCTAGTTCTAGATCCTCCCATAAAAGAACACAGCTTTTCCCAACTCCTCGGGATCTTGTATATTTCAATTGAGTCACTGCTCACTCTTAGAACACACAGATCCCTCTAACCTCAGAGCTCTTCAGTCTCCCACCATTTTGATTTTTCTTTATACTTCCTGCCCAAAAAGGCAATTTCACATTTTCCCCACGATATTCCATTTGCCAGGTCTTTGTCCACTGGAATAACCAATGTGTGTTTTCATAGCTTCCTTTACACCGTCTTCACAGCTAACTTTTCTACCTATTTCTGTGTTATCAGTGAATTTTGCCAGCATACCTGCAGTTCCTTCATCAAAGTCATTTGTGTAAATTGTAAAATGTTGAGATCAGAGCACTGATCTTACTTTTGTTTATTAGCAAAGTAATTGAAGGGATCATCAACAGTGCTATCAAGTGGTACTTGCAACAAAATAACCTGCTCACTAACGCACAGTGAGGATTCTACCAAAACCACTGGCCTCCTGATCTCATTAACAGGCTCGATTCAAACATGGATTAAAGAGCTGAACTCCAGAGGTGAAGTGAGAGTGACTGCCTTGGATATTAAGGAGGCATTTGACTGTATATAGCAAAACTAAAGTCAATAGGAATTTGAGGGGAAAAATGTCTACTGGTTAGATCAAATCTCGCACAAAGGAAGATGGTTGTGCTTGTTGGAAGTCAGTCGTCTCAGCCCCGGGACATCGCTGCAGGAGTTCCTCATGGTCCAAAGCCCAAATATCTTCAGCTGCTTCTTCAGTGACCCTCACTCCATTATAAGGTTGGTAGTGGGAATGTTAGCTGATGATTGGACAATGTTCAGCACCATTTGCAACTCCTCAGATACTGAAGTAGTCTGTGTTTATATGCAACTAGACCTGGACAACATCCAGGCTTGGGTTGATAAGTCGCAAGTAATATTCGTGTCACACAAGTCCTAGGTGATTGCCATCTCCAAAAAGAGGGAATCTAACCATAGCCCCATTATATGCAATGTTATTCCTGTCACTAAAACACCACTGTCAATATCCAGAAACTGAACTGTACTATCCATGTAGACACAGTAGTTAGAAGAGCTGCCTGATGCTAGAACCTGTGACGAGTAACTCACTTCCTGTCTTCTTCCTACTGCCATCATCATCTACAAGACACAGATCAGGAGTTTATTCAAATACTGTTCATGTACCTGGATGAGTATAGCTCTAACAACACTAAAGAAGCTTGACACCATCCAAGACAAAGTGGCCTGCTTGATTGGCACCCCAAGCACCACCTTCAGTATTTACTTCCTTCACCACTTATGCACAGTGGCAACAATATGCACCATCTGTAAGGTACAGTGCACTAACTCACTAAGGCTTCTCTGACAGCACCTTCCAAACCTGTGACCTGAACCACCAGAAGGACAACGGCAACAGGTTCATGGGAACAATTCCACCTGCAAGTTCTCCTCCAAGGTGCACATGTCCTGACTTGGAACAATAGTACTGATCCGAAGTATAATACCTATCCATCATTGTCATTAGTCAAAATTCTGGAACTCCCTACCTAACAGCGTTGTGGGTACCCCTGTATCCCAAGGACTGCAGCTATCAGGAAGGCAGCTCACCATCCATCTCATTCTCCATGTCACTTTAGGAATAGGTAATAAATGTTGGCCTTGTCAACAATACCCACATCCCATGAACAAATTTTGAAAAGGGACAAGTTATCCTCTGATTGCTCCTATGCACTGTCAACTTCATTATGTCAATGATAAAGGCATATGAATAGATTTTAAAAAACCTAAAGAACTGCAGACGCTGGAAAAACCAAAGCAGAAATTGTTGGAAAAACTCAGCAGATCTGGCAATATCTGTAGAGAGAAAACAGAATTAAAGTTTTGTCTGCTGACCCTTCTTCAAACCGTTGTATGCTTTTTCTCGATTGATGCTGCCTGACTTGCTGGGATTTTCCAGCATTTCCTGTTTTTGTTGCATAAGAATAGATCTCTGGCCCACTCTTTCTGTTGCAGGTTGTGTATAGGCAGGGATGAAGATGCCAGTATTCTGTTGTAAGCACTATGGTCTATTTTGTTATCTGAATTTAAGCCACCTTGACTTGACCATCCTAAGTAGTTCCCTGAAATAACAGATATGCTGAAAAACATCATAAGTACTGATACTATCAAAAGTAATCGGCGTTGGGGAAAATACTCCATGAGAGCCATATTAATTGCAAGTAGACTGGGGGCTGTATGTTGGCAGTTGCAGTTTAGCAGATGTTTGCATTCCACGTTGCCAGTTGTATGAAATTAATAAGGCTGTGAAGCAGAAGCTTCCCATCAAGTTAATGCATCTTTCTGACATAAGTCTCCAAATTGCCTTGAAAATAAAATCAAGACTTGTTTCAAAGGAGTGGCCATTGGGATAACATTAGATAATTTGGGGCCGTAATGATCATGATTATAACTTTGGCTGTCTGAGTAACTCCTTTGGGAAGGAGAATGTAAGATTAGTTGCATCCAGTTTAGATTATCCAGACCAAATGTAGTTTTAACATGCCAGTTTGAGATTTTGATGGAAGTTAGCTGGATGGTGACAGTTCTGCAGAAAGTACAGACACTAGAGGCTCATGTGTTTCTACAGCTTGTGTTTCAAGTTCTCTAGTTTCATTTTCATCAATGTACCTCTTGGGATCAGCCTGTACCCAGGCACAATCTTATGACGTTCAGTTCCATTTATAGATTGTTGTTGTCCTTGTATGCAGAAATACAACATGTACAGTAGAATTTTTGATAATCTACAAGGTTGGAGACAGTTATATTTCAGAATTTGAGACTTTTAAGAAAGCATTCACGGAAAGCACTTGGATAGTACACGAACAGTTTTTAATCTCTTCACTATAATTACGTAAGGAACTATCAGGGTTTATAAGCCAGTCTATACTTGGGATTGAATGATCCCTAACTTTGACGAAACAAAACTGTATTACATTAACCAATTTGCATTTGCAAGTGTTTTCATGACACTCTGCAAATGTTATATGGACAAGCTGTTGAGTGAATGAATTCTTTCTTGTCAAATCATCAAAGGAGACAGACAATATGTTCACAAATCTTTATTAATGTCATGATCAGAATTGGCATTTAAACTTGGACATTATATTCGCAGTTATTTAGTAGATATGGTTAAATGGTATAATAAACAGAAATTGCAAAGGGAGTTCAGCCACATCATGCGCGTTCACTATTAACTGGCTTCCCATTTAATTAGACGTATGACTTGGTGTGGTTAGTTCATAACTTAACTGTTGGGTCGATCGCAAGTTAACAGCATTAAATAGCTGTTCCAATAAAGTCTATCAACTTGTAATTAACAATTTTCCAGAATTTATACAACCTCAGCCTCACAAGTTTGCGGTTGAACTGGTTGCTGAACTTCCTTCTGGGATAATGGTATTAATTTTTTCTGTTGCCAGAGCAATGATCTTGCCTTGTCCATGGCAGGGACAATTCCTCTCTGATCCATTGCGTTAGGTAAATTCATTTTCTTCACTGGCAATTCTATCGCATTAGCTGGATTAATTTTCTCTCCCCACAAGTTAAAGGAAAAGTACATTACGAATTTACTTCTGTAACCTCTTTCTCTACTGTGTTAGAGGATAAAGGGTGATTATCCAGATGTGCATTTTTCATTTTTTTAAGAAGTACACTCTTCGACTTTCAAGGAGCTCTATAATAATAAAACTAGTTTAAACCTCTGATACAACTTCCAATACTAATAAACTATATTAGTGCTGCTAGTAGAAAAATTACAACACAAGCTTCTTTTTTTGTCGCTAAATACAATTCAATACATCCTAAATTTTCAAATTTAAATTTTATTGTCTATTCTAAGGGACACATGTTTGAAAACTTGTCTGATTTTGGTGTCAAGTATTGATATCCCAGTTAATTCAGCTTACTGAAGCATTGGTATCCATTAATATGATGGCTCTGATTTTACTCCACTAAATTCCCAAATCTTCCTTCAGCAAAGGTCTTGCACAATTTCAGATAAAGAGTAATTTAGATGCCTTAACAAGTTGCTGTGCAGTTGTTACCTTGACATATGTCTAGAAATGGTAAGAAACATTTTGTCTAAAGAAGCCTTCAGGATTCTGTTGTGTGTTGACTCAGTTTTCAGGGCAAAATTAGTCTATTCTTAGGACATCTTTCTACAAATTACAAAGTTCTTGTAGGGATTGCATTAATTTAACAAATTATTTTTCTCCTTTCGTTTTCCCAGTCACACAAGTTTTGGGGAAATAGTACACTCTTTCTGAAGAGTGTCGCTAAAGGTTGAAGTGAGCGGGTGATATTGTAATACTGGTCTTATAATCCACTTCAAACTCAAGTAAGATAAATCAGAGTATTTTCTAAACAGTGAAAAATAAGGAGCTGTGGAAAAATCCATGGAAATTGATTATGAAAACCTGAGCAATAAGAAAGGCCAATGGAATATTGATCTTTATCTCAAACGGGTTGAAGTACAAAAGAAAGAAAGTCGTGTTTTAGCTTTAGTCAGCTCTGGGCACTGCCCCCTCAGGAACAATACAGTGCAGATTCATGTGAATGACGCATAAACTTCAAGAATTGTGTTAGGAAGTGGACTGCATAAACTTGGCTTATATTCTTAAGTGAAGAAGACGGAAGAGTAATCAAGCTAGCTGAATGAAATGGTGAAAGGATTCAGTTGCATAGATAGAGAAACTACCAACTCTGGAAGGTCTGTCCAGAGCAAAGCCTGTTCTTAAAGTGCAAGTATGCAATTCAGGTGTAAAATCAGATTGCAGTTCTTAATGTCAAGTTCAATTCTGAAGCTTTCTTTCCTAAAAGACTGTTGGAGCTGGACCAATTAAGACTTACTCTTACATAACTCAAAGACATTTAATATTGGTATGATCAGGAGAACAAAGGGGGCTTATCAGTATGAGGTGCAGATCAGTCGTGAAATAATTTAAGACCAACGAAGCAGGCATAAAAGCCGAAAAACATAATTCTGCTTGAATTTTCCTTCAACCAGATTTTTCTTGTTTTTTTATTATCGATTCTGAATACTTTTTATTATTAGTGAGTGACACTATTTGAAAGGATTTCAACATTGCAGTCTATGGAGGATCGGAGAAACATTGTGATCCTAGTGCAAAATTTCATGTTCATGAGATATTTGGTGATATGGCTTATTTGCAAGATTTACAACCCAAACGATTATACACCCATTTTAATGGACAGACAGTCATGTGTCTGCCACACCTGAATTCCCATTACATGAGGTTCTGAGTCAACAGCACTAAGTCATAATATTTATGATGATAACTCCTGTGAGAACGTCTGTCTAATTTCCTTTACAATCCTTTTGCATTATAGCAGTATCTGTATTATCATGAAACCTTTTGTTATGTTGCAGACACCTGGTTTACTGCATCTGGGATCTACTGCTGGAGTTCCTGATCCCAGAAGCTTCCAGTGAGGAATTTCAAAAGTCTTTGCTTTCCTGTGCTTCTGGCAGTTCTGAGAAGTTACTGGGCTGAGGTAAGTATCTTCTCGTTGGCATTTTCTTTGTGGAATTGAAATTGTGATGCATCACAACCATGTAGGAACACACACCTTCATGAAAGTCTAAGATGGAATTTCTTCACTTCTCCATTAAGAGAAATCATCCATGAGATCTGACAACACCACGTCCAGCTATTAGAATAGTCTTATGAATCAAAATGAATGTCTAATGAATCTATTTATCTGTAATGTCACTGAACATGGCAGTAGCTGCTTGAAAGAAGGCTGGCCTGACTTGTGATCCAAAGTTTTTCCCAATTGTTTAATGAACTCCCATGCAAACAGGTTTCTATTCAAAATTTCGTTGGGTAAAATTACTTTAGTTTGAAGACTATTAAGTAATGAACATAAATGGTCTTTTTTTGGGAATTGTTGAATTTTGTTTAATTATTAACAGTTGTAAAGCGGCCTGAACAAATTTAGCCTTTTCTCTCAAACAGGTCAAGAAGTAATCGCCATGCAGTGACTGAATACAAAGGAAATGTGTCACAAAAGCATCATATAGATATCACTACCAGAGATCAGATAAAACAAAGTATAACAACATATTTTTGCACTACAGTGTGCAAGGAAACATCCTGTCTGAATTTCGTACATGTCATCTTCAGATACGTAATAAAATGACTGCTTATAATAATAGACTATTTATTGGAAGTCTGTAATGCATGATCAGACGTCATCTTGCACTGCTTTGAGCTTTGTTCATCAGATATGATGTGAAGTTATCAGAAGGCGTACTGACCATCTCGAGTAGAGAGAAGGTGTTTTTGAGCAGATGTACAAAGCAATTCAAAATGATTAGAATGTTGAATATTGCAGTAAAATGAGAAACAGCTCTTCTGCAAAAGTGAGTTTTAAAAAGGTCTGGATTCATTCAATGTTTTAAAATGCCTTTGACAAAACTTTCTGCAACAATCTTCTAAACCTTCCACCTAACAATTCAACCACATTTATACCTTTTGCTGCTTTTGTTATGGTTGTGCCGACAAGGCCAATCTCCACAACTGCACTAATTAACAATATTTATTCATCTGTTTGTAAAATAGAGATGCAAGCACTGAATAGCACAATGTGAATTTATTACTTAGCACTTAAGAGTATTGCAAGGGCTGGAAATTTGTCAGAATTATTCCAGCTGTGATTACATGAGAATTCCACAGACATACCATGGGAATTTGTTTATGTTGTTAAACGGAGAATCTGTTGTATTTTCAACAGAGTAACCACATGGAAAGGGAGTAGATCTGGTAAATTTTCTGGCCAAGTGACTGAAGAACTAAAGCTGTACTCCATCCTCATTATAACCTGGTGCCTGATAACTGTGCATTTCAGTGATGAATTTGCTATAATATGGCTTTAAATGTAATACAAGATATCAAAATTAAGTTCCAATTTACTTTCTCTGGGAGATGGTTGAAATGAAAGCTTTACTTACAGAAGTCCTGTTTAAATGCTACATAATTTTTTTGTTGAACCACATGAACATTTTGCACATTTCATCTTTAAATATAGAAGCTGAAGTTCTAGGTGTGTGTTTTATATCGCTTAGAGTATACCTCCTAAAGTATTAAGGACTTTGTGTTGTTGATCACAATAGTACTTTGGCTGAAGACTTATCAGTCATTTTAAGTAATGTATAAAGATGTGCTGCCGTTTTCTCATTGCACCAAAATTGATATTCTCTTCATATGTCCATCTGCTGTAGCAGTCAAAATGAATGTTGCTTGTTTTGTTAACTAGTTATTTAAAAATGTGAATAAACTTGAAGTTGGAAAAAGGCACCTTAATTAAATTCTATCTTAGATTTTAGAAGTTGCCTTTGTAGCCCAACAAACTATGTTCTCTTATGCAAAATGGTGTATATCATCCAATCATAAATAAAATATTCATCCACAGTCTCCTCTTTATTAGTTATTCCCTATATCAGCTCATTTTCTTGAAATTAACTGTCTTCAACAAGTTAAGCATCAAGTCTCAAGGTAATTGTGTCAAAAACAGCGAGTTTCAAATATGCAGAAAAGTGATCTCCAAGTTCTGGAAACTTCAAAGTATTTCTTGGCTCTCCCTCTTTAAAAGAAGAAAAACCTTTACTTCTTCCATATGTGTTAAAACTCAGATACTCAAAATTGAGACTCTCGTACACTCAAAAATCCATGCTATAAAGAGAAGCAAGTAAAAACTGACTCCCTGTTTTCTAATATTCTCTCACCTGATCCTTTTCCTGTCCTAAATTCCATCTGTTTCAGTCCATTCTTCTGCCCAAACATAAGCTTCGGCTCTGTACGTTTCCTGAGTTGCAACATTGATTATTGTTAAAATGCTGCTCTCTGGCCTAAACCAATCCCTCAAAGAGCAATATTCTAGGCCGCCAAGCCCAAAGGGTGTAAGTGGTTTTATGACTTTATGTATGGAGTACATGAAGCTTATTTCAATGACAGGAGTTTTATATCTGTGATCAATACAGCATTTTATGCATTAAATGGGGGGAAAAGTCCACATACATTAATCCATGGGCATCATTTTGACCAAGTAATATGTTTAATAGCCGGTTGTTTCATTCTTCCAACACTTTATTCTTGCAATGAATATTAAATTCCAAGGCAGAACTGAAGCTTGAAACATTAAAGCCCACAACGAAAGGCTTCAAAATGTTGTATGTTTTTTGTTAAGAGAATAGGTTAAACAGAATTGTCTTCATATTTAAGGAGGAGGAAATTTGTTCAAATATCATGTTTGATATAAATATAATTTGATGATCTATATCTATATTGCTGTAGTGCATTGTATTTGGTGAGAAGCAAAAGTCCTTTACAGTGCATCTGATTGACACTTTTCCGGTTGAGCATTAGGGAACTCCATACGGGCAGATGTACGAGGTGATTTTGTAAGTATTGATGTTTCACCAAACTGACACATCAGTTAGATGCCTCTGTTATCTGCCAGAATGATATCAGGTAATCATGGATCTGTTGTGTGTTCGAATAAATAGTGTATATTTGACTGTAACTGTTATTTGTTGTCTCAAACGTTTAAGTGTTCACTGAGAGATCCCGGTTGTAAAATGCAATATTGCTGTTTCTAAGAATTGTGGACTTGCCAAACGTAAAACATTGTTGTCTTCTTAACGTTTAAATTAATGGGGTCAGTTTTAACTGCTCCTGCTTGGAGCAAAACTGACAACAGCAGATTCGTTGCACAATTTTACAACCTTCCCATTAAAGTCAATAGGAAGGAAAATGAAGCAGAATGTAAAACAGGTGGTAAGGCCGTTGTCACCCAATTCCCACTCAGTAAGAACAGTTAAAATTGATCTCAATATTTCTGCTCAAAATCTGAGTACTTCCATGATTTATAACATCTAACTGTCTGTAGAGGTATGTATGGAGAATTATGCAGTAGAATTTTGTAAAATATGTTGTATATTGTGCATTAAAATTCTATAGAATAAAAGTAAGTTCTGATCTTTATTTCCTTAATATTTTCTGACCAAATCATTGTGAGCACTATTACAGGTAGTGGCCTTGAATTTTGTTCTTGGGACGAGGCTGCAGAGTCAGGAGAAAAGTGGCTCCCTAACCCCCACCCATTTAAAAATGTCCACCTGTATTTTTGATTTTTAGTTATAAGGGCTGGAAGTGCAGGCTGGTTTGGGGGGTCAGACCAAGTGACCAAGGAAGAACCTAAGAAGCTGCCCGATTCCCAGGGCATGCTGGTGGAAAGCCTGTCTGGCATCTCTGGCATTGAATTTGTAATTTAGAAGGAAAGATATAAACAGTCTCATCTCTTACACTCATCCCCCTCACTCTCTCTATACTCCATTCATATCAGACTGTGCCCATGTACCCACATCCCCTTGGCACTTCATACCTCCATGACAATCTACCTATTTCCCATGGTCATTATGTCAGATGCACCCAGCCATCTCCTTTCTAGCCCTGTGCTAACTCAGTGTCATTTTATACCTCTCATTTACCCTCTTTTGCCCTTCCCTCTGCATACCAACTCACATTATAAAGGATGGGAATTAAGAACAGCTTCTTCTCCACTGTTATCAAACATCTGAATGGACCTCTCAAATTTTAAATTTAAACGTTGGTCTTGCTCTTTGTGCACCTTATCTGCAGCCGTAACATAGAGCGAAAACACAGTTCTATTACCCTAATGCACTTTGTATGGCATGATCTGCCAGTACTGCATGCAAAACAAAACTTTTCACTGTATCTAGGAAAATGTGACAATAATAATTCAAATCAAATAATAATAAATCAAATCAGGAAGGCTTCCCAACGTAATATAATGTTCCTCGCCTTTTGGTGACAACACTATTGGGATTAAAAAAACACTCATTGACACAGAAAAGGCAACATTTGCTGACGTTGAGGAGCAAGCACATTAGCGCCGATATCGCAAATATACCTAAAAAAGAGTGATAAGTAAATAATGACAGTTTTAGTGAAAGTATATCAGCTAAGAGAAATAAAGTTAAGCAAAGTAGAACATTTATTTTGGAAAAATTTGGCTTAATATTTGCACGTATGCATGCCATGGGCAATAATTTGTGGGGGTACTGCACACTCGGTAATCAGCATTGGAGAGTTGGTGTCAGCAAACTTAGGTTACAAAAAATACCCACTGCATTGAAATTGCTTCAACTGATCCTTTATGTAAACAAATATATCAAATGCTTAAAAACTTATTTCAACCAACATTTCAATTCAGTGAGCTGTTGGAGCTGTCCATCACTGTGAGACCCAGTTTGTGAAAATGAAAGTTTATGAAATCTCTCTCATCACAAATCCTATAATGGTTTTATTTGGCCAGGCACTCTGAAATACCTACTCAGTTATTTTAGTCCCAATTTGGTAGACAGCTGCACAGCAGCTTTGCTCGTTCCAAAGAGTTTATACACTTTTTGCACATAAGCATGTCATTTTACAATCCCAAAAAGTGCCTTACCTTCACCTAGGTGTCCTGAATCCATATCCTAAAGGGAACCATCCCTCAGATGCCCTGTACTGAGAAAAACAATCTTAATTAATAAAAATGCATTTTGACTCTTCTAGATATGACGCTTGACAGAATGAGATTTGTTGACAGGGCATAACAAATTGGAGAGTTCCAAGGGCTTTATGCACCTTTTAAACACAATCTTCTTCATGGCTCTCCCAAAATGTCTGACCCATCCCCCCGACTCTCAAGGCATGCTGGACATCCCTCACTCCTAAGTTGTCCTGAGACTATATCCACCTCAATTCTTTAAAGGGGTACCTGGCTATCTGAAAAAATGGACTGAGAATAGATTAGTCCTTACCTGGCCTAATCGCCACATTCCAGCCATGAAAGACTTCAAAATCTGATTTCAGTCAGCTAGTCATTCAAGTTGTCATCTGCCTCTGGACGCAATGCATACCTGAACAACAGCGTCTCAACCCTGCAATGGGTCAGGTGCCAGAGGGTTTAACTTCTTTTGGCTATTTTTGCCAAGGCGGCGATACTGTCTGTGCTAAGGCTACGAACACATCTACCTTTCTCACTTCTCATCATTACAAGTGAAAATGAAAACCATTTTGTTGTTGGTGGTGAGATGAACATGAGTCAAAAATCTCTTAAAGTTGTTCACATTGACTGCTAAATTCCTAATGTTTAGCTGAATGTTTGACAATATAATGAAGCTATTTTATACCTGGGGGTAGACTTTCCAGCCCCAGAATGATGAGGGTGATAGTGAGAAATTTGATGAATTGGATTTTACATCAAGCAAGCCCCTTCTGGACATTGACCTGGATGTTGAGACAAGTGTCTCATTTGTGAGTGGTGGGAGACTGGCAGGGTTTATTGCTTATGACCACCCTCATTATTAACTAATGACACTCCTACATTCACCTGTGGATAGACACAAGATATTTTCCCCTCCTTCACTTTTTGACATCCCTTATCAGGTTTTACTTGTTAACATTCTACTAGTCACACTAGTGTTTTCCTGGTGATGGAGAATATAGAATAAAGTTTTTGCACAATGGTATCCTTTTTACTGTATCACCCTGATTTTGGGAAAATATAAGCACTACTGCTGGGCCCCATTTGGGTGCAGTGGTAGTGTAGGGTAATTTAAAAAAAAGAAACAAGATCCTAGACTTCCTGATGTGTCTGATCCTGCCATTCTGGGTCTCTATCTTAGACACCCGGCACCTACATCTCAGGGCACACTATGTGGGTAGTAGCCACACACATCCCATTTATAGTACATTTCATCACTTCAATGCTGCTCTTTCGAGTGCACAGGCATGTTTTGTTGCATGCTGACTTCCAGGAACACTGTAGGTACAGGCGCTCAGTTCACAGACTGGACCCAGATTCATCTTGGCTTCTCGCTCACGTTCTTAACTCACACCCGCTTTGCACCTACCTGAAAAATCACATCATCCCTTCTTTGCTTTGCCTTGCCTTTTTGCGCTCTGCCCTCTCAGCCACACTATAACAGTGCACTGTAGTTCTGTGTTACCTTGCTGTTTAGTGCAGGCACAAAGCTAGGCACCTATCTCAGTTACGAGGGTGGACCTGTTGCTGTACGACAAGGAGCTATGTCAATCTTGCATCTACAGCCTGCACCAGAAACCTGCATAGAAAGTACAGTGCATATGCATCAACGATGGCTATGTGTCAATGTCAAAGGGATGCTGCTGTCAATCAGGTGGCTGATGCATTCAGTCAAGAGCAGCATCTGCTCATGGACTTAGGGGCTTCGGGACTGTCAGTTGTGTGCTTGGGACAGTCAGGGTCACAGGCTCCACCTCAGTATAGAGTTTTGGGAATGGGCCAGAGTCGTCCTGGCAGGTCCAGTGAAAGCAGTCGGGAATTGTGGATCCTCTGTCAGCGACGTAACAGAGGGCAATGGGGTTGGGGGGATCTGTTCTGTTATCAGTCAGGGCTGTCAGAATAAGGTTCAGAATTCAATATTTCATGTAGAGTCATTCCAGGCCGTCCTTTTTGGAGTGCTGCATGTTCCACTGTATGGACCAGAATGCAGATCCATCATTTGTGCGTGATGCAAATGCTGACTGCGTGCTTTACTCAGGACTGTAGTGATTGGAATGACATCAGTCAAGTGGCACAGTGGGTCAATGGTTTGCGCTGCTGCCTCACAGTGCCAGGGACCTGGGTTCAATTCCACCCTCAGGCAACTGTTTGGAGTTTGCACATTCTCCTGGGGCCTGTGTGGGTTTCCTCTGTGTGCTCTGGTTTCCTCCCACAGTCCAAAGATGTGCAGGTTAGGTGGATTGGCCATGCTAAATGGCCTGTAGTGTTCAGGGATGTGTAGATTAGATGGGTTATAAGGTGATGGGTGGGATGCTCTGAGGTTTGGTGTGGACTTGTTGGGTGGAAGGGGCCTGTTTCTACACTGCAGGGATTCTATGAATAAGAATTCCCTGATTGAAGCTGTTAATCTGGTTCTGCTCACTCTAGGAGCCAGTTAAAAGTGAACTGGGTCAGTGTCATGTACTATGCACGTGTAAATAAAGGGTGTCTTCGTAGTCAGATATTGGCCCCTGTGGAGTTATTTCAGGGACGTATCTGTTTCTTATGTTTCCCTCACAGGTTCATTGCAAGCATGAATGGTGGATTCAGCCCTAGCAGGTGTTGCTCTTTCAGTTGCAGAGATGGAATGAAGGTGAAATAGATGAAGAACAAATGTACCAGTAGGTCCAGGACCAGCAACAATGTCCAGCAAATGCTGAGCAGCCTCCACATGAGGAGGTCACTCGGGATGTGCAGGAGACAAAGGAGAGCCTGAATCTTTCATCCCTCAATGCCATTTCCTCCGGGTGAGTTAGACTCAATGTCAGTGCAGCTGATATCCTGGAGCACTGTCACAATTGTGCCACCTACTGGCAGGGAACCTGTCACGTGAAGGACTGGTGGCCATCCTATACTAGTGGCTGCCCACTGATAACCGTGTTCAATATTTACGCAATTGGCTCCATCCAAGGAACTCACTGGGCATCTGCTTGGGATTTCTCACTCAGCCACCCATAAGTGTTTAAAGGCTGTCACCAATGACATTTGTGCCTAGTACGCTGCTTCATCACATTTTATTGCGAAGAGGTTGGTGCTACAGCGTGGGCAAGAGGATTCAGTAACATAGCTGGCCTCCCCCAGGCACAGAATGTACCTGCTATCTTGGGAACTGCTATTGTGCCAACATCATTTAGAGCTCTCATGTTCCTGCTGCATCTGAGGGCGCAGATACCTTGACAAAGGCTGCCGTCAGCGACCACAGCTGATGACTCTACTTTACACAACCCCCCTGACTAAGGTGGAGCATAGATACAATGCAGACCATTCTTCAACTAGGGCCATGATGAAGCAGACTATAGGCCTCCTGAAGTTGAGGTTCTGATTCTTGGATCAGTCTCAGGAAGCCTTGCAGTATATTCCAGACAGAGTATAGAATGTGGAACTCTGTACGGTGGAGCAGGCAAAGAGGGAATGTGATGTAGGCTGATGAGCTGGGAAAATGGGAGCAGCCTTCAAGGAAGAGGCTGAGGAGATTGACCAGGATGGACATCCCCTCCCACATGATAAAGCATATCAGTGTCAGGTGCTATAAGCCAAACATGATTTGATTGACATCAGTGCCGGTAGATGAGAGCTGGGTGACTATTCATTGACTTTAAAATTGTTGGTGTTCGAAATGCAAACAGTTAATGTGAGAGGCAACTGCAGCTTCTGTTTGTTGTATTTCTGCATCTGGTACATAAGAGTTCTAAAGTATCTGAGTCTCATAACAATTCCCGGAAATAACAAGTGTTATTTTTGTTTACTTTTGATGTTGATGAACAGTGGTGAATGTTTGGAACTCCTTGAAGCTTCTCTTCATATGATGGGCCCAGATTGATCAATGATAAGATGCAGGGTTACAGTGTGGACTGAGTAGCGGATAAAGAGAGGATTGTGAGATGGGATATGGCTAAGGGCAGGTGAGCTGAGTACTTAACCAGCGATAGATGTCGGAATGTACCATTGTATGTGCAAAGAGGTGTCAGCTACCTATGTTCCATGAGATGTGTTCTTTTGTGGCATGGTGCTGACAGTGAAGGGCAACTCCAAACTGCGAACGCTTTACCAGCTGCGTGGCTGGGGGTCAAAGCCAGCACAAGCAATCCTGGGAAATTCCAATAGCAGCGAGAATTTCCACTGATGGCAAGTGGGAGAACCCAGCTAACATTGAACAAGAAAGGTGCCACAGGGGCGTGGTAGATAGTGAATGATACAGATTTGGGGTGATAATATGAGAAAACCCACTCAGCCTCACAGACAGAAAGCCTCCCATAAAACTTGACAAAACTGATGCTTCGCTGTTATCTGATAAGATTCAACCCTGTTCTTCAATGCTTTATTTATTTAACGATCCTTTATTTATATATTTATATTAATCTTGATCCCTAAAAAGAAACCCCTCCTATCTCGATCAGCTACAAATTTGCTCATTTGGATCTATCTTCTGTGTATCCTGTTTAAAAGGTAAAAGATTTAACATAAATTAAACAAGGTTTGACACTTCGGCTCAAGCAACACAATATGTACAAATTATTAAATATATGTAAAAAATGTACTGTGACTAGATGTGGGAGGGAAGCATTTTATACACAAAAAATGAAAAACATATTTCTGTCATGTAATATACCTTTTAATGTGGCCCAAAGGAAGCAGGGAAGTACAAGAATTCTGGCTCAACAGACCGTCAAAAGTCAACACTCCTACAGTTTTCATCTGAACAACAGGGTTACAGTAGTGTAGCAGCAGTGTTCCAGAATGAATAATTTAGATGCATGGATGAAATAATTCTGTGAATGTTAGTTCAAGTCCCACTGTGTCATTTTTTGAAAATCTCAAGTCAGCTTAAAAATCTGGAGATAAGAAAATTGGCAATTAAATTATCAGAATGCCAATCAAAAAAAACCTAAGGTTCTCAGATGATTTTAGGAATCAAAAATGACAGGAAAGCCCAGGAGAAAGGGATAAACCCTTAAAATTAAACAAGGGCTGATGTGAGGAAACGTTTGTTCATATGAAAGGTATTAGAAATCCAGGACTTTCTTCTGCAAAAACAATGTCAAGTCTAGGTTAGCTGAAAATGGGAAAACTGAGGTTGGTAGTTTTTTTGTTAGGCAAGGGTATGGAGGCGTATGGAAACCAAGGTTTTAGAGTAGAATTGTAGCTCGGGTTGTGGATGTTGTGGTTGGTTGGCTCACTAAGCTGGTTTGTTGTTCCACAGATGTTTCATTACCCTGCTGGGTGACATCATCAGTGCAGCCTCCGATGAAGCGCTGTTGTATTCTTCCGTCTGTTATTTAACCTCTGGAGTCCGTTGAGTTGGATTACCTCACTTCCGGTTTTCCTTCGCAATAGAGTGTGTATGGGGTCGAGTTCTATGTGTTTGTTGATGGCTTTCTTCATGGAGTACCAGGCTTCTAAGAATTCCCGTCCTTGTCTCTGCTTTGCTTGTCCCAGGATCTTGGTGTTGTCCCAGTCGAATTGGTGGTTCTCCTTATCCATGTGGATAGAGATGAGTGAGTATTGGTCATGTCTTTTTGTAGCCAGTTGATGTCCGTGTACCCTTGTTGTTAATTTCCTTCCTGTTTGTCCGATGTAGTGTTTGTCACAGTCTCTGCAGGGAATCTGCACGTAGAACTCGACCCCATATATACTCCATTGCGAAGGAAAACCGGAAGTGGGGTAATCCAGCTCAACAGACCCCAGAGTTTAAATAACTGGCAGGAAAACATAATGGCACTTCATCGGAGGCTGCACTGATGATGTTACCCAGCAGGGTAATGAAATGTCTGCAGAACAATGAACCAGCTCAGCGAGCCAACCAAACACAATATGGAAACCAAGGTGGGTGAATGGAGTTAAAATACGGATCAGTCATGATTTAACTGAAGGTTAGAACAGGCTCAAGAGACTGATGGCCTCTCTCATTCTTATGTCTTGAGAAAACATGCTATCCCAAAATGCTGTGGCCCAAATGTGACTGTACTCCCACAGCTACCTGGCTGTGACTCTGAGCTTCTGACTTCTTGTCATTAAAGAAGACTGTCCACAATAACCTTCTCTGGGTCACCTGCAGGAAAGGTTAGTGACATCCAAATTGCAAGAATGAAAACAACATAGCACCTAAGTTCAGCATGTATTCATGGAAAAAACAACTCACACTCACAATACTTATTGGACAATTTGATTATTACATCTTGTTTTACACCATGCAAGCATAAAATACAGTGAACAAGGAATTTGGACTGTTTATTAACATATGCTAACATTTAAGTGGATAGGCCAGGCATTACAGAATTTTTGACATTTAATAGCAAGGGAGCATTTTTTTTAAATTTGGAAAATGACTGAGTTTCAATGTAGGAATGCAAGCAGATGCTTTAGATCAGGTCTTTTCCTCTCCTTATAAACCGGACATTTTACTTCAACTAATACAGACCCCAGGTGTCAGTTGCGTTTCATAGTTGCCAAGGGACTCTTTAGTCTGAAATGTTGTATGTCTAGCAATGCCCTTGACATGAGCAGGCTTCTTAAACCAAGCAACAATCCAGATACGAGTTACATACTAAGAGCTGGGCAATTCGCCTTTATTTTAACTGTATATCCATTCATAGGATGTAGACATTGCTGGCTAGGCCAGCATTCATTGCCATCTCTAATTGCCCTTGAGAAGTTGGTAGTGAGCTGCCTTCTTGAACCATGGCAGCCCTTGGGAGGTAAGTACATTTACAATGCTGTTTGGAAGGGAGTTCCAGGATTTTGACCCAGCAACAGTGAAGGAATTGTGATGTAATTTCCAAGTCAGGATGGTGTGTGGCTTGGACAGAAAATTGCATGTGGTGGTCTTTCCTGTCCTTCTAGGTGATAGAGGTTATAGGCTTGGAAGGTACTGCTGAAGTGCATCTTATGTATGGTACACTCTGCAGCTGCTGTATATCAGTGGTGGGGGGTAGGAATGTTGAAGATGGTAGATGGGTTGCCTATCAAGCAAGCACCCCATCAACCTCATTTGTGATTTTAAAAAAATCTTATTTCTGCTATTTTGCATTTTGGTCATCTTTGCAATTCATCACAGCCTTGCCTGGTTTGTAAATATCTTCTGATTTTGACTGGCCTGGTAAAAGAAATGCTATTGTGCAATATTTCAAATGTACGATCTGGGTTTCATGTTTAGGTTTAATGACATTCTTATCGACAAGTTTATGAAAACAAAACTGAAAAATAGCAAAAGGTCAACATTAATATTGATTACAAAGCAGCAAGATGTAAGATTTGTTTGACTATGTTGTCATTGAAACAAAGTAACTCTTATAAGATTGGCATTTCGTATGCACAGTGGTTAATCAATCAACATTTTCCTAAGGAACGAGTGTGCAATAAAAGTAGTTTGCCACTAAGGGAACTGTACAATCATTCTCCCTTTTTTGGGCAAAGTTAATGATGAAATGTCAGGGGAATGACTAGTGGTTAGCTCTTCAGAGAGCTGGCACAGGTACCTTGGGCTAAATACACAAAATAGACTTTCATTTTCACTGCTCAGCACTGATTTTGTGGAATGGACCACCCGCTTGTTTTTGAATCAGTCCAATCTTCATCCCATTGATTTTACTAACATACAACTGGAAAGAATTAACTGTGCTTTCTGCTTTTCCTAATTATGAAGGAAAACAGTTTGGTTTAATAATCACACTATGGAATAAATTTTCTTAGAGTTTCACCTACTTTAACTTCAGTGGACTGCCTGTTTATTATACGTGTAAATCAGAGTTACACCAAGATTACAGTGTGAGAAGCACTGAGGATATTTCACCCCAATATTTTCTTTTGAATCATGGACAAAACATTGAAATGTTCTCTGTGAGTTGATGTTAGAAACATAGAATGCCTACAGCATGGAAGCAGGCCATTCAGCCCATCAGGTCCACATCAACCCTCCTTATCCCTGTAACACCATGTTTCCATTTTTACACAGTCACCCAAGGCTGAATTGAACCTGAATCCCTGGTGCTATGAGGTAATAGTGCTAACCACTGTGCCACACCGTTGTTTGAGTCTGCTTTGAAGCTAACAGACCCAGTGATATGTGCTCATGTAGTCTTTTGAAAACATTTATTTTAATATGTTTATGCTTCATATTAACATTTCAGAAGAATTGTGGCGATCACACATGAATGGCCAAGATCAGTGAATGTATCTTCAAATGTTAAACAGTTGCACCAGCCAGCTCAGAAACTGCTCAATTAATAATTTTCCATGCACTTATTGACCAACAACTTGTCTCAGTCAGGACTTGTGCCTGGGGTTCTTGCGTTTCCCCCTCCCACCCTTGCTCACTTGGCTCACATGTGACCTCAACACACTGATGACAACCATATCACCCAAACAGGTCGCACAACTTTCACTGACAAACTTGCACCTGTCTTTCTATCTGTCTCCCAGAAGAGCCTGGGCACAGTCAGATGCATGAGGAACTGACTGGTGGAATAAAAACAGAAATTGCTGGAGAAACTCGACAGGTCTGGCAGCATCTGCGGAGAGAGAAACAGAGTTAATATTTCAAGTCCAGTGACCATTCATCAGAGCTGATAGTAACTAGGAAAGGTGGCACATATGCTGAAGAGAGGGGATGGGGTAAGGGAATGAGCAGTAGGTGGAGGCAGAGCCCAGAGAGAGAGAAAGACAGGCAGATAAATGAATGCATAATGGTAAGTCAGGGAGAAAGAAAAGCTGATGATGGGGACCATAGGTAGGTGAAAAGTGGATTGGCTATGCTGAAAACAGCTGTGAATTAATTCTGAAGAAGGCTCGCTGAACTCAAAACATTAACCCCACTTTCTCTCCTCAGATGCTGCCTGACCTGCTGAGTTTCTCCAGAAATTTGTTTTTGTCTCACACTTCCAGCATCAGCAGTTCTTTGTTTTATTCTAATAATCCTTGGGAGGCAGGTGCACTGCATTTTGAGACACTGTGGCAGAGGATAATGCTGGTTGAGACTGTGGTCACCAACAGAGTTGTGACCGTTGAAGGTGAGGGAATCCTTCTTTTCTTCTTCCACTTCCCCTCATCCCACAGTCTACTCTTGTTGAGACATGATGGTGGAGCAAGCATCAATTTCTTGCTTTCTCCTGTCCTCACAATAAAACAAGCTTTAATTTTCTGATCCCCGACATCGCAACATGTTTAGGCCAATGAAGGAAGGTGATAATGAAGAGCCACTACAGCTTTATTTCATTGTCATAGCCACAGGCTGACATGCTGTGTAGTGAGAGAGGAGCACAGAGGTTGGATCTGTTTGAGGTTTGGCACTTGGACACAGGTGGCCTGCAGCAAATGCAGGGCTAGAGGATAGCATAGATCCAGCTCACTGGAGAGTGATGCTGCGCGTTAGCTCTGCTACAGCAGACTGTAAATAATGCCTTATGTAGCCCAAGCTGTAGAAGAACTTTGAAAAGTTGGCACACTGCAGAACAGCCAGAGAGCCTACATTCTGTGGAGCTAATTGTGATGCAGCATCTGATGGCCAATGTCTTTGCTTCTTTTTCAGCACATCAAAATGATGTTGTGCAGATTGCTGGCATTCGGATTGCTGGTTCGGAATAGCAGCATGCAAAAGTGTCAGATCATTCCTATAATCTGTTCTCAGATTGCAGATTTTGGCAGACTGGGCCATTAACATCCCCGTTGGCCCTGGAAAAAAACCACCCACAAGCTATTTTTTGACCTGGAATTAATTTGAGAGAGGTGGGGTGGTATTGGGATCTCAACATTGTGCCTCTCATCAAAAATTCCAGCCCCCTCCCCACCTCCAGACTCAGCTGGAAGATAGGGTACAGAGGGGGTTAAATTCTGCCCCAAATGTCTAACCTGAGTGAAGTCTGTTCTGATCAGAAGTATAGGTAGAGTGGACAGCCAGAGACTTTTTCCTAGGGTGGAGGTAGCTATTATGAGGGGGCATAGTTTTAAAGTGAGTGGAGGTAGATATAAGGGAGAAGTCAGAGGTGGGTTCTTTACTCAGAGAGTGGACGGGGCGCGGAATGCATTGCCGGAGAGGGTAGTGGAGTCGGCCTCATTAGGGGCATTTAGGTGGTTATTAGACAAGCATATGGATGATAGTATAAGGTAGGGGTGGAGGTTAGATAGACCTTAGGGTTTAGGGTAAAATTTTGGCACAACATCGTGGGCCGAAGGGCCTGTACTGTGCTGTACAGTTCTATGTTCTATGTTCTATGAAGCATGGAATTTATAAAAGCAAACACTGAATAGAGATTCAGGAAATCTGGAACAAAACCAGAAAGTACCTGAGAAACTCAGCAGGTCTTGCAGCATTTGTGGAGAGAGAAACAGAGTTAATGTTTCAAATCTGGTATAAATCTTCTTCAGAATGGAGGTTGAGTCTTTTGTCAAACATTAAACATGGAGAAAAATTCACTATTACAAAAGTGAGCTTTGAATAAGATGTATCATTGCAGTTTTGTATATTTTAAGAAAGATATTTCTTTAATTTCTTAAATTTGAAATCCCAGTTAGATAACTTCAGTGAATCTACCGGTGGGAGTACCCCCGAAAAGCTGAATAGTAAATTTAAGAACAGAGACTGAATGTGGAAATGCCAAACTTGGCAACATGCCACCATTGGATATAGGATATCCATATGCCAACTGATCATATCATTCAGCATTGAATTCAACTATTTTTTGATATCAGACTCAGCTCCTATTTTGTTTTATGGTCTTTTCCTGGTTTGTTTGTTTCTTAATTACTTTGCTTTTTGTTGGTTGCTTCCTGCCATTCACACCACCTCTGGACATTTTTTTCTTACTTGTCCCATCGCCTCTACCTTTGGTATAACTTTATGTCATCTAATTTCATACACCAACACCACCACACCCTCCCCATAACCCAAATAGCTTCTATGCGATTACTGGGTTTCCCTATCACTTTGCTTCCTACCTGCCTCCTTTATGCTTAACCAAAATGGTCTGCATTTCTAACTCTTCTCAGGTCTGATAAAAGATCACAGACCTGAATAGGTACCTTATTTTGTATTCACCACAGAAGCTGCCAGACCTCCTGAGCGTTTTTAGTATTTTTTCCTCTTATTTCAGATTTTGCTTTTGTGTTGTAGCAACCCTGCATGTCTTTGGGTTCCTTTTCATTCCAGAGCAGCTCTCCAGTCAGCGTGAAGTCACATTTCATTGTGTGCAATAAAGGGATGTTTCCTACACCCCTGTGTTTTCACTCCACGTGCCAAGCATGGAGAGTAAGTTCTCTCACTGATTAAAACAAAACCTAATAAGTATTTACTTTAAACAAAAATGGAGCAACATGGTTCAGAAAAGGCTATTTATTGGTTCCATCGGCTTGTTAATTGTAAGGGAGCTGTCTTTATTTGAAAGACGTACAATGAGAAAATACATACAAGAATAATAAGTTCACCTGTCCATGAATTAGAAACATGGAGGTCAGGGCAACAGGGATTAGTACTGGAAGCATGAAGGGGAAACACATTTTCGCATGAAAGGATATTTAAACATGAGCCGTATCTATTTATCACGCAAAGATAGGCAGAAGAGTAAGTTGTAAAGTGGACGTAAGGATTCTGCATAGGTTAAGTGAGTGGGCAAAATAAGGCAGATGGAATTATAATGTGAGAAATATGAACTTGTCCACTCGGCAGGAAGCATAAAAATATTGTTTAAATGGTGGGAGATTGCAAACTCTGCAGCACAGAGAGGTATACTTGTCTGGAAATATAGAAAGTCATAAGTCACACGGCACAGATGAGGCCCTTCAGCCCAAAAGTCTGTGCTAACTTATGCGTCACAAGAAGTTAACATGTCGGTTCAGCAAATATTAGGAAGGCAAACATAATGTTGTCATCTATTGCAAGAGAATGGCATATAAACATAGGGAGATAAGGTCAAGTGGACAGGGAATTGGTGAGGCAACAATTGAACTTGTGGTTTTCTTACTTAAGAAAGATATAATTGCATTAGAAGCAGTTCAGGAAAGGTTCACTTGACTGATTCTTGGGATGAAGGACTTATGAAAAACGGTTAGACTGGTTGGATCTGTATCCATTTGAGTTTAGAAGAATGTGATGTGATCTTTTGGAAGATGGTCCTGAGAGGACTTGACAAGGTAGATGCTGAGAGGTAATAGGAACTGCAGATGCTGGAGAATCTGAGATAACAAGGTATAGAGCTGGATGAACACAGCAGGCCAAGCAGCATCATAGGAGCAGGAAAGCTTGACATTTCGGGCCTAACCCCTTCATCAGAACATTTTTGAAATGTCAAGCTTTCCTGCTCCTATGATGCTGCTTGGCCTGCTGTGTTCATCCAGCTCTGCACCTTGTTATCTTAGACGTTGAGAGGTTTCCTCTCCTGGGAGAAACTAGAACCAGGGACTGAGTTTCAAAAAGTAGTCTCCCATTGAAGACAGAGATTAGGAGACATTTTCACTCCAAATGGGTTGTTAATAGATGGAATTTAATTCACCTGACAGCAATGGAAACAGACTCTAATAGATTTTGATTAATAAGAGGCTCTAAAGGTATAGGGTGTAGACAAGAAAGTAGAGTTGAGGCCATAGCCACAATCAGGCACAATCTTCTGAAATGGCAGAGCAGACGTATATGATGAATGGCCTATTCCTGCTTCCAATTCATTTGTTTTTATGTAATTCCTTATGCTATAAAATACATCAGTACAGAAGCTAAGTAGTTCGCTTTGCTTAAAAGAGAGGTAGACACTTGAAGCAAAAGCATGGAGAAAGGAGAATGAAGCAAAATTAGAGCTGAGAGCTTTGATTTGGAAGTAGTACTGCCTTGAACGTAGTTGAGTAAAGCACATCTTCCTGACTGAAATTTCAAAGGCCTCTGGATATACTCTGGGTGAGAATATGTTTACTTTACCTATTTAAACTAGTAGACAAATACATCACAGTTGAATCTTCTTTATTCTGGCTCTTACAACTTAGTGATGTTGTATATGTTGGCTGTTCAACCCTGAGAAATGCACCAGCTGTGGGATGATGGCCCAATACATACGGCTTGCATAGTATTTTGGCTATACAACAAGCTTTCCCCACTTTGGATGCTCACACATAATCTGATACAAAATGTATTAAAATTGCAGACAGGTCTCAACCTCACATTTAGATCATCCTCGTCCAGACATTTATGTCATTAAATTTGTTGTCATTTTCTTAGTTACTGCCAAAGAAATTTATCTCCTTGAATTGGAAAACTACAGAATCATGTTGCCTAGTAATCTGGTTCAAATTCATTGTCAAGGGAATATCTTTAGATACATAATAATGGCTCTGTAAGGAGGCACTCTTATTTTCACATTTGATACAATTATCTGTAACTTTGAGCAGAAAATGTAGATAAAATGTTTCCATTTTACAATTAGCTGCTATTGATAAAGGAACTTTTTTTTTACTTCGCACCATTTCTGTTGTGAATATAATTCTATTGATGACCTATAAAATTGGTTAGCTCAGATGGTCAGTGCGTGGTTCTGAATAATGCCAAAAATATGAGTTTGATTCCTGAGATTAATGTGGGACCTGCCTCATTGCCTCACCCCTGAGTGTGGAAGGCAATGGCAATACACCAATGATAACAATTCTGCGCAGGAAATGTGGCTCAGCATTGAGTAATAGCAGACAATGAACCAAGGATCTGCCCACAGGCACGTGGGAGTAGAATATCTATTGCAACTTTTATTTATAAACAGCATATCAATACAATTCCTGCATCACATTTGCTGGGAAGTAAATTTCTCACATTTTACCTCAGATTTGTGAAACAAGCAAAATGCAACAAATTTGAGTTTTGTAGCTTTGAAGGTTGAAGTAAAGCTATCTTTTGTTTCCTTTTTTACTCTCATGATCATGATATCAAGGTTTGAAATAATATTTCAAATGTAATAAATCTTACTAGTTCAGTAGAGAAAATATTTTCTTCACGGCCTGGATGGCATCTGACAGAAATGGACCCTAGCCTGCTGGAAAAGATTTCCAGTGAGTTAAAGATTTGGTGGATACTGCAGTAGACAAATGATCCATTCCTTCAATCTTTATTACTTTGCTGAGGCAGTCGCATATTAACCTCAGGAATCAAACTCATATTGTTGGCATTATTCAGAACCACACATTGACCATCTGAGCTAACCAATTCTTTAGCTCATATCCACACATCACTTCTAATAAAACCACAGTGTGTACAATTTCTCAGCATGCATCTAGACAATTGCTTTCAGTCGTTTCAGTGGCGGGAGTCCAGAAGGAGTTGCGAGGGCAGCCTGGGGAGGTGAGCTTCTCCTTTAAAAACTTACCTTGTGAATAGGCGGAGTGCGCGTTGAGCAGGAGCAGACACGGGACGGTTGAGTAAGTGAGGTAATATATTTGGGCGGTTGCTTTACCCGAAACACTACTAACGTAGTGCCTTCCACCCAACCAAAAAGGTTCTGAGCGCCGATTTGGTAAGTTACTAGTTTTTTTTTCCAATAGTCTGTTTTTTAGAATTCAGAACAAAGGGAATGGATGTTAGGGCAGTTGCACGCTCCTCCTGTAGGATGTGGGAGGTAAGGGTCACCACTAGTGTCCCTGCTGACTTCATCTGCGGGAAGTGCACCCAACTCCAGCTCCTTGGAAACCGCGTTAGGGAACTGGAGCTGGAGCTGGATGAACTTCGGATCATTCGGGAGGCTGAGGGTGTGATTGAGGGGAGTTACAGGGAGGTAGTCACACTTCAGATACAGGAAAAAGGTAGATGGGTTACAGTCAGGGGACGGAAAGGGAACAGGCAGACAGTGCAGGGATCCCCTGTGGCCGTTCCCCTCAATAACAAGTATACTGTTTTGGATACTGTTGAGGGGGACGACTTACCAGGGGTAGGCCATGAGGTACAGGTCTCTGGTGCAGAGTCTGTCCCTGTTGCTCACAAGGGAAGGGGGGAGAGGAGGAGAGCATTAGTCATTAGGGATGCCATAGTTGGGAGGACAGATAGGAGATTCTGCGGGAACAAGAGAGACTCGCGGTTGGTGTGTTGCTTCCCAGGTGCCAGGGTCCATGATGTCTCAGATCGTGTTTTCGGGATTCTTAAGGGGGAGGGGGAGCAGTCCCAAGTTGTGGTCCACATAGGCACCAATGACATAGGTAGGAAAAGGGATGGGGATATAAGGCAGAATTTCAAGAAGTTAGGGTGGAAGCTTAGAGCTAGAACAAACAGTTGTTATCTCAGGTTTGTTACCCGTGCCACGTGCTAGCAAGGCAAGGAATAGGGAGAGCGAGCAGTTGAACACGTGGCTACAGGGATGGTGCAGGAGGGGAGGGATTCAGATACCTGGATAATTGGAGCTCATTCTGGGGTAGGTGGGACCTCTACAAACGGGATGGTCTGCACCTGAACCAGAGGGGTACCAATATCCTGGGGGGGAAATTTTCTAATGCTCTTCGGGAGGGTCTAAACTAATTCAGCAGGGGGATGGGAACCTGACTTGTAGCTCCAGTGTACAGGAAGTTGAGAGTAGTGAGGTCATGAATAAGGTTTCAAGGTCGCAGGAGTGTACCGGCAGGCAGGAAGGTGGTTTGAAGTGTGTCTACTTCAACGCCAGGAGCATCCGGAATAAGATGGTTGAACTTGCAGCATGAGTTGGTACCTGGGACTTTGATGTTGTGGCCATTTCGGAGACATGGATAGAGCAGGGACAGGAATGGTTGTTGCAGGTTCTGGGGTTTAGATGTTTCAGTAAGATCAGGGAAGGTGGTAAAAGAGGGGGAGGTGTGGCATTGTTAGTCAAGAACAGTATTACGGTTGTAGAAAGGACGTTTGATGAGGACTCGTCTACTGAGGTAGTATGGGCTGAGGTTAGAAACAGGAAAGGAGAGGTCACCCTGTTGGGAGTTTTCTATAGGCCTCTGAATAGTTCCAGAGATATAGAGGAAAGGATAGCAAAGATGATTCTGGATAGGAGTGAAAGGAACAAGGTAGTTGATATGGGGGACTTTAACTTTCCAAATATTGACTGGAAACGCTATAGTTCAAGTACTTTAGATCGGTCAGTTTTTGTCCAATGTGTGCAGGAGGGTTTCCTGACACATTATGTAGATAGGCCAACAAGGGGTGATGCCACATTGGATTTGGTACTGGGTAATGAACCAG
Source organism: Ginglymostoma cirratum (assembly GCA_024137785.1). Taxonomy (NCBI): domain Eukaryota; kingdom Metazoa; phylum Chordata; class Chondrichthyes; order Orectolobiformes; family Ginglymostomatidae; genus Ginglymostoma; species Ginglymostoma cirratum. The sequence continues at coordinate 14,507,202 of JAHRHZ010000041.1, forward strand.
GCCAGGTGTTAGATTTGGAGGTAGGTGAGCACTTTGGTGATAGTGACCATAATTCGGTTACGTTGACTTTAGCGATGGAAAGGGATAGGTAAATACCGCAGGGCAAGAGTTATAGCTGGAGGAAAGGCAATTATGAGGTGATTAGGCAAGACTTAGGATGCATAGGATGGGGAAGGAAACTGCAGGGGCTGGGCACAATTGGAATGTGGAGCTTGTTCAAGGAACAGCTACTGTGTGTCTGTGATAAGTAGGTACCTGTCAGGCAGGGAGGAAGTGGTCGAGCGATGGAACCGTGGTTTACTAAAGAAGTTGAATCTCTTGTCAAGAAGAAAAAGGAGGCTTATGGAAAGATGAGGTGTGAATGCTCAGTTAGGGCACTTGAGAGTTACAAGTTAGCCAGGAAGGACCTAAAGAGAGAGCTAAGAAGAGCCAGGAGGTGTCATGAGAAATCTTTGGCAGGTAGGATCAAGGAAAACCCTAAAGCTTTCTATAAGTATGTCAGGAATAAAAGAATGACTACAGTAAGATTAGGGCCAGTCAAGGACAGTAGTAGGAAGTCGTGCGTGGAGTCCGAAGAGATAGGAGAGGTGCTAAATGAATATTTTTCATCAGTATTCACACATGAAAAAGACAATGTTGTCGAGGAGAATACTGACATACAGGCTATTAGACTAGACGGGATTGAGGTTCATAAGGAGGAGGTGTTAGCAATCCTGGAAAGTGTGAGAATAGATAAGTCCCCTGGGCTGGATGGGATCTATCCTCGGATTCTCTGGGAAGCTGGGGAGGAGATTGCAGAGCCTTTGGCTTTGATATTTATGTCGTCATTGTCTGCAAGAATAGTGCCAGAAGACTGGAGGATAGCAAATGTTGTCCCCTTGTTCAAGAAGGGGAGTAGAGACAACCCTGGTAATTATAGACCAGTGAGCCTTACTTCGGTTGTGGGTAAAGTGTTGGAAAGGATTATAAGAGATAGGATTTATAATCATCTAGAAAGGAATAATTTGATTAGGGATAGTCAACATGGTTTTGTGAAGGGTAGGTCGTGCCTCACAAACCTTATTGAGTTCTTTGAGAAGGTGACGAAACAGGTGGATGAGGGTAAAACGGTTGATGTAGTGTATATGGATTTCAGTAAAGCGTTTGATAAGGTTCCCCACTGTAGGCTATTGCAGAAAATTCGGAGGCATGATATGGAGGGTGATTTAGCAGTTTGGATCAGAAATTGGCTAGCTGTAAGAAGACAGAGGGTGGTGGTTGATGGGAAATGTTCATCCTGGAGTTCAGTTACTAGTGGTGTACCGCAAGGATCTGTTTTGGGGCCACTGCTGTTTGTCATTTTTATAAAGGACCTGGATGAGGGCGTAGAAGGATGGGTTAGTAAATTTGCGGATGACGCTAAAGTCGGTGGAGTTGTGGATAGTGCGGAAGGATGTTACGGGTTACAGAGGGACATTGATAAGCTGCAGAGCTGGGCTGAGAGGTGGCAAATGGAGTTTAATGCGGAGAAGTGTGAGGTGATTCACTTTGGAAGGAGTAACAGGAATACAGAGTACTGGGTCAATGGTAAGATTCTTGGTAGTGTGGACGAGCAGAGAGATCTCGGTGTCCATATGCATAGATCCCTGAAAGTTGCCACCCAGGTTGATAGGGTTGTTAAGAAGGCATACAGTGTGTTAGGCTTTATTGGTAGAGGGATTGAGTTTCGGAGCCGTGAGGTCATGTTGCAGCTGTACAAAACTCTGGTGCGGCCGCACTTGGAGTATTGTGTACAGTTCTGGACACCGCATTATAGGAAGGATGTGGAAGCATTGGAAAGGATGCAGAGGAGATATACCAAGATGTTGCCTGGTATGGAGGGAAGGTCTTATGAGGAAAGGCTGAAGGACTTGAGGCTGTTTTCGTTAGAAAGAAGAAGGTTAAGAGGTGACTTAATAGAGAGATACAAGATGATCAGAGAATTGGATAGGGTGGACTGTGAGAGCCTTTTTCCTGGGATGGTGACGGCTAGCAGGAGGGGACATAGCTTTAAATTGAGGGGTGATTGATATAGGACAGATGTCAGAGGTAGATTCTTTACTCAGAGAGTAGTAAGGGCATGGAATGCCTTGCCCGCAGCAGTTGTAGACTCGCCAACTTTAAGGGCATTTAAATGGTCATTGGATAAACATATGGATGATAATGGAATAGTGTAGGTTAGATGGGCTTCAGGTTGGTTTCACAGGTTGGCACAACATCAAGGGCCGAAGGGCCTGTACTGTGCTGTAATATTCTATGTTCTATGTTCTAATTCTCTGAGTACAATTTTTCTTCCTCCAGAGATTAGATTTCTATGTTTTTTCAGGTAGAGTTTCACAACTATCATGCTGTTACCTGCATAAAGATATTATAACTCTTTTAAAGATAGATTTTAAATTCTACAGTTTTTAAAGGACTGACTCTAGACAGCTTCTGAAGATTACTGAGGTTTTGTGGATCAAGTTGTCTTATCTACAGAAGACATCGTTAATCTTCGATTTGATTATAACTGTGGTTTCGACTGGGAATAAGCGAGTCCCTCAACACCTTTGTAAAAATTAAGATTTGCCGTCTCAAAAGTAAAAGATTTAGGCAACTTAAAGCCACTGGTGGGAGAAGGATCGAGACTGTTGATTGAATTACCATGAAATCTTATTATGAGCGTCATGCATCACTTGTTACAAGGTCACATGGTAAGTGGCCATCTTTGCTCCCTGTTGAAAGATACAATAAAAGATACAAACTACTATGCAGGCAGAGTTCCAGCAAAGAGAAACAGAGTAAGAATCCTGCAAGCCGAGATTTCTAACCATTATAGTCAACGAAGAAGCCAAAGTGCCTAGTTGCAGTGCCTTACAAAAGAAGCAAGAGGTCAGATCTTCCAATGGTCTGACAATTGTTATTCCATTGTAAAGTGAATTGTGCATTGGGATTCTTTGGAATCCTCATTGGCACAGACGCCAAAGGAACTGCCTGGGAAGTTGAAGATTCACTGGACCTTGAACCCTTGGAAAGTCTTCATTTAAATCTAGGAATTTGGAGGGTTCTGACGAAATTAAGTTGTTACCCAGGAAAATTTAGACTGTTAAATATATAGTGCAAATCCTCAGTAACTATTCAGCTAACCCCATACTTAACTCACGCACCCCGACAACACATTTGCTACATGTGTTGACTTGCCACCCACATACCCCAATTCCACACCCAAAACCTCTTCCCCTGTATCTGGACCCAACATCCACTGAAGCCTATCTGCTGCCAAACCTGATTTCTTCCACCCACCTCCTACTCTAAACACTGCATCACTTGTCTAGATCTCTTGCACTTGGCACCCATTTCAAGCTCACCCGAGAAATCAGCCTCCAGAAGATCAACTATAGGAGCCTACACTGTCATTGCAAAATCCCTGCATTTTGAAGACTTCAAGACTCACTTCAGCCAAAACAACTCCACTAATGAACAGTAGTTGTTCATTGAAAGAGATGCCCATTGTGGTACACCTTTTAAGTGGAGTTGTTAGGCATTACTAGAGGGAAAGTGATAAAGTGTATCACTCAGGCTTAGACTCAGTTTGTTATGAGGAAGCAATCAACTCAGACATGTGTCCACGTTATCTAACTATCTAAGTATGTGATACTGCTACCCGCGTCTTAAATAAATGAAGCAATGTACATTTGAGTTAACCAATTCCTTCTGCACAGTTGGTTGCTTAAGCACAAGGTAAAGAAAAACACAATAATGTCCACATCCAATGTATGTTTTTTTTTTCTTTAAAAGAAGTGTAGGGTTCTGGTTTGCAATCTGTTATTGTCTGATTTTTAGGTGGTTCAATCACCTCCAGATCCTGGTTCTAGACACTGGACTTATTTAGGAAATGAAGAAGGCAGTAGACAGGTGTTTTAGGGCAAAAGAATCTCTGCATTTTTCCAATACAAAAGGTAAGTACAATACAAGAAATATGGATAAATTCAATAAACAGGGAAATTGACACAATCAATACAGAGGACAGTAATACTATTAAATACACTATTAGCTAGATTAAACACTACTAGAACCTAAAGACAATAGTTTTAACTACAGAAACTTTAATCAGGCTTCCTACTGTTGGGGTTCCAATGTATTGTCAATACTGCCTTCCCCTCCCTGCTAGATAGGTCAGAAATTTGGGGTCTTGGGACTTTCAACTCAACCCTGAGGAAAACGTGGTTTTAAACTGTGTCTGGTTGTTGAAGTTCTTGCCATTGGTTCTCTTGGTTTGAAACAGCCCTTTTGTTCAGACAGTGCTTAGTTGGCTTCCCCTCTCTCCGATGTCCTTTGTTGCGATGAAACTCTTGGTTTGGCTTCCCGATTCAGCTTCTCTGTTCAGCCTTTGTAGTTCTTGGTTCCTAAGCTGCTTGTTGGGTCTAGAAGCCTGTGGGGAAGCTGTTTGTGGAGAAGCTTCTTGTTGGGGAAAAAAAGACTCTGATTAGGTCGGGGCTGGCAGGTATACTTGATGTGTGCCCTGTTATCTCCCCTTAAATCTGCGTTGTCCATTATGTTTCTGGTGTTTCCTTCTGAAGCCAGAGATAGTAGGAACTGCTGATGCTGGAGTCAGAGATAACAAAGTGTAGAGCTGGATGAACACAGCAGTCCAGGCAGTGTCAGAGGAGCAGGAAAGTTGACGTTTCGTGTCTGGACCCTTCTTCAGAAACGGGGGAGGGGAAGGGGGCTCTGAAATAAATAGAGAGAGGGGGAGGCGATGATAGGAGATGAATAGTGGAGCAGACAGGTGGAGAAAAGACGGACAGGTCAAGGAGGCAGGGACGAGAGGGGTCGCTGATCATGGGATGAGTCGCAAACCACTTCAACTCCTCCTCCCACTCCCTGGACCACATGTCCATCCTGGGCCTCCTCCAGTGTCACAACGATGTCCTCTGAGAACTGGAGGAACAGCACCTCATATTCTGCCTTGGAACCCTACAACCCAATGGTCTCAATGTGGACTTTATGAGCTTCAAAATCTCCCCACCCATGACTTCATCCCAAGACCAGCACCCCCTCTCGACCCCACCTCCTTGACCTGTCCATCTTCCCTCCCACCTACCCGCCTCTCCTTTCTCACTGACCAACCCCCATCCCCAACTCCCTACCTACACTTACCTTTACTAGCTTCATCCCTGCCTCCTTGACCTGTCTGTCTTCTCTCCACTTATCTGCTCCAATTTCCATCTTCTATCACCACCTCCCCCCTCTCTATTTATTTCAGAGCCCCCTTCCCCTCCCCCATTTCTGAAGAAGGGTCCAGACCTGAAACGTCAGCTTTCCGGCTCCTCTGATGCTGCCTGGCCTGCTGTGTTCATCCAGCTCTGCACCTTGTTTTCTCCGTCTGAAGTCAATTGGTTTCCTGATCATTAAGAGTACTTGTGAATGTATTTTGATTGAGGTTGCATGTCTAGTATCTCTGTAGGCCCCTTGCTGTCTATGCTGAGCAGTCTGAAGTGTCTAGAGAGGAGGTGTAAATCAGAATTCCAGGCCGAACAATGGTTCCAGACAGCCATCTCAGTTCTGTGAATTGTGTTTGTGTATTCTCCACAGAAATGATTCCAGCTTCCATTTACATTTTAAAAGTTTTGAAAAGGCCAGGTTTTGTCCAGTCTCTTAGATACTGGGAAAACATCTAGGGGTGGCTCAGTGGTTAGCACTGCTGCCTTAACAGCATCAGGGACCTGGGTTCAATTCCAGCCTCAGGCTCATGTCTGTGTGGAGTTTGCACATTCTCCCCATGTCTGCGTGAGTTTCCCTGGAGTGCTCTGGTTTCTTCCCACAGTCCAAAGACGTGGAGATTAGGTGGATTGGCCATGCTAAATTGCCCATAGTGTCCAGGGATGTGTAGGTTAGGTGGATTAGCCATGGGAAATGCAGGGATACAGTAGTGGGGTGACTCTGGGTGGGATGCTCTTTGGAGAGTTGGTGTGGACTTGTTGGGCCAAATGGCCTGTTTCCACCCTGTCTATGATTGTCCTGTATTTCAGATGATTGGGATTTTTGCTTGATCCTACAGGAGATAGATTATTTATATTTTAGGGGAATTGTGAAAGCTTGTATGAGTGGATAAGTCTCTTATCATGTACAATGTGCCAACATTAATTCACTGCTCTTTACACATCTTTGAAAATTGACGTCAGATAAAATACACTTGGAGACTTGCCAAAGAAAATAGCTTTTTGTGCATTTACATGGAAGAATTTCAAAAGAGAAATAAACATTTGTGAAGCCACTTGTATTTTACAAGTGATCCAGTTTCTGTTTTGAAGCAGCCACATGATTACTTTCGTAGGCAAAGCAAACATCTGCTTCTGATAACTTCTTTGTCAACCAAGACCTCTTAGTGCTGGTAAGTACCGTTGTAAAATTCTTTGGTGACAGAGAATTAATGCCAATGTTTTTACCCTATATATTTTACAGCTTCCATTATCAAACTAGTTTCCCAAACAGAAGAGACATTCTGCCTATCTCATATAGCAGGTAAAGAGCTGCTCTTCCGCTCTAATGTTTGATTGATTTACCCACCTTCATCATGCAATAATGAATCAAATTTAACTCACTTCACTGCCTCCGAGTATATTTTTCACAAATAACTTTTCCACTTTTTCCCTGGCTGTATGTTTCCTTTCACATTGTTTCAAACTCTGAATCACAGTGAAGAATGCTACAAATTATGCATTAATATTATTATGTCTTAATACGTAATAAATATATATGATATATTATCAAACATTTATTTGAATATTATGACAGAAGTCCTTTTTGCTCCTAGCTAATCTGTAGGCAGCATGGTGGCTCAGTGTTAGCACTGCTGCCTCATAGCACGAGGAACCTGAGTTCAATTCAGCTCTTGGGTCCCTCTCTGTGGAGTTTGCACATTCTCCTGTGAGCGCGTGGGTTTGGTCCAGTTTTCTCCTACGTTCCAAAGATGTGCAGGTTAGGTGGATTGGCCATGCTAAATTGCCCATGGTGTGCAGGGTGGGTGGATTGGCCATAGGAAATGTAGTGTTATAGGGTAGGGTGGGGTGGGATGCTGTTCGGAGAGTTGGTATAAGCTGAATGGCCTGCTTTCACACAACAGGAATTCTATAGCATTCTGTAAAAGAAATATTCTCAGGTTCCATTGTGTTGTATTGTTTTGTTTTACTCAGTACAGCCACTGGTACCTTCATAACATTTCAGTGACCTTACAGAAATGGGACGTTCAGCCCAACTAATATGATATAATTATGCTGCTCCTGAGGCTTTTCCTACCCATCATCATCTAACATTGTCAGCATACTCTTCTATTCCTTTGCCTGTTGGCTGATTATCTAAGGTCCTCTTCAGTGCACCTATGCAGTTTGCCTCAACTACTCCATTCAGTTCTATATACCATTCTTTGGATTGACAATTGCCTTCTGAATTGATGGTTCTCAGATTTGACCTTCTTGATCAGTGGATCTTTTACCCTATTAAGCCCCTTTTACAATTTTAATGGCTTATATTTTGTCACACTTCATCATCCACAGAAAAGAGTTCTAATTCTGTTTCTTTTATAGCAGAGGTTGACTCAAGGTTATCTTAGCCATGCACTTTATGTCTTACTCACAGAAACTGTTGCTTCATGGACACGCCCTTGAGCATGTACAGAGATTTGTTGGCAAATTATGTATACAAGAAAGAACAAATGAGACAGTGTCATGTTAGAAATTTCCTCTTGTCCAGGTAACCATCTGGACTCTTTAAGTTTTATTTTCAGATTTTAAAAGTTGGCTCTGCTCAGATTGAAGTACAACAGAAATTGGCACAATGCTGGAGATGGTTCTAATTCTATCTCCTCTTTACTGTCACTCACCCAACACACAATGTTGAACTGACACTTGCCCAATGATAGGTACTGCTTTGTTGTGACTTTGTGAAATCTGCTCCAGGGTGATGAAAGAGATGCGGAATAATAGACCTAATGTCAAAAAGTATGAATGAATGTAAGCATCAGTGAATGATTTTGCCTTTTTATAAGCTAGATAGTTGTAGCTTAGACCATTTACTTCTCAGGGGAAGAATCAGAGTGTCTGATTTATAGCAACAGATGACTATTTTGAAAAGTCCAAAGGAAATTAAATAATAGAAGAATTAAAGTGAATTACAAAAGGTGTTGAAGTACTGTAATCAAGTACTAGACAGGGAGGTGTGACCACAAATTTCAGTAAATGGACAACACTAATTACAAGTAACCTTTGGTTGGGAAGATGATATTTATAAGAGGTTGCAGAAGGTCTGCTAACAAGAAATAATAAAATGGTTATACAGGGCCAACTAAGGAACTAAAGTTCCTACTTTAAAATGAATTATTTTAAACAGAGTGCCAACCAATAAATGAATGAGATCTACTGTCTAACACTGCATATCAAGCAACATATATTAATAAAACCAAAGAAAAACAAAAACAAAGCTGATTGGTTGAAATTTGGCATTCTTAGATTTATTGAGGGATAAATGCAAGATGCAAAACCTCAGTAAGGTATCTAAAGTACTCAGGTTCTGTGCAACCAGACTCTTTCCATCTATTTCCTTTGTAGGCACCTTGTATACACCTTAAAACTTTCCTTCTCACCTATTGTTGTATTGTCAGCACATTGTCCCTTAACTTATCCTAGTCCTTAATATAGATTGGAAGTAGTTGAGGCCCCAGCATTAATCCCTATGGCATCCCCTTAAAGTTTGTTCACATTAAAACCCATTTATCCTGAATCTGTTTCTTCTTAGTGAATCCTTTAGATGTGTTGATACATTGGCCACAAACAACCAATTTTCATCTTGTGTAGTAACCTGTTATGTGGCTCGTTAATAAATGTCTTTCGAAAAACCAAATAAAATACTTTTCCTTTAACAACCCAGTTTGTTATGTCTTCAAAAAACTCCAGTAAATTTGTCAAACTCAATTCCCCATTTATAAAAACGTGCTGACTCTGCTTGATTGCATTATGATTTTCTAAATATCTGGACACTTCCTCAATCATGGAGTCCAGCACTTTCCCAAAGTCAGATTTTAGGCTGATGACCTATGGTTTTCAGCTTTCTTCCTCTTCAGTATGGGGATTTATATTTGCAATTTTCAAAACCAATGGAACTTTTTGAGAATAATGGCAATGTTGGAAGACTTCACTCATGATGAGAAGCTGACCTCAGAAAATTATAGTAATTGTTTACAGCTAGATTGTTGAACGATGTAATTGTTGCGAAAGAGTTCATGTTGAAGCTGAATTAATAGAGTCATAGAACCATAGATTCATTAAGCTCGGAAACAGAACCTTTGATCCAACTCTGCACGCCTAGTTCCATTTGCCAGCATTTGGCCCATATCCCTCTAAATCCATTCTATTCATGTACCCATCCAGATGCCTGTTAAATGTTGTAATTTTACCCACTTCCTCTGGCAGCTCATTCTATACACACACCACCCTCTGCGTGAAAAAGTTACCCCTCAGGTCTTTTTCCAATTTTCCCCCTCTCACCTTAAACCTTATGCCCTCTAGCTTTGGACTCCCTGACCTTAGGAAAAAGACCTTGTTTATTCATCTATCTGTGCCCCTAATAATTTTATAAACCTCTATATGGTTAGCCCTCAGCCTCTGATGCTCCAGGGAAGAAAGTCCCAGCCTATTCAGATTTTCCCTCTAACTCAAACCATCCAGTCCCACCCAGTTTGATAATGTCACAAAGTCTTTGAGTAGAAAGGAGCCAATCAATTGGAAAGTCCTCATGGAGACAGAAACGTAATCTCTGGCTCTTGATAGCATTTGTAATTTTACCCAGCTGGTCAATACAGCTTGTACATAATTTTACCTTTCAGTAATAATCTATTTCCTACATAATTAGATAGGTCCTTAGACTTAACATAGAAAAGTGGATAAGAGCTTTTGTGGCACAGTGGTTCATAGAATGTAATTTCTATAGAATCCCTACTGCATGGAAGCAGACCATTCAGCCCATTGAATCCACACTGAACCTCCAAAAAAAGCATCCCACCTAGACCTAACCCCTACACTCTCCCTGGAATCTGGAATTTTCCATGGCTAATCCACCCAACCGACATATCCCTGGACACTATAGGCAATTTAGCATGGCTAATCCACCTAACCTATACATCTTTAGACTGTGTGAGGAAACTGGAGCACCCAGAGGAAACCCACACAGATGTGGAGAATGTGCAAACTTCACAGAGACAGTCACCTGAGGGTGGCATTGAACCCAGGATCCCTGGCACTGTGAGGCGACAGTGCTAACCTCTGAACCACTGTGCAGCCTGTAGGCTCTGACCCTATGTTTGAGCCAGAGGTCAGGGTTCAGGTCCCACCTGTTCCAGAGGTGCATCATAATGCATCTGAACAGGTTGATTAAAAATATCCAGAAAGGAGGATTGGAAGGCTCATGTATTGCAGGAATAGGAACACTACCTTTGGGTTATAAGGTCTGTGTTCAAGACCCCAGGGGTGCACATTCCATGTCAGAATAGGTGGATGAAAATTATTTAGGATTAGTGACAGCATGCTACCCTAATCAGAAGCCAACCATACCTTAACAAATAACATAGCGATCACTCATGAACTCATTGCATAAATATCTCAATAATCAACAAGAAAGGAAAAGGTTTCCAGAAAAGAAGTGAGTTTATCACTTTAAGATGATCCAGATTGTCAGTCAGCGAGTGTAAGCATGTATTTGGGCAAGTAGTCAGCAGCACTTGTTGAATTAGGGTAAATGGAGCATTTGAGAAGAAAATCTTCACCTCAGAGATATTAAGCAGTGCAGGATCAAATAACATGGGCTAGAAGGACTGTAACTAGGAGGTTACAGAATCCTTCAAAGAATAATAACTTGTGAGAGCAGTTCAAACCTCCATGATTAAAGTTAGAAATCCTTTTGGGCAAGGGGAAACTTGTAAAAAAAGTGCAAAAGATCCAGGTGGAAAGCATCCAACATGAAAAGGATACATGCAAATGAACATACCTCGTGAATTCTGCTTATGATGGAAGTTATGATGGCAGTAGACAGAACAAGGGCTAAAACATTCATTTACACCAAGGCTGTAATATCAGAAAAGTTGCAGAATATATTTAAAGGGCAGTTTAAAATATTTTGAACATAGTGTCTCATGGATGAACACAGAAGAATTTTAAGATTTATCAAGAGATGGGACAGTCATAATTTAAACTACTATTTTGGTGGAAAAATTTCTTAGGGTTGCTTCCATAAATGTTTATTTGAACAATTGTGCAAAGGATCTGCGTTGTGTTTTAGACCATGAAAAGTGGGAAAGTGTTTATTTTGCTCATGTAGAAGTGGGAAAGCATCTTGGCTCAAAATATGGGAAAACCTCTAGCATACAGGAAGCCAGCATTTTGATCAGAAAAAAGAATGGAAAATTCCCAGTGAGCAATACTTACACTATAAATAATAATTTGAAACTTAAAAGATACCCGCTCAAGACATGTACCTCCATTAGAAAACATAACCAAAGCATTTCCAGGAAAAATTAGTGATCCAACCAATCTGAATGGACAGAGCCTGTTAATTTTAAGCTTGTCAGGAGAGTAATATTTTTGTCCGAACAAATAGCACGGCTGAAGAAACAGAAGTCAGTGCCTACAGAGGTGTGATGACATTGCCAACAATGCAACACATTAAACATAAGAGATTGAAAGATATGTATGCAGCTCACAATCAACACTTCCTATCTTTGATCCTGATTCCATGTCTTTCACCTCAGTATTTTTAAGCTAACAGAATGAGTTCAAACTGTGCAGAATATGTCTTAATTAGAGCCATGATGGATAATTTTGGCTTCATATTTTTGTCAGACTTCAAAGTGATATTCTAAGCGATTTAATTTTAAACAAATAAAGGGTGTGACACCATTTTGATGCATATGTTACTAAATAACACACCTACAGTCAGGAAAGATTAATTTCTGCTGCAGACCTCTGATAGAAGAGAATGGAGGCCTTTAAAATGCGGTGCTAAAATGTGTGTTAAATTCACAAATCATGAGAAAAATGTAGAGGTACTTGAAATTTCAGGAGCAAAAGGAACTCTAAAAAGTGACATCCAGAACAGAAACTGTCAGCATTTCAGATATTTGTTCAGAGTGGAAAAGCACAATTATCTCTTCTAGAGGACGAAGTGAAGGGCAGTCGAAAGAGAGATTTTCTGAAGAAGGGTCCAGACCTGAAACGTCAGCTTTCCTGCTCCTCTGATGCAGCCTGGCCTGCTGTGTTCCTCCAGCTCCACACCTTGTTATCTTAGAAAGAGAGATTGATTGTAGTATAGTTCAATGACAGAATAGTTTCACATGAGCTCCAATGGAAGTGTAAAGGTGACCCAAGACAGACAAGTGTGACATGCCCTAACAGTAGATCCCCTAGCAGTGTCAGCAATTGATCAAAAAATATACAAATGTTCATGTGAACATTAAAAATCTAGTTTGCAGCCAACTTTATAATGGATCATTTTCACTACTGCATTTATATTCTTTCTTTCAAGTGTTCTTTTCTTCTGTTTTTACCCAAATTTGGCTATCTCTGGATGGGGTGGGAGTGTGGAGGAGGTAATGGCAGTAGCACAGTGATAATGCCACTATTGTAAGGATCAACAAACCCAGTCTAATTTTCTGGCAATATGGGTTGAAATCCCACCCTCGCAGATGGTGAAATTCAAATTCAAAAACAATGCTGGAATTCAAAGCTAGCGTAATGGGACCATGTAATCACTGTTGGTTATTATAGATTCTATCTGATTCACTAATGGCCTGCATGTGACTCCAGACCCCCACTGAAGTTGACTCTTAACCGACCTCTGAAATGGACCCAGTAAGCCATGCAGTTCAAGGGCAATAAGAGATGGGCAATAAATATTGGTGCAGCCAGAGGTGCCCACAACTCTCAAACATATTTTAAAGCAAGTGAAGCCAGATGGAGTCTCAAGCTGGAATCAATTCATTTGTTTGAGTCAGTGTGTGATAACTGCAACCAAGTCAAACTTGTTTTCCAGAATTGTGGCTTGCTTTAAAGGACAACTGATGAGTAGTGAGGACTAACAAGGCAAATCAACAATTAGTAGGAAATGCAACTGCCACCCACTGTCTATTAAAGTGATTATTTTAGCAATAATATTATTAACAAACTAAGCACCATTGACTCAACAGCACAGTTTGTGGCTACATGTATCGCAAGTATACTTCTTACTTTGCTGAACAATTCACCTGTAAGAAAGATTAATTTTAAAGTTATTTACTTCTGTACAGACTATTCACAAATATGCTATATTCCCATGGAAAATGCTCCTTAATTCCAACTACTCACAGAAGTAAAATTTTCAATTGCCCTTTTTTTGACTAAGAAGGCATCAGTTCCTTGTTCTGGTCATTTCCTTCCAATACTACAAGCTAATCTACTCGTTGCTTTCTTTTGCAATAAGGCGCTGTAGACTGTAGCTGCATAGCCCACTGTAGATTCTCTTATCTCCCTTCCTCAGGGGAGGTATTATACTGGTATTAGTGGTATTATCACTGGACAGTTAATTCAGAGACCCAGGTAATATTCTGGGGATGCAGGTTTGAATCTCGCCATGGCAGATGGTGAAATTTGAATTGAATAAAATACCTGGAATTAAGGGTCCAATGGTGACCGTGAATCCATTGTTGATTGTCAGAAAAACCCATCTGGTACACTAATGACCTTTAGGGAAGGAAACTGCCATCTTTACCTGGTCTGGCCGACATGTGACCCCAGACTCACAGCAATGTGGTTGACTCTTGACTGTCCCCTGGGCAATTAGGGATGGGCAATAAATGCTGCCTGGCCAACGACGCCCTCATCCTGTGAATGAATGAAGAAAAAAAATTGCTTCAAAATAGAAAATCCTTGAGCTTCCAATTCCTCATTAGATTCAAACTGAAGTTAAACTCATCTTACATGTGGCCAATGATGAACTTACTGTTTTGTATTGTTTGCAGTACAGGTCTACCTAAACTATGACCTTAAAATTGTTATTAAATTTGGCTGTCTTCCTTCAGTGAGCTGAAAATCACCTCAAACTGAATGAAAATCTCTCCCAGCAAACAGAGGTAAAAGGTACTGCAGATGCTGGAGAATCCGAGATAACAAGCATGGGGCTGGATGAACACAGCAGGTCAAGCAGCATCATAGGAGCAGGAAAACTTGACGTTTCGGGCCTAAACCCTTCATCAGAAAATCTGAATCACTCAGAGATGGTAAGATCTGCCGATGCTGGAGTCAGAGATAACACAGTGTGGAGCTGGAGGAACACAGCAGCCCAGGCAGCATCAGGGGAGCAGGAAAGCTGACATTTCGGGTCGGGACTTTCTGAAGATTGATGAGTTATGAATGTACCTTCCTTGACCATCATGTGGAATGTGTAGCTGGAACTTCTGACTGTATGCTGCAAGACCTCCCTAGTGATTGACTATAATTTTGCAAATGAGGAATCAAGTTTAATTTTAAATCAACTTTTGATTGATGCTCTATATTTGTCACCTTCACTTTTTTTCAGTTTAGTTTGAAACTTTACTGTTCTGTTCCCCATTGGAATCATTGATTTGAATTGATTTATTTATTGTCAGGTGTATTTTGTTACAAAATGCAATGAAAAGTGTCAAAGTGGTGCCACTCTCCAGCGCCATGTTAAAACACAGAGAAAAATAAACCATAACATAGAATATAGACAGAAAAATAAAGAAATAAAGAAGAAGTGTTCAACTTTACAGTCCTTCTTGTTATGTCCTCCGCCCTGGGCTATGGGCCTGGTGGCCAAGTATGAGTCTCCTTTGCTGTGCTGCCACCGCTGGAATGAAATTGTCCACTCATCAGCACCATCTTGCCTCCACCAATGTCCTCACACTTTGAGTCCTCACTGGACCTTGCCAATGCAGACACCACTGATATCGCCAGGTAACATACCGGCCCAAACTCAACTCCACAACTGCCATGAGTCTGCTTTGTCTGACCTTGCTGATGCAGCCACTATTGATACTGCCATGTCTCATACTGGGCCGTGCCAGATCTCATACTGGGCTGCTCCAGGTCTCATACTGGGCCCGCTGCAGGTCTCATACGGGGCCGTGTCTCATACTGGGCCGTGCCAGATCTCATACTGGGCCGTGCCAGATCTCATACTGGGCCCGCGCCAGGTCTCATACTGGGCCCGCTCCAGGTCTCATACTGGGCTGCTCCAGGTCTCTTACTGGGCCCGCTCCAGGTCTCATACTGGGTCCGCGCCAGGTCTCATACTGGGCCCGCGCCAGGTCTCATCCTGGACCCGCTCCAGGTCTCATACTGGGCCGTACCAGGTCTCATACTAGGCCCAAATTTGCCTCCGCCATCACAGCCTCCATGAAACTGCGCTGGATACAGAAGCTGCCGGGTACCCAAACCCAAACATACCTCCATCTCAGCAGCCATGAGTCAGCACTAGGACCACTTCGTTGATGCAGAAGTTAGCACTGGGCCCACTCACTGCTGCTGATGCTATCGCCATGACAAGCTCTTCAACTAGAGGTAAGTAAAATAAAAGAGAGAAAAATAAAGAAAAGGAATAGGAATAACAGAAATGAAAAGTGGATGGAGCGGACGAGCTCCAGGCTCAGAAAGCCTACTTCTCAGCCATCTTATGTCATAAATTCATGTCCAATAGAAAAACAAAATGCTACAGAAACTCACTGTTTTGCCATGAATTCATTTCTACCTCATTAGTTACACACCTAAAGCTCATTTGTGATTTAATAAAAAATTATGGGGGTTACAGAAGTTTGCGTGATGACATGCAGGGTGGATGAGAAATTCTGCTCAGTGACCAAGTTGAAAATGGGATAATTTTATCGACCTGGTCTGTTATCAATTACTGGAATTAAGTGCATACAGAAAAATTAAATTTGGTGGATGCTTTTTGAGTGCATAATTAGTCATTTATCTTATGGCAAGCTGACAACAGACAGATTTTTCCAGAACATTATAGTGATAGCTCTTTCAGTTTTGCATAAAGGGTCATTGTTATTGACTATCACCAGCGATTAACTAATTACCAGTGGTGTTCTTCAGAGATTGTTGTTTCTAAAATTTTCCAGAGCACATAACTGAATACGTCAGATGAGGTAGTCAAACTAACCACACACAAATTGGAGAAATGATGATTAAAATTAAATTCACGAATTAACAACACCTGCTCTATATTTCCAATGTTTCAGACAAACTAAAATCTGGCATAATCTGGCACAATTCCAGCTGTGATTCTTTGTTAAAATGTTTCTAATTATCTTATTTTAATTATTGTTTACATTTAAACATAATCTGAAATCTGTTTTTTTTTAACTTTTCCCTGCTGGTAGAATAATTTTCCAGTATAATTTGTTTCTTTGTTGAATAACCAGGCTTTAAAACATTTTCCAGCTGAATATTAGAGAAATATTTCAGATTGGAATTGATTTTTCAGAAGAAAAATATTTTGAAAAAACCTTTGGAAAAAGTCTCCAGAAAATGTACTGAGTCATTGCCAGACAGTTACTGTTTGGACATCAACTCCTAGTTGACTGTTTTACAAGACTGAACACAACTTTCTTTCGGCACAATTATTGTGACTACAATTATTGCATCAAATAACTGGCAAAAGACAATGGTAAATAAAAGTTGTAGTATTGAAGTTACTGACACTCTTTCTGTAGTACTGAAGATTATAGTCAATATTTGTGCTAAGGAGGAATATTGTGAATAGGAGAATGTAATTTTGCATCAACTCACCACCTCTACCTTGACTATTCCCCCAGGTGTTGGATAAGTGTCACAGCAGCACCAACCACCATCTCCTTGGTGGCTCTTTTGTTCAGTTGAAATGTTGAGTGCTGATTGGCCGGAACTTACACCTGTGGATTCCTTCATAAGAAAGAAGATCTACCAAGTGCCTGGATGTGATAACATCTGCCAAGCCTTCCTTAGTGATAATGTGGGGCTCTCACTGGCTCCAGCCAGTGGTTGGGAGCCCCATTGTCTCCACTAGATTTCACATGGTGTGTGCATATTACACACTTCCCAACTTATGCTGAGGCATTGGACCAAGATGTACTTTATATGATTTTGATTTATGAATATGTTTGAACCAAATTCTTTCTATAACAGCTGGTGAATTGGACAATGGAACCTGGTTCCAATTTAATATAAAACATAGTAGTGGTATGATTTATGTTCTTATGATTTGAATACTTGTGACAGGACTCCCACTTGACAGTTTCTGGAGGTCTTTCCATGTTACAGGAAAGCACAATCATCTTTCATGATACCCAAATGAATTCAGTGCATTTGAAGACTAAATAACATTTATTTTCTTTATTATTGGTGTGAATAAATCTGCAGAACTCTGGTTGAATTTATTGTAGGAAAAGTGAAATTTGCATAACTCCGGATAGCCTTCCAATGAGAAATGCAATTTTATAAATGCAAACGGCAGTATACACAAAACTACTATCCAATGATTCATTACCTTTCAGGATCTCCACGAGGAAGATTCCATTTGGGAACACTGAGTCATTTTGGAACAGGCATCTTTTTTGGTCCCATTTTGATATCTTTGCTAATCATGGATGACTTTATAGAGAGATTAGAGAGTGGAAGGGAAAACTTGCATTTACTCTTTAGTGGGCAAATTTATAAATCAGATTCTATTCATCAAAAGAAATCTTCTGTTATTGAGGAATTTTGTTTGAGTTGTTGAAAATATGTTCAAATAAGAATAATATTAAAATACTGCACACTGATATTATTTTATTGCAAAAAGGATTCCCCTGTAAGATTTTTTGATCTATTTGATGGTAGCAGCTGTAATATAATCAGATTCAAGAAAACCATGATGGTGATCTAACTGATCACATCACTGCAATATGAGTAAGGGAGTTGAAACCAGTCCACAATAAGCTTGAGAAGAGATAGGTCTTGAATAATACACTGTAGAGCTGCATTTCAGAAATTACAATGTACTGGAATTTTAGAGTTGAAAACCCTTACTTGGAGATAAGAAGCAAGCAGCTTCAGGGGCAGCGTATGTGCAGGCACACAGAGCCCCAGATATTCCAGACTGGTGTCTCAATGTGCAAGTAGCAGTATTGACTGAAAGCAAAAGATAAAGAATTGCTACCATATTTTCAGGAGTGCTGAAGTACAATGAACAATTTCATTGCACAGTTAGTTTGTTGAATAACAAAGGGCTAGCATCCAAGTTCAGTGGATAATAGGGAAGACAAGTGGAATGTTGGTCTTTATTTCAAAGGGAATAATAGGGATGTCTTGCTAAAACAATACAAGGCACTAATGAGAACACAGCTGGCATACTGTAAATAGTTTTGATCCCATTATCTAAGGTAAGATACATGGCAGCCCACTAAAGGTTCACAAGACTTACCTTGAGTATTGAAAGATTTTTTGTATGAGGAGAGTTTGAATAGGTTAGGCTAGCACTGACTGGAGTTTAGATAGATGAGAGGAGACCTTATTGAAACATATAAGGTTCTTAGGGACTTGATATGCTACATGCAGAGAAGTTATTTCCCACATGGGAGAGTCTAGGACAGAGGGCATCATCTCAGAATAAGGGGTTGCTCAGTTAAGACTGAGAGCGAGAAGTATTTTATTTCTCTCAGAGTGCAGTGTATCTGTAGAATTCTTTACTGCTGTGGCCTGGTCATTAAGTATATTCAAGGCTGAGATAAACAGATTCCTAATCATCATGAGAATCGAGGATTATGTGGATAAGGCAGGAAAGTGGATTTGAGGATTATCAAATCAGCCATCATTTCATTGAATGGCAGAGTGGACTTGATGGGCCAAATAGCTTGCATCTGCTCCTATACCTTATAGTGTTATGGTTGCTTTGAGGACATCACAATTTGACAAAGGGGCAGAACGATCAAATTTATTTCTAAGATATTTCATGGGCAGAATTAATAGAAATCATTTGTCATTCATGCTGACTTTTGATTAATTTTGTTCTTGCAGGATTGTTGTTACATGAAATTCAACCAACATTCTGTCAAAATATGTTTCAGAAGTAAAGAATTTGAATGTTGATTTAAGTATTTTTCTCTCCGGAATAAGAGTGAATGACTTCTGGAGGCCCTGAAGGCTGATATGACATATTCCATTGCTTTGTGTTTGGGCCTGGTCTGGATTCCGTGTTTATGACAAGATTTGATGATCTTGAGCCACAGAGAAGGCCTCAGATGTTTTCAGCTGCAGTCATCAAAAGTTCTGACATCATGTGTGTCATCCTCATTTTGCATAAAGAATTGTCTATGAAATGATCAATTATCAAAGGTGTTAAGTTAAAAACAAAATCAGAAAATTCTGGATAAACTGAGCAGGTCAGGATGCAGATGTAGAGAGAGAAGCAGAATTAACATTTCAGGTTGATGAACTTTGGGTAGGGAAAAGAAGTTTAGAGATTTGACATCAACTTGTATTTATGC
Organism: Ginglymostoma cirratum; assembly: GCA_024137785.1. Lineage (NCBI taxonomy): Eukaryota > Metazoa > Chordata > Chondrichthyes > Orectolobiformes > Ginglymostomatidae > Ginglymostoma > Ginglymostoma cirratum. The sequence continues at coordinate 14,526,751 of JAHRHZ010000041.1, forward strand.
ATCATTACATAACAAAATGTCACAGAGGAGTATTACAAAGCATGTTTTGACACTGGAATGAGATCTTACCCCAGATGCTTGCTCAAACGTAATAGGATTAAGGATCATTTTGAAGGTGAATAAACAAGTTGAGGAATATCTAGATTGCAGGGCCTCAGTGACTGAAAGCATAGCCATTAACTTTTGAGCAATTGAAATTGGGCTTGCAGAATAGACCGATGTCAGAGAAATGTAGAGAATTGACTGGCTGTAGGTGACTACAGAGATAGCACAGGGTGAGGCTGTACAATGTTTTCAAATCAAGGACAAACATTTTAAAATTGAGGCATTGTTTAACCAGGAGCCAATGTATGTGAAGGAGCATAGGGATAATGAGTGAACAACGATTGGAATGAAGTAGGACACAGGCAACAGAATTTCCAATAGCTTCAAATCTGTGGAGTGTGCAACCAGCCAGGCTTGCTTTGGAAAACCCCAGATTAGAGGTAACAAAGACATGGGTGAAAATTCCAGCATCAAATGAGCCGACACTGAATTGTAATCCGGTGACATTGTGGAGGTGGAAATAGGTGGTCTAGAAGATGACTCAGATATATGGTTTAAGGCTCATCTGAGGGTCAAATATGGCACCATATCTGTCCTCAGCTCCTTCCACATGTTCCAATGAAGACCAGTGCAAGTTCAAAGAAAAGCACCTTAGCTTTTCAGCAAAGTGATCCCTCAGTCTGTAATCTGGCAAAAGTATATTCCTGCTAATGATATCAAATCTAATGCAATTTTCATTAACTTTCATGTGGTCATGAAAAGTCTAGTGTAGCCTCAGATACTTGCCCTGGAGAAGCCTGGAGTTGATAGTGAATGGATTTTCTAGCTCTTCCCAAAATTTACTTTAAGGAAATCGCTGCTCGTCCATTTCTGGATGTTGAGAAAGCAGTCTGACAATTTAGAAGAAGGGGGAAGGATCGAGAGAAGCGATGGTAAGGTAGAGATGGATGTTATAGGAATACAGGTGGGAATTGAGAAGTGTGGAGCCAGGGAAAATTGGCTGGAGAAATAGAAAATACAAAAGAGAAGATTTGTGATACAGTGCTAGTAAGATTAAATAAAAAGAGGGAATAATGTTAGAAAGGAAAATAGGAGGAGCAATTGAACAACAAGGTACGATGGGATGGCCCAAAAGGGAGATGGAAATAGCAACAATAGATTCATTACCTACTGAGATAATGGGAGTAATAGTTATGATCTAAAGTTGTTGAAATTCATGTGAGGCTCGAAGTTTATAAAATGCCTACCTGAAAGCGAAGAAGCTGTTCTTTGAGTTTGCATTGAACTTCATTGGAACAGTGTGAAAGGGGCTGAAGACAAAGAGAATTCAAAGTGGGAGTGGGATGAAAATAGGAACAAGAAACTGAGGTTCACATATCTGGAATGAGAGAATGTTTTCAGCAAAGCGATCACTCAGTCTGTAATCTGGTGAAAGTATGTTCCTGCTAATGGTATCAGATCCAATGCAGTTTTCATTAACCTTCACATGAAAGTATCCAATGTCCCATTTTACGGCTTTACTATATGATGACGTCATTGACTTCTTTAGTTATTTAGGTTATTGCGTGCAATGCTGTAATTAAAGATTTCCTCAAAATCTGTGAATCAAAGGTCTCCACTCACATTGATTTATCTGTAAGACCTCATTGAATGAATTATTGTAAGCAAAGCTTCCTGTCTTGAGGAAATAGAAAAATGTGTTCAAACATGCAGGCTATCATTGTGTCTTTAGAATAAAAACTGAGGAAGTAAATGAAGATAAAACAGTAGCTGATATGTGTGTAGCAGGTGAAAGGTTAGCACTTTGGCCATAAAGGAAAGAGTCCAGGATCTCAGGTAAGTTTTTGCATTCATTTGCTTAAAATAAACTTGAATAATTTTCATTTTCTTAAAATGTATATCTTTCTGTAAAGTATTAGGAATCTATTTCACACAAATCTAGTCCATTTGTTGACAAAGGCAACCCAAATGTTTCTGTTCTTGGTATTACATTACAATAGCCTCAGATTCTCTGGCTATAGAGCCAGTTTCTTTTTCTTCCAGTAAAGATGTGTTTGAAATCTCACTTAATTCAAAATTACTTCAACTAGATTGGTTTCAAATGACATTAGTGGGGAAACGTTACATGGCCTCATTGACAGTTAACTGAGAACACATTCCAATTATCTTCTCATAACAAGGCTAAGATGAATCTCAGTTGAGCCAGACAATAGCAATGCAAAGACACAACATCAAGTTCAAAACCAACACCGGCTGTTCAATTTTATTTATAGCAGGGCAAAGTTTTGACCAACTGAAAAATATTAAACAGTAATTTAGGATACTTTACCAGTTCTATGATTTTCATTACTTGCAAAACTGATTAAGAATCTAAGCCCAAATGTTAACCCTTTGGTTCTCTCTCCACATTCAGTTCCGACTGCTGTCAACATATTCCATTTCACAATTTTAGTTTTTCCAAGCCATCAAGGCCAATAATTTTATACTAACCATGGACCAGTAATTCTGATGCACCTTCTAAATCCATGACCTCTGCCAACTACGACCGTGTTCCCCAAATGTTTTCCCACCCCATTTTGAAGCTGGAAAATTGCTATGACCTTGGAGTGAAAGTGGGAGATGGTGGTAAATCTGTATGGGCAAGTCAGGGAGAGGATGGGGTAGAGATGTGAGCGTGGGGGCTAGTTTTTGGGAGAGAGGCAATGATGTTCTTTTCACCTAGCATGTTGTAGATTGTCCTGTGAGCAATGATTGGATCTTGGAGATGAATTCATTAAGACAATGCTACAGGCCCAAGGCAAGAAAAAATATTATACACTTGCATGTTGAGGGGCTTTGGAGCCAATCACAGGACTGTTCCATTGCTGTCACTTTTGCAGAAGGAGCTCAGACTATCAATTGCTCATCAGGTGACACCCTGACATGCCACAGCCCCTGGCCTTGAAGAATAAGGACGGTGTGTATCTGGCAGCACTGCCATCTACAAGTTCCCCTTCAAATCACATACCATTCTCATTTGGAAATAAAGCACTTTCCTTCAATGGTGCTGAATCACATCTTGGAACCTCCTATCTATTCACTCTGGCTGTCTTTTCTCTCCATCTGTTCAAGGTTGGACTCCCATTGACTTTTTCTACACTTATGGGCAATTATGCAGCGATTTTCCATGACCATTTACTGGCTGGCTGATAAAGAGATGCACCAGATATTATCTTCTGCTATCAGGCACTTGAAAGGATTCACAGACAAGCAACCTGTTTGGCCACAGTAAGAGCACACTGTTCATTACCAACAAGTCCTGGCCTAGGACTCGAACCTGGAGCTTCTGACTCAACAGGAGGGCTGTTACTGCAGCATCACAGGAACTACTTTTTAGCACTGTGGATGTACCAATATAGATGAAACGCAGCAGTTTAAACAGGCAGTTCATTATCACTGCTTCATAAGAGGCCAGATGTGGACAATAATTGAAGGGGCTATTTTTAGTTAGTTTGATTAATGATGTAAATATGTGGGACAGCTGAACCTCTGGGAGAGATAAATTGAACCCAGTGGCATATTATCCATGATGATATTCAATATTATAAGCTCAGAAGTTTGATCCTGGAAAATAACTCTACCCAAAGAAGTTTTAGAGGTTGAAAATTGAATGGCTCCAAGAGTTTTTATTGCAGAGAAGTTAGATATTGTGATCAAACAACTGAATGTTTGTAAAAGTCTTTGAATTAAACAAAATAATATTTTAAATATGAAGTCAAGTCACTTTCTTTGATCAGTTCAACTCAAAGTAGAGTGATAAATTTGTAAAATGTTGACACTTTATCTTATTTTAAAAAGATCTCCCCCTCCAGCCATATTAACCATGAACATTATGTTTGGACAGATTTCTGTAACAATCATGGATTAAGTCCACATTGACTCCAGGTCATTGACTATGATTATACCTCACAGTGTGTGGTATTACTCAAAAACAAATGCTAAAACAGTTGACGGTAAGAACTGTTTCTCAAAATTTGGCCCTAGTTTTTACACATTTGTATTCATTTCTAAACTGTCCAATACATATGCAACATATTACAGCAAGCTGAGGCCAAACATGTGAGCTGTCATACTGGCATAAAGAACTCAATACTCGTATTCCTGATAAAGGAAACAAGATGCTTTCATTATATCTTCTGATTTTTCAAAACAAATACATCTTTAGCCAATACTTTGTCTAATGTCCCATCAAGAATGCAGAATATCAGCATGCTTCTAATCAGCAAAACATTACGCCGAATATCATGAAAGATTTCTGACCGTGCAGGTATATTCCTTAAGCTTGGGGGATAAAACCTGAAGCATCCCAGATGTGGGGACTTTGTTCTGTTAATAATTGGAGCTGGCATAGCCTCAAAGCCCATGGGCTGAAGGATACTATATGTGAGGTAAGTGAATCAGAGGGGACAGAGGAGCGGGCAAGGGGGAGGTGGATGATGGGTAGCTAGTGATTATGGAATGAAGGAATATGGGATAGTTGATTGATAGAAGCAAAGTAAATATGTTGGGTTGGGGTTGTTCGGCTCTGGGTTGTGGTGGTACCAAAAAACAGCTAGGAGTGGGTGCTGCGTTATTTTCCTTATATAATGTATCAGGTGGAGGAAATAGAACCAGATATGCTTATTGCTGTCATGGTGGGGCTTTAGTAGTTCCAGTAAAATTTAAAAAAGACATTATAGGCTGCGTCATTTCATTTAGTATGAGAAAATAATTCTCTTTTTTATAAAAGAAAAGAAATGCAGTTTTAAATGATCCGTCTATCTAACATACATTAAAATATATTGTGCATTTCTGGAATTATGTCATAATTCTATTGATGGGCTCAAAAGGATGGTCTCAAGTAAACCTCATTGCACTCTATGCATAGTACTTTTGCATGATTGGGTTTGCCTATAATGGGATGTCTAGTTTGGTTATCCAGTTGATGACCCCCTCCAGTGCCAAGTGGAGAGAAAGAGAGGATGCTGCTTCCTACAGGCAGGTTGATGTGATGTGATGCATTCAACAATCTAATATTGTTCTGCATTTCAGGTTGACCCTCATCTCTCACTTGTGGAGCAGGTGCCCTATGTGAGGGAAATTGGAGGCAGGGGCCTCTGTGGTTGACTCAGCGATAAACTGTTGGATCGCTTTGTTGCTTGTGTTCCACAGGTCCACTAATCTGGAGAACACTGGCTGCAAGTGGCCGAGCAACTGTAAGTTGGAGAAAGGGGAAGGTCAGCATTGTTCATGACGATTTCCATCTTGTGGAGTAAGGTGATGCGACATTGAAATTGGGGTCACCAGAGAAAGACACTCAGTTGGAGTGAACTTGTTCCTGACACTGTCCTCATGTTGTCATTTAGTTGCATGCCTATGATCTTTGTGTGGTAACTGCAGGGCCATGTGCACTAATGCTCTTTCCTATGTAAAACAATGCACCTTTGAGCTGCCCTAAACCGCATTCCTAGAGCTCGTTAGTGTTCACAAGTCCAGAAAGCACAAATGATGTTTTTCTCCTTGGCAGCTCTTTCTCACAGGCTCTCCTGAGAGCACTGATTGCTGGCCATAACACAGTTCCATGAGATTGCTCCAATCCCACCCAAGAAGCCATTGTTAAAGTTTGAACCTCACTGATGCTCTTTAAGAAGGTTAGTGCTGCTCTTAATGTTTGCTTCAAGAGATCACTGGAATAATCTGGAACTGGAACCTTAGCTCATTTCTAGGCCATTGGCCCTTCAGTCTAGGATGACTAAAAGTAGTAGGAAACCCCTACCAACAAGCCCTGTATAAGTTAACTACCCACTAACTAGACATGCTGAGGAGGGCAAATCTAAATATTAAAGTAACTAAAGACAAAGTACGAAACATCTGCCTGCACCCATAATCTATCATATTTGTCATAAACTGTCCTGAATCAAGGTGTAGTTGATCACTTAAGTTTTAGTTTATTAATTGGAGATGTACATTATCCGAATTGAGAAAATATTAGGAGCTGTGGAAAGTAGATAGCGTATTTTCTGAAGTCTAAATTGGTACTTTCTTGAATGCTGACCCAGTCTTTTTGTGGTTCATTTTATCAACAATTAAAAGCCCTAGAACTTCGAGGCTAAGGCTTGGATTATGGCTCTACGTGCCAGCCTCTAATTTTCTAAATCTCACCAAGCAGGAACTCAAAACTGATCAAATTCATGAGCCGCAAATGGAAAACAGTCGGGAAAAGAGTCTTTTAAGGATTAGTGCACTCAGTCAAGATGTGAAAAATGAACAGGAATTGTTATTTGACTCTTATGCCAAAGTGATTATTCTGAGTGACAAGGCCTAATACTTCTCAGAACAAAATTATTTCCTGATGTGAAGTGATGTAGATGGTTTTAAAGTGATTAATATTCAGCGCAACTTAATGCTTATTACTTTTCATTTTCAACTTGCTACATTTTACCACAGCCAGCTTGTTTGTTTAACTTGTGCAATGGTGCAGTTCACTCCATAGGGTTTTAAAAAATCCTCGAGTCTAAAAAGCATTGAATTCTAATGGATTTCAATTGGATGCAAAATCTCTCAGTGAAGAGTAAATTTTATGATCTTATGTCTCTTGAATTTTCCAGACTGAAATTCATTTGAAAAATGAATGTTGAAGGAATAGAATGATAATTGATCTCTTCCCAGCAACATAGACTAATGCTACAAGACAGGTATTTAGTTAGGAATGGCTTCCCTTTTTAACTCTTTACCATTCGGAGGCGTTATTTCTGATCAAAAGGAAATAATAAAACCCTAAGCATCTCATTTTCTTGCTGACCAGCTAATTTAAATCAGACGTCCTGAAGTAAAGTACAACTTAACTTGGGGTCTGCCAACCAACAAACTTATGGAAAGTTACTTGATTAGTTAATAGTTTGGAGTAAGATCTGGTGGCAAAGAGTATGTAGGAGCACAATGTTCTTCTTCTGAGGTTTACTGACAGTTCTATAACCCCCAGCATGTGCACTACATTCTTATATTGGATTCCATTTAATTTATTTTCCAGATGATGCTTACTGGTGCAATTTAATTAAAAGGCCCACAAGTCATTTCGTCTGTGACAGAATGTAACAGTACAAGGAACACTTGGTTTTCCAAATGAAACAATGCCAATATAATGTGAATCTATGAGAGATAGGAATGTAAGAAATTTATTTCACACTTTTCATGACGACTGCATGTCTTGAGCCTCTTTACAATTACATAAATACTTTTGAAATGTAGGAATGGGGTAGCCCAATCATGCACAAAAAACAGCAGTGATAATAAACAAGTCACCTGCTTTTTATGATATTGAGAGGTAAATAGTGGCCAGGACACAAGGTATAACTCAGCTGCTGTCCTTTGATTTAGTGTCATGCAAGCAGACAGGATCTCAATTTAAGTCTCATTTAAAAGACTGCACTTCCAACAGTGGCACTCTGTTAGTCCAGTGTTGGAGCTTTAAACTTCATTTTGTCCTGAACAGGTAGGATTCAGCTTTTCCACTGCTCTCTCCTGTTCCCATTCATTTCAAATTCATGGTGGAACGTGTTGGAAAGGAGCAAATTGGATAAAGTTTATTGGGTTGTCGTGAAGCAACTTTAAAACAATTTTCTAGCAAATGGCACAGACTCACTGTTGTACAGAGAACACTGCAAACTTTTATTTTGGCCCTGACCTTGCGATTGTTAGCTGCATTTGAATTTCCTTTTAAGGCCAAGGCACTTTAAAAGTCATGCCTTGGAAATGAAAAATGTTACATTTTCATTTGTGTTGTACTGATTGGATCCAGAAGTCCTCTTAAAAACAAACAAAACAAAAATGCCACATCAGCAAATTTGCTACAGACAGTAAGAGATCTTTCTACTGTTCATGTTGTATAAGGAGATAAATTAGGCATTAAGTTCAATGCATAAATCATGGTTAAAACACTCTTGCTACTTTTAAGTGCATTCATGTGTGTATATACATACATGTACAGCTCTCTGAAGATTTTATCTATTCTTTGGTCTATTACTAAGTGTTGGAGTTAGATTAGAAGCCAGGAACCAAGGAGAAGATGGACAGAAACGAATCGATATAGTAAACAGTTCCCTTTTCCCTTCTTGAGTTTTGTGAACTTTGAATTCAGCCATTTCAGTCTCCGTAGATTTGAACTTGTCTTTAAACTCCTAAAAGCATACCCCAGAAACATTCCACTTGTTGATGAATTTCGGAGAAATTAAATGGGGATTAGATTACCTGTTGATGCAGCCAAAAAAGGATCTGGCACTTGCTTAAAAACTAGCTAAAGGTTTTGAACTGTGATAAAACCTTTTAAATTCATAGAATTTCTGCAGTGTGGAAGCAGCTCTTTGAGCCCATTGGGTCCACACGGAGTCTCTGAAGAGCATCCTACCCAGGCCTACCTCCCTAGCTTATCAATGTGACCCTGTATCTCCGTGGCTAACCACCTGGCCTGCACCTCCTGGACACTATGGGCAATTTAGCATGATTAATACGCACATCTGTGGACTGTGGGAGGAAACCAGAGCACCTGGAGGAAACCCATGCAGACAGGGGGAGAATGTGCAATCTCCACACAGACAGTCACCTGAGGGTGGAATCAAACTGGGGTCCCTGATGCTGTGAGGCAGCAGTGCTAACCACTGTGCTACCATGCTGCCCCATGATAGTTCTGAAGAAGGGTAACTAGACTTGAAATATTAACAGTGCTTTCTCTCCACATATGCTGCAAGACCTATTGAGTTTCACCAGCAATTTCTCTTTGTTTTTATTCCTCCAGGAGAATCTGTTGTGCTGCGGGTGTAACCTTTCTGAATTGAAGTAGCACCTATTTTGGTGAATGAAACTTCCAGTTGAGAAGGACCTCCTGATTTGCTGTAGATAGGCTGCACCCATTGATCTGGCAGTTGCTACACAAGGTGCATGCCACACCGCCAACTGGAAAACTGGCAAAATCAATCTTAATTTGGTCTTTAAACTTCATAAATGCCTGCCTCCGAGGGGTAGGTAGCCAATCCTGAAAGAGTTTCCCGTCAATCGGAATGCATGGTCAAGCTATCCTACTACAGCGCTTATTTTCGAAGATCTGGCCTCCCAGGTCACCAACAAGGGACCAAGAAAGTTCACCAATAGAATCATAGAATTGTTATTTTTAATAATTTATCAATGGGGTTTGGATGTTAAGTGAGCATTTATTGCCCCATTGTTGCCCCAGAGAAAGTGGTAGCCAGCTGTCTTCTTGTCTTTGAGGTGTACAGTAATGACCAAGATGACTAGAACAAAGCAATTTGACATGTACAGTTCTGTCACCTTGCAGAATATCCATCCTGTTGCTCACAAGGAAGCTCTTAGACTTAGGCTGTCAGCCACAGAAGAGCTGTGATAATGTGTGCTCATGTGATCAGGATCTCATTTTGAACACACATAGCAAAGCAATCCATTGTTCCTGGAACGCTTCACCAACAATAAAGCTCCTATTCCATAAGATGTGTGATGCATCCAATGTAATGTGGCAGAAGTTCACTGTCAGTGTTAAAGGTGAATTGAGTTCTTCATCTCTGAGAAGCGTTTGGCACCTGGAGTTCATGAAGTGAATGTTCAAAAGCCTGTTTATGAGCTGGAGCCTTTGACTGTTTAGACTGACTTAAAGACCTCCTTCCTTTCTTCATAACCAAGGGAATTCTTTGCAGTACATCATGCTGCAAGGGGGAGGCAATGGCCTAGTGGTATTATCACTGGACTGTATACGTAATGTTCTGGAGACCTGGGGTTTGAATTCCACCATGGCAGATGATGGAATTTGAATTCAATTAAAATAAAAGAATCTGGAATTGAGAGTCTGATGATGACCATGAATCCATTGCTGATTGTTGTTAAAGCCCATCTGGTTCACTAATTTCCTTTAGGGTAGGAAACTGCCATCTTTATCTGGTCTGGCCTATATGTGACTTTAGACCCACTGCAATGTGGTTGACTCTCAACTGTCCTCTGGGCAATTAGGGCAATGCTCATTTATTGAATGAATTAAAAAAAACTCCCCATAAGCATTATTCTTAAGTGATCAGTGTTACTCACAACTGAAATCTGAGGTAGAGAAGCCTGAGAGATTAGGAATCCTCTGACTTGGTTAAAATATTTCTGCAAGCCAATGTCCTAAGGATGTATGTTATTGTTAGCTGGATAAGCAACAGGGGTTTATCACCATTAAACTTTGGAGCAGGAATAGGCCATTCTGCCCTTCTAGCCTAATAAAATCATGATTGATCTGATTGTTGCCTCAACTTCAAATTCCTCCCTACCCTGATAACCATTGAATCCATTTTTGGCCAAGAATTAATGAGTAATTGCCTTAAAAATATTTAATGACCCAGGCTGCTCTCCAGGGAAAAGACTCAGCCCTCTTTCAAAAAAAAATCCTCATAATCTCGATTTGAAATGTAAACATTTTACTTTGGTTAGCTAATGTTTTTAGCTGGTTAAGATCCAATATTCCCACTTCATTTAGTTGGGGTTCCTTAAGCCTCTTTTTTGCCTACTTAGAACTAAACTATTTTAGTTGAATAATTGGAGTTATGTTATTAGATGGTCTGCAAGTAGACCATTTTTAGTAGTTTGGTTCAGGGGTCCTTCAGCACAGTAACTGGTTTCAGCTTGATGACTCCTGGTAGGTTCAGGTATTCATGACTTGGATGTGTGGAGAGTGGAGAAATGAAGAGGCAGTGTAACCAGTAACGCAATTATGAACGATCAAACTGCCCAAATGTAAATCAAAGAAATATTATATGAGATATGTTAGAAATTAGCCCAGTCCCTGGTTGCCAGTAATATACACACTTGGGGACAAGCCTTGCACTTGCTATAATAAGATATTGTAGATAAAATACGAAAACTTAACTGCCCAGAGCAGCTTCAAGGTTTTAGTAAATTGAATATTTTTTAAAAATCAGGAGACCCACTGTGATTTACGTCAACAGAGGAGCAGGTAGATTTGAAAGTCCTGTGTGATGATTGGATTGAAACTTTCTGGTTCCCTTGGAAAAGGGCCTGTAAGCAGTTTTTTGGAAGATGAGATTGTTGACACTTGCCCTTCCTTTGATTTTGAAAAATAAACAAACAAAATTACAAAACACAGGATTGCTTTTCTAAAAAAAAATTGAAACGTGTTAGCCAGCGACGCCCACATCACGTGAATGAATAAAAATAAAGTTCTTCAGAAACATAATTCATATTTATTTGTGAACTACGTCTTATTAGAACCTGACTTCTTCGCTTTGGAATGTATTGTTCATATTTGGACAAGCAGTTCCTATCTGAGTGCAGAGTTTTTTTTTCCGTGAAGTAGATTATGGAATTGTTGACAGTAGTAAATGAAATTTGGGATAATGGATTTGCTGAAGTTTATGGAGCATTACGCAGTGGATTTGTAGAAGAAAATTGCTCTGTTTATCTTATCATCTGGCAAGGAATTGGGCTGCTGTTGCCTGGTGCTTTGTGGATTTCATGCTGCATCTGACCAACTAAAACCAAATTTAGATTTGCTTTTACTTTAACATAAATTTAGTTTTGACTCTATTTTGCAAATATTATCCTCTCGTCTTCCTTAATTGTAGTTGATTCTCACTGACAGCTGGTTCATTTTGTTGTCATTAAGTGGGTTAGATAAACCCAAATTTCAATAAAGTTCCATATAGAAGATAACATAAACTATGCGCCATGGTCTTTCGAAAGTGAGGATTATGCCCCTGCAATTAGTTTATATCTATTGGACAGGCATGTTACAGCTATTCCCTTTTGCATTGCCAGCCCACAGATTTCCCTCTTTCTCTTTTCGGGGTGGGGAACTGCATCCTGGTGTATACAGAACATTGAAATCTCACTCTCAACGATCAGAAGTTATTCAACCATTGCAGGCCTCAGACCTGAGCTCAATTTTCACTAAATTTATTCCTTCTTTTATTCATGGTATGCAGGTAAGGCTTGCATTCATTGTCTATCACTAATTGAACTTGTGAAGATGGTGATGAGTGGCACAGTGGCTCAGTAGTGAATACTGCTGCGTCCCAGTGCCAGGGACCCAAGTTCAATTCCACCCTTAGGTGACTGCCTAAGAGGAGTTTGCATATTCTCCCTTTGTCTGCATGGGTTCCTTCTCACAGTCCAAAGGTATGTAGGTTATGTGGATTGGCCATGCTAAATTTGCCCATAGTGTAAGTAAGGTGGATTAGCCATGGGAAATGCAGGGCTAGAGGGATAGGGGGCGCTTGGTGGAATGCTCTTCAGAGAGGTGGTGTAGACTAGATGGGCTGAATGGCTTGCTTCCACACTGTAGGGATTCTATGATTCATCACAGCCCACATTATTACTCACTGATGTTAGGGAGGCACTTTGAGCCAAAGTTAGCAGAGGAATGGCCAAAAATTCTATTTGAGGACCTTATCACTTTGTGTGAGCCCACTGTAAAGTCCAGTGAGAGGGATGGCCCAATCTGTAAGGATGATGCAAAATGTGGAGGGGAACTTGCAAATGATGGTACTCCCTTGCCTCTGTCACTCTTGTCCATCAAGATTGCAGAGATCACAGGTTTGGGAGATGAGGTTGAAGCAGCTCACTAACTGGAAGACATTGCTGCATCCTGAGGAGCGTAAACTCCAAATTTCCTCTAACTCCAGTATCATTTTCCGATAGTAGCGCCTGTGCCTGAGCCTTGGCTATCTCAACATATATCAGGGATTAGAAGCTGTTCTTATTTCTTGTATTTCAAGGAGCGTAAAATGATTTTCTTGTCAAGAACTTCTCCCAGAGGCTTAACCAGGATAGAAGTTTGAAAGAATGGATTGTAGATGAAAACCTAACTAGGGAACTGGAGACTTGACCTGGTTCCTCAAATGTTGAGAACATTGGTACAGATGGAAGCAATCTACCTGATATGGACCTTAAGCCTAAGACTAGAGGAGATGGATGTGATGTTAATAAGTTGGAGATGGACAGGAAATGGAAAATGTCTCCCTTTCTCCCTTTCAATTGCTGATTATCTGCCGATGTTATAGCAGTCAATCTAGATATGTAGATCAATCTATTAATGTTTTCTTGTCATTTGATTCTGTTACATTCTTAAACAACTCCAAAAGGCTTGCCTAGATATTTTTGCCAGTAAAATACGCATATTAGCCACTTACAGGGGCAGTGATAGTCAGGGGTCTGAAAACGTACAATAAATTTAAAACCTAACTGAAATTTCTGACACATACTTGAAAATACTTCACAATTAATATCACACACTGAGTGCCACAGAAATAGAAGGATAAATATTCGGGTCACTCAGTATCTGGACTGCTCAATGATCCATGATTATAGTAAATCTTACTATTTAAAAAAAAAACTTGTTAAGCATTTCCTTATGTGTTCTTTGCTTAAGTAGCAATTGTTGTGCCAAACTGTAATTTAATTCATTCTTCTCAATCAGTAAACGTTCTACTTTAACACACTTAGTTGCTGATGGTTTGATCTTTTATGAAATGTAGGAATCCTGAACTTTGTCTCCAAGTAAACATTTCATACATTTTTTTCCGGAGACAAAATGAATAATAATTTTTCAAGTTTCCATGAGCAAATGTGTGAAATGCACGGAATCCGAAAAATAGTAGGGGTTGGACCAATGTGTTCAACCTAAAACGTGGCAGGAAAGAGATACTCTGCAAAAGATTTCTTTCTTGCGTAACTTCACTGACCCCATTACTCACACACAAATAAATCAATGGTGTTAGTTCCAGTAATCGGTTGATTCTTATCACTTGGGAAACTTACTGTGATTGCATCACAGATATTAATCCTGTGTAGCAAATAGTGAAGCAATGTAATGGAAAGTCATAACTGGAAACTGATGGCATACTACAATACAAGCTGAAAATGCAGCCACAAAAAGTCCAAAAAATGAAATAAAACTGTTTTAGGAAATGTTGCAGTTTATTTGGGAAATCTGAACAATCTCATTTCAGAATGCAGATGGATGCGAACTATCCAAGATCTTGTCTAATGACTTCCAATCACCTCTGAATCCTGAGATGAGTTTATTAATTTATAATCCCTCCTAGTTTGTTTAGCTAAACTATCTGTAGCATATTTTAAAATGGCAAACTCAAAACTCTGTCAACTGAAATCTGAATATTAAGGAAGTTATAGGAGCCAAATTGCCAGATTTCAAGTAAGCAACATTACAAGGAAGGTCTACCAGTCAGCCTCAATGACAAGTCAAGTTGTTTGTTCTCATTTCTAATGTTTATTGTCCAGGATGTTGTGTGAGAAAAAGGAGACGAGCTTCAGTACGTGTTGAAGATTGTAAGAGTTAACACGTAATAGAGATTCAATGAAAGCACATTTCCATCCTCTGTAGTCAGCAAATGATTACTGGAAGTGGCAGGGAGGTATGATGTCTCTATGTGAAATTTGCACATATAGGCCCAAGGGAAAACAGTGAACCTAACATTTTGGAAGTATGGTCAATAACTACCGTAAATACCTAAACTCAGAGTAAAGACATGGAATGTTATACAGTATTATAGATCATTCAGCCATTTGTGTCTAAGCCACCTGTTTAAAAACTCTCCATTTAGTCCATTCCCCAGATTTTTTCCCCCATAGGTCTAAAATTGTATCATTTTCAAGTAGAAATCCCTTTTGAGAGTTACTATTGAACCTGGTTTTACTGATCTTTCAGGCAGCGCATTCTAGATCATAATAATTTGTTGCATAACAATTTCCCCCCTCATGTTGTCTCTCGTTCTCCAGCCAATTATCTTAACTCTGTCTTTGTCAGCTTATTAATCCTTCTTTCACTGGAAACAGTTTCTCCTTATTTTCTTTCATCAAGTTCCTTCTATTAAATCTTGCCATAAATTAAAACTCTGCACTGAAAAAAAAAGCAGGCCCAGTTTCTCTAGTATTTTCCACATTACTGAAAACTTTAGCCTTGGTAGCATTCTAATAAATTTCCCCTCTACCTGCTGTTGGTCACAATGACATTACTGAAGTGTGGTACCAAGATGCTCCAGCTAAGGCCAAATCAAAGAATTAGAAAGTTTCAGCATCATTTTCTAATCAAAACCAGAATTTGCAAAGACAAGATCCCATACGCCTTCTGAAATTGTCTTTCAAAGACTTATGCACACACACTACCAGACCTCTTTATTCCTGAGCCCCCGGTAAAATTGTTTCATCAGTCCAATATTCAAAAAGTCTGTTCATTACCTTGGAGTCACATTGGACCTAAAGCCAAGCTTCAGACATCATATT
This sequence comes from Ginglymostoma cirratum, assembly GCA_024137785.1. Classification (NCBI taxonomy): domain Eukaryota; kingdom Metazoa; phylum Chordata; class Chondrichthyes; order Orectolobiformes; family Ginglymostomatidae; genus Ginglymostoma; species Ginglymostoma cirratum. The sequence continues at coordinate 14,542,114 of JAHRHZ010000041.1, forward strand.
CACATGATCACTAAAACCACCTTTCATCACCTCTATTTCATTGTTCAACTTCACCTTATCTCAGCTCATCTGTTGTTGAAACCTTCATTAATGCCCTTGTTTGTTTTTGACATGATTATTCGATCGGATTCCTGGATGATTTCCCACAGACTATCCTCTGTAAACTATTAACGTGACATGAGCCACTTTGGAATGTGAATTTTCATTCATCCTGTTCCTTGTCTGTTTCCCTTTCTTCTCGGCCTAAGAAAATCCTGGTCCCATTATGGAGAAGTCAAATATCACTCTTTCAATTTCCTTAGCTCGACTTAGGGGCAGTGACAATGTTGTGCATTCTCTGTGCACTGACTACCGCATCTCTCCTCACAGATATGAAGGGAAACTGTGGGAGATATTTGCTCGATTTTCAGGATTTTCAAATCCTGAAGCTCAACTCCGCAAGGACGTATGATCAACCAAAACTATTCACACGGTTGAAGAATGGAATGGATGTGGATTGGAGATTTATGTAAGCTGTGTGTGAAAGAGGAAAGAATTTTCATGACAGAATAAACAGTGGAGAGCCAAACAGGGATTGGAATATCTTTTACAAAACGCTCAGAATTGGCACAGAGTAGGAAATAAATATTTGTTTGTTTAAAGAAAGTAATTAAAACTGAATTCTATGTTAGTTTGTATATTAGTATATTCAGTCCTTTAAGCGGCTGGAATTGTTGTTGTAAGTCAGTAAAAGGAGCCACAATTAGAACGTTGGGGTTTTTTCACTGTCTCGCTGATCTTTCCTGTGTAAATTTGCATACTGAAGTAGTGGCTTGGTTGTGATCAGCAACAGCAAATGCTCTGTTTAAATTCTGCTCACACAACTGACTTTGAACAACACATTTTGGAACTTAACTACTGTCCAGTCAATGAGTGGAGTGTATGTAATAAAAGTCAGAAGGATAACAATCTTTTGTGTAAGGAACAAAATAAAACACTTTCTTAGTCAGACCATATGATTGAAATTTGGAAGTTGTGAATCGTATGTATATAACTATAGCCTCTGTTTACTTTGAAGTCTTGAAAAGTGTCCTGGTGTTTGAATCCACAAAGAATGGTATAATACACCAACTTAAATCACACACAGCAAGCCATGAGATGCTAAGTGTACAGGGTAGCAAGGGATGCTCTCTGTATTGTTTAGTTTAATTCTAGAAATGTCAGGGGGAGATAGAAAAATAATACATTTTCCTGTTTTCAAATGGACTTGTCCAAAATGTTTTACTTGTTGGTGAGCCAAAACAGATGGAAAATTTAATACTAAAATGGAAAGAGGACTGTTTTAAGACTAAGGACAATGGAAGGTATTGCCCCAGTTTTAAAACGCAAGTTATGGAATCTCATTGTAAGTTGTGCTTACACTGCTGCTTTGTTCAAGCAGTGGGGGAAGCTGTAGATATCAGGAGGTGAGATTCGACAAGCAACACATTGCTGATTGTTTTGTGTAACTTGATCAGATACGGGTGCTAAAGGCCAACACCCTGACAACAACTATCTGAATGGCTCCTCGGTAGCTGAACAGCTGGTGGGTGTGCACAATACTTTAGACTGCTGAAAGATGATACATCTTCCTTTCCAGTAAAATACCTTGAGCCTGAAGAAAGCCAGTTTACTTTCTCCCACAATTTATTGCTTTTAAGCACTAAGTGAGAGCCTTTAAAATATGTCAACACATTGCTCTGTGCTCCCTATGAACAAACAAAAGAATCTGAAGAGAAAGATCAGAGAGCTGAAAGATTAAGGAAACAAACATAAAGACTGGTGCTATTGAACTGTTTCCGCAGTGTTTCTTTTCTCTCCACACATAACATCATGTTTTTTTGTCTGTCTGTGTCACAAAATACATTCAAGGTAATTCACCCTCAGTAATTACTTTTGGGGTCCTTTAACACAGTTGGCTGGATGGCTGGTGTGCAAATGCAAAATGACACTCTCTCACCAACAACATGGCTTCAATTCCTGCATTGGCTAAGGTTACCATGTAGGAACCTCTTTCCCAACCTTTCCCCTCACCTGAGGTTTAGTGATACTCAGGTTAAAGCACCATGAGTTGTCTCTCCCTGATGGAAGAGCAGCCCTATTGTCTGGTAGGACTATGGTAACTTTACCTTTGAATGGGTCAGGTGGAGGGTATATCTCACTTCCATTGTACAAAGTCCAATTAGAGTGTGGCTGGTTGGCTCAACTAGCAGCAGTCAGGGAATTAAGAAATTACCCTTGAATGCGTATATAGGGATTGTAAATATACAGGGATTGATGGGACATGATGGCCTAGTGGTATTATTGCTGGATTGTTAATCCAGAGACCCAGATAATGTTCTGGGGACCCGTGTTTGAATTCCACCACGGCAGATGGTGGAATTTGAATTCAATATATATCTGGAATTAAGTATCTAATGATGACCGTGAATCGATTGTTCAAAAAAACCCAACTGGTTCACTAATGTAATTTAGGGAAGGAAATTGCCATTCTGACCTGGTCTGGCCTACATGTGACCTTTAGGGAGGGAAACTGCCATCCTTACCTGGTCTGGCCTACATGTGACTCCAGACCCACAGCTATGTGGTTGATGCTTACCTGTTCTCTGGGCAATTCAGTATGAGCAATAAATGCTGCCCAGCCGGCTACACCCTCATCCTGTGAATGAATAGAGGAAAAAATAAAATCATCCTGTTGCTGTTTCTTTATTTTCCCTTGAATGAAATGATAAACATTATGTGGCCTCTCCGTTGGATCCATAAGATTCCATTGCTATATTTTGAAGAAATGCAAGAGAATTCTCCTAAGTATCCTGGCCCAGCAGATTACCTAGTTATTATTATTTTACTATTTGTGAGATGTGGATGTGTTCAAATTGGCTGCCATGTTTCCTACGTTACAGTAATTACTACATTTCAAAGGAAAGGTTCTTTGTTGGCTGCAAAGGACCATGATATATCCTAACGTCAAGAAAATGGTTGTATAAATGCAAGTTACTTCTTTTCTAAGAGGTATTGGGTCAAAAAAATCCCACTGGAGTTACTCCAGAATTAAAACATCTCTGTTCCTGGAAGCAAATGGAGGGTTTGAGTTATAAGGACAGGCTGGATAGGCTGGGATTTTTTTTGACTGAAGCAGAGGAGGTTGAGAGGTGAATTTATAGAGGTTTATTAAATCATGAGGGGTACAGATAAGGTGAATGGTAGGTTTCTTTTCCCTAGAGTGGGAGATTTCAAGCACAGAGTGAGAGGTGAGAGGAGAAAGATTTAAAAAAGACATGAGGCGCAACTTTTTTACACAGCCTGTGGTTCATGTGTGGAATGAACTTCCAGGGGAAGTGGTGGATGCTGGTACAGTTACAACATTTAAAAGACTTTTGCATAAGTAAATGAATAAGAAAAGTTTGGAGGGAAAAGGGACAAGTGCAGGCAGGTGGGACTAGTTTAGTCTGGGATTACAGTTTGCACAGACTGGTTGGACCGAAGGGTCTGTTTCTGTGCTGTTTGACTCTAAGATTGATTTGTGGATTGGAGCTTTGTGATGCATGGAGGGGAAGAGGGGGAGTATTGAACCTAAGGAGCTTTCAACATCTGCAGGAAACCTGGGGATTGCAAGAATCAATTTGTAGAGGATGAGGCAAAATTACTTGTGAACAGTTGGACTTTGCATTGTTACTAGTAAGAAAACAAGCCAATTTTTGTTACCTATAATTTCCATAACTTGAAGTTTGGATTTTTCTTTTACAATTTGCATATTCCTTGGAAAGTACACACCTTAGCCAATAACTGAAATTAATTCCAGAATCCTTTTTTGCGACCTGTATGAAGATTTTAAAACAAGAAATCAGGTTCTGGTTGTAGGAAGAATATAGTTGATGTGTTGGCATCTCTCAGAAGCAAGAATTAACTGCTTGAGGATGGTCAGTGTTTGATGTTAGTGAGCAATATAAGTTGATGATTTGATGCGTCCATTTAATGCGAAGAATGAAATGTTGAAAATAAAAGTGGGTGGGCACAATGGAAAGATAAAAGAAGGAGAAACAAACTCGGGAACAAAAGAAAATATTATATTGAGAAAACATCAAGCACAATTTACTGTAATGGATTAATCTGTGTTGGTTGGCTGCAGTCCAGCTGTAGTGTGAAAAGCTTGTACAAACCAGTTGGGCAGAAGTGATTGTGAATTTGGCAAAAGGAAGAAAGCGTGCAACCTATGATTTGGAACAAATCTTTGGTAACGCAAAGGAAGATTGTGAGAATGTCACTGGCTGATAAAGTCTGTTTGATCTTTGCCACAGCTGGTGTCCTGGGGGGAGATTACAGCCAGGTGGCTGGGGTTAAGCCAAGTTTCAGACCATAATGTGCTGATTGTGAAGAACTGAAGTTGGCTTATAAAGATAATTAGATTGAAATGTATGGTCAGCATTATTTCCCAATAGCCTGACCTGTGGAATAGTTTAACCCTCTAGTCCAAAACATGCTATTTGATGCAATAAAGAAATGAGTGTTACAACTGAAGAGTATTTGTGTATGCCCTGCATGTCTGTTTGTCCAAAGCCTCAAACAAAGGCTTTCTGACTGATCTAATTAAGAACAGTAGAAACTCTGAGCCAAATTGTTGTGTCAGATTAGGGAGAATTCAAGTTCAGAAAGTGCCTCTGATGTTCTACTTTTTGTCATGGAGTGGAGTGGTTGGGGTACAATAATTCTGGGTGACAAGAGGGGAACAAGATTTCTATCCCAAGAAACAGTTCAGAGAGGCTGTGGAACAAAAGGAAGCATTGAGAAAATGCCATCTGATGAATTTTGTTTGATCTTTGTCATAGCCGGACCCTCAAAGCTAACTACAACTAGACGGCTGTGGTGATCCAGAGTTTCACATGGTAATGCACTAATTGTGAAACTGAGTTTTTACCTTGGCTTAGGAAGATCAATAGATGGAAAATGTTGTTTCCCAACAGGCTGTCATAAAGTGGTCTCTGGTTTAGCGACATGGTGTCAGTGCCACACATGAACGCCAGGGGTGGGGTTTGTTGGGTAGGGGTTGTAGTTTACCTCTTTGTGGTTCACGGGTATTTTAACTAAAGGTGTATCAGTGGAACTCAGTGCCATGAGTTGCATGATCTGCAGTGTGTGGGAAGTCTTAGACACTTGTGGCAGCCTGGATGACCACGTCTGCAGGGAGTACCACATGTTTGTCCAGCTTGAGTGATGCTTAAGGAAGTGCAGACAGAGGAAGAAGAGATGATCAACAGTCAGAAGATGGGATGCAGGCAGCTAGTCCATAAATCCCCAGAGTGCATCTCACTTAACGACAGTCTTTCTGTGTTGGAGCATAGAGAGAGTGATCGTTTTTCTGGGAAGTGCAGCCAGATCACAGCTGTTCAAGGGGGAGCAGAAAGAGAGGAAGAGAAATAGTGGTAAGAGACTCAATATGGATGAGTTAAGACAGCACAGGTGGGTGTACAAGAATGGCCAGGAAAGACTTGTGAGGGGGAGATAAAATCTAAAAGTTTAATTGAATTTTTCAAGAAGGTGACTAGGTGTGTACAGTTTAAATGGATTACTGTAAGGCTTTTGACAAGGTCTTGCATGGGAGACTGGTCAAGAAAGTACGGATCTTTGGTATTTAGGGCAGTTTGGAAATATGGATCCAAAATTGGCTTAGTGGCAAGAGGCAGAGGGTGATACTCAAAGGTTGATTTTGGCACTGTTGCAAGGTTTGTTGCTGGTGTGACTGGGACAGGAACACTAGCTGATTATTCCCTTCTCTAAATCAGCTGAAACTTGTACAATTCGACTTGAGAGTGGTTAAGAAACAGTATAGGTTGAATTATGCTTCATTATTGCTTTGCTTGTAGGTGTGAACAATGTGACGGTAAGACAAAAATTAAACAGAAAAGCCAAATTTCCACAGGCGATTCAAATGAATTTTGTTTGCCACTCTACCAGAAGAATGTGGAGGCTTTGGTGAGGGTACAGAAATGAATTACCAAGATGTTGCCTGGTTTGAAGGATATTATCTATGAGGACAAATTCGACAAATGTGGGTTATTTTCACTTGAACATCGAAGGATGATGGGCGACCTGATAGAAGTTTACAAAATTATGAGAGGCATAGATAGAATGAATAGTCAGAGTCTTTTTCTCAGGGTAGAAATGTCAATTACAAGGACATTGGTTGTATGTAAAAGGGGGATTGTTTAAAGGAGAAGTGAGAGGCAGTTTGAAAGTGCCTAGAATGCCAGAGGAGGTGATGGAGGTGGATACAATAGAATGGTTTAAGAGGCATCTTGATACATGTGAATAGGCAGGAAAAAGAGGGATACAGACAGCATGGAGGCAAAAGACTTTTAGTTTAGAAAGGTGTCAAGTGTTAGCACAGGCTTGGTGGGTTGAAGGGCCATTTCCTGTACTGTACTGAACTTTGTTCTTTGTTCTTGTTCTTTGAATTAGCCAACTCGCATACTTAACAGAAATGCATGGGAGAGCCATGCAGGAATATACATCAAGCATGGGAGAGCCATGCAGGAATATACATCAAGCATGGGAGAGCCATGCAGGAATATACATCAAGCATGGGAGAGCCATGCAGGAATATAAATCAAGAATGGGAGAACCATACAGGAATATAAATCAAGGTCCTACAATATACTTAAGACAGGAATGCAGTTTTAGTTTTCCACTGGGTGGAATAAGCAAGCCCTGTCAGTGGGATTGAATGTACAGTACAAGAGAACAAAAGCACTGGATTGGGGATAGGCGATTCAATCCCTCCAATCTACTTCAATGTGTGATACGATATTAATGGATCCGACCACGGCTTCAACTCCAGTTTTCGACCTGCTCCCCAATAACCCTTGACTACACATGGAGTGCACAAACCAGTGACCCTTAAAGAGACAGGCAGAAGAATAGTTTAGGAAAATATGATGGCAGTTTTATCTTTTAGCAAGTTTTGCTGGCAGCAGAAGAAAGAGTGTTGTGTTTCTACTGATTCTTTGTTTTTGGCCATGTCCCTTTAACATCTCCCTGCTTGTTTGGCTTCACAGATGATTCCTGATTTACAGATTTTCCCTTTGATCGATGAGTCAACTACTCAGACCAGTTGCTGATGATATTGTATATAATTTACTGCTCTCCCTTTTTTTATTTTTTTTTATTCATTCATTCATGGGATGAGGGCATCACTGACCAGGCAGCATTTATTGCCCTTCCCTAATTGCCCAGAGGGCAGTTCAGAGTCAACCATATTACTGTGGGTCTGGAGTCACATGTAGGCCAGACCAGGTAAGAATGTCAGTTTTCCTCCCTAAAGGACATTAGTGAACCAGATGGGTTTTTCTAACAATCGACAATGGATTGACGGTCATCAATAGACTCTTAATTCCGGATATTTATTGAATTCAAATTCCAACATCTGCCGTTGTGGGAGTCAAATCCAGGTCCGCAGAATGTTATCTAGGTCTCTGGATTAACAGTCCAGCGATAATACCACTAGGCCATTGCCTCCCTGTGTTGGGTTTGGTAGCATGGGGACATTGAATTCGGCGGTTGGAGAGACCCCGCTGTGTTCCTATCACTGCCCAATGAAGACCAGACTTCATGCCCTGTAGACTGTCTTATTCCATGCTGCCAATTGATATTCTTAAGTGGAAAATAAATGCCACTCTGGGGCCCTCATCCCTCTACCACAGCATTTACCCAGTGAAAAATCTGGAAAGCAAATCCTAGAATGTGCGCTTGTTGCAACCTTGGGTTAACATGGGAGGTGCAGATGGGTTTGGGAGCTTGGGAAGAATCTTGTTATCAAGCATTCGTTACTTGAATGAGGTAACTGGTATCAAAAAAGGAGGAGTCTGCTGAGATATATCCCTCTGCCCTTATTATTGAAAGTTTTGCTAAAGTCCTTCAGGGAAGGGAATCTGCCGTCCTTACCTTGCCTGGCCTACATGTGACTCCAGACCCACAGCAGTGTGGTTGACTCCTAACTGACGTCTGGGCAATAATTGGTGACCCTGTCAATGACACCCACATCCCATGAATGAGTTAAAAAAAGCTCTCCCCCTCTTCCTCAATCCCAATTCCACAAACTGCGTTCCCCTTCCCATAAATCGCATCTATTTGGGTCCCCATGCTGATCCTTGGGTTGGTGTAGTTTTGACAGCAGCCATTATCTTAATAGTATTAAAAACTGAAAGAACTGCGGATGTCGTAAATCATGAACAAAAACAGAAGTTGCTTGGAAAGCTCAGCAGGCCTGGCAGGACCTGTGAAGAAAAAATCAGAGTTAACGTTTCAGGTCTGCTGACCTGGTTCTGAGGAAGGGTGATCAGACCCAAAAAATTAAGTCTGATTTCTCTTCACAGATGCTGCCAGACCTGCTGAGTTTTTCCAGCAACTTCTGTTTTTGTTACTACCTCAGCAGTGGTGCTGTTCAGCGATGAAGAACTGCTGGCCTCTGGTTAGCAGCTCCTGACAGGCAGGACATCTATTGCCTCCAAATGGCTTGATCTCAGAGAAGGCCCATTGCTGACCAATGAATTGCCTGATTGGAACTTAATGCTCTTCCTGAAAAATGTCTTTTGAGAAAGAGGCGACACAGTGCTCTCACAACCTCCAGCATCCATTAAATAACTGCCCATTTAGTTAGTACCATCACTGTGGGTAATCTTCTACATGGTCGATTTGAAAATCACCCCAAGTAATGACATATTTATACCACAAGAAGAGCCATGTCAAATTCAGTTTCATCTGTATACTCAATGGTAAATTTCAGGTTTTATATTTCAGTTGGAAAGCACTAGATTGAGTTAATTTGCTTAAGCACAATATCTATTATTCTGCCAATAAACATTTGTTTCCAGGACATAATGAGAGTCTTGGCAGACATGTGCAGCCGAAGAATAAGTATTGTCATACTGAAAGATAGATAAAAATGTCTATTTTTCTGATTAAAACGTATGTTGCCCTGTAGTTCTCTGACACTATAGCAGATCAAAGTGACTTAGTCTGAGAGGTTACTGGACAATTGCTTTCAACGAAAGGTTAATTAAGATAAGACTGTTTGCAGTTGAGATACCAGGTAGTGTCTCAAAATGCTTTGATAATATCCATTTGGTCTCTGTCAAGAGAGATTGGACTCAGTAACTGCACAGGTTCAACTGAGGCTGCACCACTTCAAGCTGTTATTATGGTCTGGAATGCCCCAGCCACTTCAACTGGGAATGTTAAATTAGTTCAGACATTGCCCAGGATAAAATGGTCTGCTTTGATCATGTAAAGCATAAATTTGTGCATAAATTGCGAGACATTAGTTGAACACATGTGACTCAGAGCTGTTGCAGCTAAGCAAACAGACTGAGGGATAAGCATTCATCTTGGACAGTAGCGCTGAACAGGTGCTATCACATTTTCCCCCTGCTTTACAGTCCGTCAATTCCATTGACTTCACTGTTGAGGTGATGTGCCATCACTACGCTATGCTGATGTGCAATGAATTTTGACCCTCGAATGCCCATATTCCAACTTGTTATCAAAGTGCTTCATATTTAATATTTTTGACGACTTGAGTTATGAAGGATTGTGGAAAAATGAATGTATTTCAAATTATAATTGAACATCTGGACTAAGTTTGAAAAAAAAAATCACTGAAAAGCCTTTGGGACATTGAAATCTGTTGTTTTAAACAGAGCTTCTTAGACATCATTTAAGTTCAGATAATGGCATGAATGTACCCAATGGGAAAAAAGATCACTTTTTTACAACTGGGTTTTGTGTCAGTTCTGTTAGTGTTCGTGGTAATGATGTTTGTGTTTGGATTTTTTAGTTGGGGGAAGCCTGCTACAGAACAAGTTTTTCAGCCTTTGTCTCCTGTCATTGAAATATCCTTGCTGCGAGATCAGGGTGAAACCTAATGGTCTTCTGGAAGACTGACTGAACAAACTTCTCAATGTTGTATTTCCAGAGCACGCTAAGTTTGCCAGGACTCTACAGACAAATGTGTGTGATTAATAACTTGACCACGTGTGAAAGAACACAAGATTAACAGATTTTGGAACTTCCCACAACTTACGCTTATACCTTCAAGAATAACTACCAAAAGTTTTTTCTTAAAGCAAATCTCTGCAGAGAGAAATCCATTTGTTTTTATAAGCATATGTGAACATTCATGTGTGTATTCTAGGTTAGTTAGAGAAGGTAGTATTTATATTTTTATATACAAATTTTGAATGTTAACAAATTCAACATTGTCATTGAATGGGTTTTGTTTTATAATAAATCAATAATTTTGCGTCTATTGAAGTAATTTGGATCTTTTCATTCTATGTCTAAAATAGGGAAAGCATGTGATGGACCATATTGGAAATTGAATATAATATTTTTATTTTATGTTGAAAATGTTGGAATAGTGGGACAAGAGCGACAGTGCACTCCTCCCATCTTAGCTGTAACAAGTTACACTTGAATACTCCACTGTCCTGTGTTGTCATCTGTCCTGCAGCGTCAGTACTTATGCAATATTGGACCAGATTTTAACTATCAAAGTAATGTTGATACTATAGTGCCCGTAATTATTTATGAAAAAATATGGTGGAATGAGGGTAGCATGAATCTTGCCGCTGCTCCTGAGTAGTACCCGACAAGTACCCAAATAGAAAAGGTTTGGAGGTATATGGGCCAAATGCAGGCAAGTGGGTCTAGTTTGGTTTGAGAACATGGTCAGAATGGACTAGTTGGACCGAAGAGTCTGTTTCCATGCTGTATGACTCTAGACTCTCTGACTCATGATTAAATGCTGCAACAATATCAGACAGCAGGCAGATTTATGATGGAACTCAAAAATCTGGAAACTGCTGTCCAATTCGTGCTCTTCTGCCGTCTTGCTGTATGCCTCACCACTTAAAAACGTTGCTAGGCATGACATTACTGTATTTGCACAATAGATACAGGTGAAGCTCATCACATTAAGCTGTCAGTCATTTCAAGTGTTGGTACCCTATTAATGATATGATAAATCTTAATTACTGTCATCTAATTATTCTGGCACTGAAGATGAACAATTATAACTACGGATCCTCAAACCATCAGGTTTTAACATGTTGGAGATTTTGAAATTTAATACAATTACTATTTTAAATTTTCTTTCTATCTCTTCTTCTCTCACCCAATTTTTCTTTCCATCTCCTTATTTCTCTTTCTATGCATAATTTGACATTCAATTCATTGAATCCTCGTTCTTTCTTCCTTCACTTCACTTCATTTCCTTCTCAATCCTTGGAGATACACAGTTGATTGGCATATTCACTCAATTCTAAGATGCCTGGTTTCTCTTGCCAGTGTAACTTTTGATTCTAAACTGGAACAGGAACCTGACACCCAAAGTACCAACTGGAGCAACTGCATTTCCTCGCACTGCTAACACTATTACCGTTTCCCTAGTGAACTTTTGCTGTCCACTTGCTGCCTGCCACTCACTGTCACGTTCCCAACCACTTGTCAACTTTTTTCTGTTTGTCAGCTGTCTTCCTGCCCTGCTCCTCACCTTAATCCCAACCTGCTCACTTACCATTAGGCTTATCCTTCTTGACCATGTTCTCCTCCCCTCTTACCACCTTGCCCACCACAAATGAAGCAGCAGGGGCATAGGAGAGGATCGGTGGGGCAAACAAGGAGGTGAAGTGTTGGGACCAGGACAGTGAGTGGAGGGAAAGTGAGGGAGTAAGAGATTAAGAGTGGAGTGGCAAACAGGGGTGCAAGCAGATTGGCGAGTGGGTAACAAGAGGGATGACAAGTAGGTAACAATGTGGTGAGCAGGATGGCCAGCAGGTGGTGGGACAGACAAGTATGGCAGTGAGGGGTCAGGAGTGGAGCAATGAGTGGGTTGGCAAGTAAGCAGTGGGCTTCTGAGGGGAATGACAAGTGAGTCAGTGATGAACCGGGAGTGGGCAGCTACTGGGGTGGTGAGGAGTTGGGACTGGATCAGTGAGGAGAATGTAGCAAAAACAGTGTTTTTTTCGGCCGAACCTTGCCTGATTTACACTATTCCTCCTACTGGAAGCAACCTCACTGTGGATAACATGCACTGCAAATGCATGTGCAGTGAGTGTACTCTCTGCAGTCGCAGAGTCAACAAACACAGCCTTCTCTCACTGCAACATTGTCAGTTTGTACTTTTAGGGACTTTCCGTGCTAAAAATATTATGAAACTAAGTATGTAAGGGCAAAGGTGCATAACGGCAGAAGATCTGAACTACAGAACAAAGTAAATTAGTCTAACTCTTCCTTGTTGCTTATTGTTTCTGTCTTTGTCAATGCTTGAAAAACTGGACATCGTGAAAATTCAGAGTAAAGTGATCTGTAGCTGAAGGAGATCAGAAAGAGATTAGTCCAGAGCTCTGGTAGATTCCAAGAAATTGGCTTTTATGTAGGAAATGCTAATTATTGAATCTAATGAAGACTTTAAATGACTCCTAGCAGAGGAAACTTATCTAACTGAGATGTGAATAGATTTGCTGAGTTGCATGGACAGTTATATTTTCTTGATTGACATTTTTGTCCCAATGAGATTCTGTATTTTCTTATTATGCTATGGGTGAACATCATAGAAACTTTCCAGCCTGATGTTGACTTTAGTATTTCTGTTCTTTTGTTAAGCAAAACTGAATTGCATAGAAATTTTGGCAAGCCATTTGTCATAGTTGAATTAGTTCTCAGATTCAGGTCAGGTAGTTTGTTTCAAAAACAGTGAAGCGCAATAGCAGCTTGTAATAGACAGGAACATTGTCTAAGTATTGAAAGAGAAAGTGCCAGTTTTAAAAACAGTAATGGTGCACAATAGAGATGTTAGTACAAGCTGGACCTCTGTCTAAGTATATCACAAACCTCTCAAGCAACTTTTCACCTGATCATAGATGAGTGCTCAGTTTGGTGAGCAGCAGGGCACAGACCTTGGTTGATAAAACTCCAGCATTGGCTACTGTTGCAGCCTCTGTGAGTTTCAAATGAAGATTGATAATAATGCAATGAAGTGAAGAGTTCATGGGTGACATCATTATGCCCTCTTGGTGCTAATTCACTGGTTCATGATGTAGACATGTAATAAAACCAAGCAGTAGACAGCAATTCATTAGCAGTGGAGAGAGAATGACTAGTTTAAAGCAACTCTCCAGCTAAAATATTAACTTAAAGTCTTTCCACTCATTAAATGAAGCAAGATCTCTCTGCCAACAGTGCATTGTCTTATACTGGTGCACTTTTGAGAACCTTATTCCACACAGGCTTCAAAACATTCATTTAAAATGCAGGTATGATTACTTACTAGATAGGAGTCAATGGTAAAAGCTGTCATTCTTATTGGACTTTATCTAGCAATCTAACATAGTTATGAAGGTTTCTGGACATTCAAAAAAGATAAACTTGAAATGCTAGCAATCAATGATAAATTTGCCCTTCAATTGCGGACAGATTCAACCATTTTCAAAACACATGCGTTGTTTCAATCATAAACATGTGTCAAAATGATTTCTGGTACAACTGGCTTTTACTTGCTCCCTATTGAAGTAGAAATAGAGGAACCAAAGTTGGAACCACGGACAAGTTCACAACTTCTACAGTAGAGTCCCACAAAGTTTTTATCTTGGGCCTAGTAGAGGTCACACTATATTATCAGAAGTGTCCATATCTCAACTGGAAGAAACCATAAGAATGAAAGTGTTGCAGATATTTTCTAATCAGCCTGTTCAGAGATGTTATTACACACCCCTGGAGTAAATAGGACTTGAATCCAGGCCTCTCGGGTCAGAGATAGGGACAATTCCACTGCACTGCAGGTGTCCCCAGTGTCTGTTGTAATAGGACATTTGTCTTCAAATCATTTGATATGAACATGGTATTTAGGTTCTTTATGAAGTTTATTGCTGCACAGTCTGTAATAAGTGCCCACTCAGGAACAGATTGTGTTCTTTGCCACTGAAATGAAAAATCTATTTCTGTACTGTTCCAACAGTTGGCAGGGAGGTAACCAGAAAGACCACAAAAAGAATACCATTCTGTGTGATCTCTGTTGTTTGGTTTGTTTCTTGGTCAAATCTAAATCCATTCCACAGACATTTTAAGCATGGTTTGGGTTCCCTGCTTGGCTAAAGAGCTTTCAAAAGGAATAGGATGGATAGAACGGTCTCGACCTGAAATGTCAGCTTTCCTCCTCCTCTGATGCTGCCTGGCCTGCTGTGTTCCTCCAGCTCCACACTGTGTTGGGAAGGATTAAGACTTTTCCGTGTTTGTGTCATGTTAACTGATCTTTAGTATGGTATTTGAGATCGCCAATACAGGTAGCCTCAGTGTCCTTGATTGTAAAGGATTAAAAGAAATAACAAGCCCAAGTGCCTGCTGCTGATCACTGCCCTGTTGAAGTGGTGTTCCTGTTTGGGCGTTTTGACTGGGGGTAAGGTTAGAGCTCATTGTGATCGTCCATATCATTAGATTACCTGACAATAACTGTGGTATAGACTCATGTGAAAAAGTTGGTGTAGTTGAAGAGTTGTCAGCACACCTTGAACTATATAGCTATGGACAAAAATCAGAAAAGGAAAAATTAATTTCATATTCATAGATCCCTGAAATTGATATTTACAATGAAAACCTCGACAGACATTGTAAATTGATAGCACCAAAGTAAACAAAGTGCTCATTTACGCAAAAACAGTTTAAATTTCAGGCCTTGATGTATCATTACAGCTTGAATATAAGGATATTCAGCTCTCTAATTCTCTGTGTAAAACTAAGTAACAGAGACCAGAAGGGCGTAACTCAGCTACACTGTTTTTCTCAATGGCAGGAACACAATGAGTACTGTCTGTATCCCTGATCCTGATCTGTCTAAATGGTAATAGTTGCATTTATATACTGCCTTGTCTTGTCAACATTCCAAAGCTCAACACGCAATCAATAACTTTGTAGTGTGGTGAATATGTCTGCTTAGGAGGACATCATTAAATCAACTTAACATGATGAACATTTGGTAGTGGCATAGGTTGGGGAAGAATGTTAGACAGGACACTAGTATAAGTCTCCAGTTTGTTCAAATTTAATGTCATGAAACTGTAAACATCAACCTGAACTATTTAAACAGATCACTTCCAAAGGCTGACATCTCAAACCAAGTGGCAGTCTCTCAGTAATCCTGTAAGGAGACTTCAACCCAGATTATTTAGACTCAGAGATGGGAGTATGACTGAGCGATCTAAGTTCTTCCACTGATGCCTTAGCACACTCACCAGGAAAGATCAGATGAGAACAAAACTAAAATGACCCCTGCTGCCTTCCATTTTGGCCCAAATCTTCTGTTCTGTTGATTGTTGAAGACCCGATATATGACAGAAAATGCATGTAAGAACACTAATGAAATCGTGATGTATAGATCTACTGGAAACTGCCCGGGCAGTTTAAACTTCCAATAGGGTGACTCCCTACTGCTGGCAATCTGAGTAAATGTCACTCACTTTGAGCTAGAGCTGGAGACTTGGAAACTTGAGAGAAGTCCACAGTTCTTATCTGAAAAGTTATACAGGAAATGTTAGACAGATTAAAACCTAGGCTATCACCTGGATAACTCCAAATGCTGTCCTTCCCTAAAACTCCCTGACTAGGCACTATTCCCTGACCTGATCCAACTATTCCCAGATTACTTGATTGACCCATAACCTAGTATGAATACCTCTAAATTAATCTTGGATCACCTGAACGTCTGAGCTGAACCACCTACCCCTACCCCCCATCTCCCCACCAACTTGTCCCCCCATCAAACCAGATCAGAATACACCCTTAACTAAACTACCCAACCCAACCTGAACTGACTATCAATGACTCTGTTGCTAATCCTCCACCCATCAGGTCCTATTATCTCCCCACCCTGATTACGCTTCCCTGAACAACCCAACTACTTTCATGGACTGCACACACTGACTATGCCTCTAACTGACCTGGCTACAATCCCTGATGACCCCTCTTGCCAATGCCATGAACCCTGTTGACTACCTGACTAGACTCTGATTACTTGACTATACCTCTCCTGATCATCAGGCTACCCCTTGACCACCCAACTATCCTCCTGGAATGACCCAAGTAGCCAGCTGACCACCCAATGACTGGCAGAGATTAGCATGAATGTCCCATCTTCTCAGCATACTGCCTCTCACCCGAGGTATGGTGACTCTCGGGTTAAACCACCATCAATTGTCTCTGTAATGAAAGAGCAGCCCTAGGATCTGGTGAGACTATGGCAAATTTTGCCTTTTACCTAAACTTCCTCATTGACCAGATTGCTGATTCATTTAACTACCCACCTCATTCACATTCCTACTCACATGCCTGATCATCTACCCAATCATTACCCACCTCCTCACCTCATCTAAGTAACCACGTACCCACCCAATACCTACTCATTCACTGACTTGCCCATACGCCCATGAATTGGTCCACACCTACATGCACACCCATACACCCAACTCAGCCATCTCACCCAATTCAACAGTCTACCCATTCACCCACTCACCCGCTAAGCCACTCACCCCATGAGCCACTCACACACACTCAAACACTGGGCTTTTAGACTTGTCAGAATGCAGCTGCGTGTGCCCTAATGAATGGGGCATGTTGTCACTTCCTTCAAGTCTATTCTGCTCTGAAGGAGGTCTGTGTGAAGCTCTGCATTTCTTCGCCAGTATTGGAAGATTCTAGAAGAAACATGCAGCATTGTTAGGTTGGGAACATCTTTGCACGCTGTAAAAATGAGCAAAGCGTTGCCACTGCTTGGGAGATTCAGGCCATTCCCACATTTGTTTACAGACTCAGACGAAAAATGTACGTGAGTTCTGATGAAAGGCCATCCACCTCAAAGGTTAACACTGTTTCTTTCTCCACAGATGCTGCCAGAGCTGCTGAGAGTTTCCAGGATTTTCTGTTTTCATTTCAGATTCCCAGCATCCAAGGTATTTTGCTTTTGGATGAAAAAATGTGTCCTTGGAGAAGTTATGGAAGAGTTGCCAGCTCAAGTGAATGGAATAGGAATGATACAGTATTTTTAACAACAAAAATACATGAGTAAGCCAAATTCTGCAATTCAATCTTAGAAAACTGACCATATTCAATTTTGCTCTTAAGATTTTTGAATTCTCATTCTGACTACAGTCTTTTAATGCTCCAATTGTATTGTGTACCGGTATAGTTTATATCTGCATACCAATTTGCTTTGAAGTAAGGACATGATCTTTTATTTTCCTGATTTTGTTTCTCACATCTTTATTTCCTCACTTTTCCAGTTCTTGCAAAAAGACCTGGAGAGCACTGAAAGAGTTAACAAGCTCACATTCTCATTGTAACGGATCAATTCATTTGTTCTACCTCGGTTGTTTTATTCATTTTTAGACCAAATATCAAGCCATTGTCCTGAAAGGCATATGCCAACTACCACGTTTCCCAACTGGTGGTACAAAATCTCTTGGCACCACATGCAGTACTTATTGGAAGCTTTTACAAAGCCCTCACATCAAATGTGTTGCTTTGATGACAACTTGTGAAGCTGATTGTAATAGAAACATGTGGGACATGTTATGGGGCCACATTTTTACTTTAATGGACCTTTCCTTTTGCAATCTTTCCTGACGGCCAATACCACAATCACACTATGGTGCATAGCCATAGAGGGGAGACCAGAAAGCAACTAAACCACAGAATCAGTCAGCCTTCCATGGATCTACTGCCTCAGAAGTTAAGATTCAATGAATTCAGTATCATATATAGAGTCATAGAAGCATAGAGTTATACAGCATAGAAACAGTCCCTTTCGTCCAACCAGCCTGTGCTGACCATAATCCCAAACTAAGTTAGACCCACCTGCCTTCACTTGGCACACATTGCTCCAAATATTTCTTATTCATGTACTAATCCAAATGTCTTTTAAATGTCGGAACTGTACCTGCACCCACCACTTCCTCTGGAAGTTTATTCCACACATGTACCACTCCCTGTTTAAATAAAAAATGCCTCGTGTCTTTTTTTAAGTCTTTCTCCCTTCTCCTTAAAAATATTCCTTCTCTTCATGAAATCCTGCACCCTAGGTTTACCATAACTGCTATTCACCTTATCTATACCCCTCGTGATTTTATAAAACCTCGATAAAGTCACCCCTCAACCTCCTATGAAAAACGTTCTAGCCTATTCAGCCTCTCCTTATAACGCAAACCCTCCATTCCCGGCGACATCCTAGTAAATCTTTTCTAAACAGTCTCCAGCTCAGTAATATCCTTCCAAAACAGGGCAACAGGTAGTGGACTCCAGAGAGGCCTCTGTCACTTCTATTATCTCTCATCTGTTTCCCTCCAACAGGGTGGTTCGAGGCAAGGGAAATTCTTTTGTGTTTGGTTAAGATCAATGAGTGAATCAATTCAATGAATCAATGTTCAGTTGCATCGAAGTGTCATTTGAGAGAGTACTATATTGAATTTCTGAATGAAAGCTAACAAGGCTATTTGAATTTGCTGCTCATTTGCTGTGGTTTCATTGGTGAGAGTGCTTGACTCTTTAGCGAACATGGGCCACTGATTGAAACATATGAGTTGCTAACCCTGATCAATGTCAGGCAACGGGAAATTGTCTCCAGCCTATAGTTCTTATATCATTCTGAGTTTCTCCACTTTACTGCTGTTCATATCATGGCTTGTACCTCAATAGCACAAATTGTGACCACAGTAATAATGGAAATTATATTTCTAATGACCCCGTGAAACCCAAAATCCTGTATCATTGTTTTAATAATGGAATGCATGGTTGGTTTTGGGTTCAATTCCCAACCTATACAGGTTCAATAACTGGGGAGCTATATTTGGCCTTAACACAGAAAGCAGATGGTGCAGAGTCAGCCAGTTTCCTGCTCATTATCAGAATCAGGTAATTCTACAGCACAGAAGGAGGTGATTCAGCCAGATGAGATTATGTTGACTCTTTAGAAGGGCAATTCACTTTGTTTCACTCAACTTTTTTTTCTCTCTGTGCCCTGTAATTTCTTCTCTTTCAAATCTTTATCCAATTTCCTTTTGATGATTATGTATCTATCACTAAATCGGACAATGCATTCCAAATTCAAACCAGTTGTTGCATAAAATATATCTCCTTATGTCATCTCTGCTCTATTTCCTAATCACTTTTAATCTGTACTCTTTCATTATCGACCTTTCAACTACTGGAAACAGTTTGTCTTTATTTACTGTAATTAAACCCATTGTGATTTTAAACAAGTCTTTCAAGTCTCCACTTACTCTTCTCTGCTCCGAGAACAATCTCAGTCCATCATGTGGTTGGAATGTCTTGTCCATAAACACATAAGACAATAAGACAGAGGGACAGAATAAGGCCATTTGGCCCATTGATTCTTCTCTGTCATTTGATCATGACTGATATGTTTCTCAATCCTATTCTCCTGCCTTTTCCCTGTAACCCTTCATCCCCTTACCAATCAAGATCCTATCCATCTCTGTCTTAAATATGCTCAATGACTTGGCCTCTACAAACCTCTGCGGCAATGATTTCCACAGATTAACCACTTTTGGCTGAAGAAATTTCTTCTCATCTCAGTTCCACAGGGTCATTCCCTCACTCTCAGGTCCTAGTCTCTCCTACTAGTGGCAACATCTTCTCCATCTCCAATCTTTCCAAGTCCTTGGAATTATCGTACAATTCCTACAAGTAGACTGGAATAATCTGCTGGTGCATGGTGGCTTGGTTTATGATCCTTTTGGGGCATTTACATATATGCCTGACATTGGTCAATGCAGGGGAGTGGAGAAAGTTTTAGAAAACAGCATTTTTCTTTTAAATGGTGAAGATTAATAGGAACTTCTATATGTTTGAATGGATGCAGCAATGTGTACTATATTCAAGATGCACTGCAGAAATTTATCAAAGATCCTTAAACAGCACTTTCAAAGCCCAAGACCACTTCCATCTAGAAGGATAAGGGCAGCAGATACATGGGAACACCACCACTTGCAAGTTCCCCTCCAAAACACACCATCTTGACTCATTCCTTCACTGTCATTGGGACAAAATCTGAAATTCCCTCCCTAATGGCATTGTGGGTCTAGCTACAGCACATGGACTGCAGTTGTTTAAGAAGGCAGCTCACCAACACCTACTTAAGGGCAACTAGGAAGCAACAATAAATGCTGGCCAGCCAGTGCTGCTCACATCCCATGAGAGAATAAAAGAAATTACACCTGCTTAAGATACAGGAATAACATGATTAAGACTGGATGATATAGTGATGGGAATGAAGATATTAAAGTGTTGTTTTGCCAGATTTCTTTAATGGCAAGCGCAAGGAATTGCGCTTGAGCCTTACTTAGGTGACGTTATGACCTTTGTGATAAAAGATATGCCTGGTTGTCATTTCCCTGCCATGTTTTCTGAACGAGGAGGTAGAGAAATTTCCATGATGTGTCCGGACGTGCAATGAGCCATTTCCTCCGCTCTCCATGAGCACAGCTGTTTGGATATTAGACCATTGCTTACACAATAGTCACAAAATGTCTACACTATGACCACAGAAGGCTTGATCTAGTTTTATTTCTCTTGCAAATTAGTTGCTCATGAGTGATCATAAGCCCCATGTTGAGCAACAGGTATTGATTGAAATAATCACCAGCCTAAAATGTTCTTGTGGGATTGATTTGTGATTCTTAGAAGTCAGGCATGATTGAAGTGGTTCAATTGTTTAGACTGTCTTTTGTCATTTCTCATTTAGATGGTCAATATTGCCAAGGGGCTTCTGGCTGAATGAGTTGGACATCTGTCCTTTACCTTCTTCCAAATGCAGATTAGTTTCGGTTGGAATGCAGACCCCAGCCTGCATGTAAACTATTTTTGGTTGTCTCAGCTTGTTCGGTCTCTTTTATATGTCAATTAGAGATTATGAGTAGCCTCAGGCCAATACAGTGATTTGTTTTATTGCCTATAGTTCCAGGTGCTATTTGTTCTGCAAACACTGACCATTCAGCATTTTCTCCAGTTTGCTTGGACCTGGCTCTATGTGATGAGGTTTATTGGAATGAAATCTGAGTGTTTCAAGAGGTATTGTTTATCCCACTAGGTAATAACAATACCGTTTTTCTGTCTCTTGACAAAACAGCCTGACAGCAGTCTCTGAAATGTAGGTATTTGTAGGAACAGGACAGGGAAATTACGCTAAATAAGTCAATCCTTTTGATTAATATCATTTTAATTCTATATATAACTGAGTTCAAAGACATCCATGGTATCAAATAACAAACCTTTATGATAAAGCCCTGTACCCTTGTTCAGTTTGTTTCATTACAGCTAAGTATGGTTCTGGTTATATCTTATACTTATTTGCGTTAATTACATTGTCACTTTCAAGATAAGTAAATGAATGCCAGGCTTGATTTTGCAGTCAAATGTATGGAGTGGGACTCAAACTCATAATCTTCGGCTTCAGAGTGCCAGTAATATTAACTGAACTATGACTAACACTTGCGAGCAGCCGGTTAGTTATGTAACTTCCCTCTGATATCCTAAGGCAGTAATGCCAGATATTCCAGAGCTCTAGCTTCCAAGTCAGCTATGATCTCTGGTGGTCCTTTTGCAGCAAATCTAACATTTAAAATATAAATGCTCAGACAGTCGACACAATATTGTCTTGCTTCAAGTATCAATATCTGGTTTACAAGTCAAACATTCATGCATTTAAACCAGGGAAAAGTAAGAATAACAGATTAGGCAAACTCTTCCCAGCTCCTAAGCGACATTGGCCATGACGGGAAACTTGGGAAAATTGTGAGACGGGCAGTGAGGATCTTCTCGATGTTGAGAGCAAAAGGATCTATTTTCCAACTTGAAATGTGTAATGAAATTCTCACTATTGAGCGGAAACAGGCCTGATTGTATACAATAGCATGCATTACTGTTTAATTATTACTTCATCTTGTCTCGTTGACACGTAGTTTCTCATTCTCCCACCAACTGTTGGAAACTAGATGGTAGCAATTCCCAAAATGAAAGTCAGAGTTGTTAACAGATGACTCCAGCTCACCACTTGCTTCTCTGAATCTCCATCTTGGATTCTAGGTACCAACATCTTGAGGCACCCTCCATGGGCATATCCATGGATGATGGCATCCAAAATTACCACCCTCACCCTATTGTCATTGCACATTTACCAGAACATATTTGCCTAGTACATTTGCTATTTCCCCCTCCCACTGCACGGATTGAGTTTTATCTATAAGTAGCTGCTCCCAGTCTATTTGGGCCTGTGATTCAATCTTTGGAGCATATCGACGTCTTTCATTGCAATACTACTGCAAGGACAATTTGTGTGCAGGGAGATGGACCCATCTGATGGATTCCACCAGGGTGCATTTCAGGGCTGTTCATTCACTGTCCTAGTGCTTGATTATTTTGTGTCTATTTCAATGCCTACTGTACTTCTGTCTTGCCTTGCCTTATTGTGCAGGCGCAAAGCCAGACAGCTTGGGTAAAGACTAATTTTACTAGGATCAGATACATTTGGCCCAACTAGACTGGGAGCGTCTTCTTCTCGATAAAACTCAATCAGAGCAGTGGGATGGGGAAATAGCAAATGTAGTAAAGATAACATAAAAGTCAGAAACAGAACAAGAAGGGAAGCTCGTGGCGATACTGAGATGTCACAGTGGTGGTGCCCTTAAAAACTGAGAAACGAGTAGCTTAAAAAGGAAATTTGAAAAGCAAGAGAGTGGCCGAATGGAGCACCTGGATTTCCAGACCTATGCAAGATGTTAAACCAAGGACTCTTCAACTTTTTCAGCTGGATGTAAATAATCTCATGATAATGCCAGAAATCAAAGTGGTCATGTTTTCTCTGATGTTCTGGCCAAATTGTTTCCCGCAATTTACACCAAAGAATGGATTATCAGATCGTTGCTAAACACAGTTTGGATGCTGTGCCTTCTACAATACAAAGAGATATGGAAGGTTAATCGAATGGGCCAAGGTGTGACAAATGGATTTCTGTAGGTAAATATGAGATCACCCACTTTGAATCTGAAAAGGGTAGAACAGACTGCTTTCTAAATGGTGCAAAGCTGAAAATACAGATGGCCCATGGAATCATGGAATCCTTGCAGATAAAATATTATTAAATTGTCATGGTTATGTCATGTCAAGGAATGCTCACCTTTATTTCTAGGGAGCTAGGATACAAAGGAATAGAAGTTATATTACAGCTAGACCTTGTTCTGGTTATACCAGACCTGGAGCAACAGTGAGCACAGTTCTTGGCACCACACTTTAACAAGCTTCAGAAGGGAAAGTAGGATAAGTTCAGAAGAATCATACCAGGAGAAGAAATTACACAAACTAGGGAGATATTTTGGAAAACTTAGAAGTGGAGGGGGTGAATTGGTCCTAGGTTTCAAGATAATAAGTGGGGGATATCTTAACTACAGAAAAACTGTTTCTGCTGATGGGGAATTTGGAACAAAAGGGAATCATCTAAAGCACAGAGTCAGATCTTTACAAAGATGCATTTTTGAATTTTACTGTGGCAAATTGGCTCCCACCCTTGAAAAGTAAAGCATTGGATGTAAAGCAATTTGCAAGATTCTGAGGTAGCGAAAACATGATGAAATACAAGGTATTTTTAAGGGAGGAGAAATTAGCATAAGCAGGTGCAAGGGCTTCAATTTTCTTCAAAAATACTTGCCTTGTCATTGTCTTTGAGACACTTCGAAGGCAATAGAACTATTTCAATGAGGAATGGATGAATCTATGCAGCTGTTTTTGTTATTTCATATTATTCTCCTAGCTGTAGGAGACAAACTTAATCAGCAGTGATAGTCTAGTCAGGGCATCTTGCACGCAATTCTCTTAAATTGGCTTTAGCTTGAAGGTTGGATACCTGGAACCCAGAATTACCAAAATGATGCTCTTGAACTCCATCATGATTTACAGGGGTGTATTCAATGGGAAAGAGAATTGTTTTGATTTTCCATTATCCTTAGTTCAGGCTTCAAAGCAAAGGAGTGGGTAAAACTCTTGCCAAGATTGGGGAGTGACCTTCTGTTTACCTGACAGTTTTGTCTGGTTTTCCAAGAAACTTTCAACGTTACATTTTTTTTAACTTTCCATGCGGTCTTTTGAACTTCACTGTACACAAATTGGCTGCTGTGTACTTTAAAAACACCAGAGACCACACCTCACAGTTAGTATCTGATCTGGTATAAAACACTTCAGAGTGCCTTGATTGACATTTGATTTTACTTAGAAAATCCAAATAGTTGTTTATAACACGAGAAATTGCCTGCCAAAGTACTTACTTTGTTCATTGAGAGAACCAGACCGAGTTTATGTTATAGTCAATGAATTTATCTTTATCACCTTATTCCCTTTGCTTCTCAGATTATTTCACACCTAAAGTTTCCTACGTAAATGTCTTACACTTGCACTTTAAAATGGTGCGTTCTGTCACGTATGAGTTTAAGGCAGCTGGAAAGTACCTGAACTGGGGAGATAGCATCTGAGTCTTCATAATGCCCTTTTTATATTAGTCCGATGCAGAGTTCTTCAGTGCTGCGAGGAGTTGTGTGATTTTGCCACTAATCTAATAGTGTATGACAGTTTATTTGCTACATGAGATCAACAGACTATCAGTGCATGCAAACAGCAGAGGCCAGTCTCCTAGAAAGAGAAAAGGTAATCAGCTATAATGGCTTCCAGCTGGGAAAGAAACACCAAACAGCCAGCTCATCCTTCACACTGTCATCACCAGCACCTATTTTGGAGCCTCAGGATCTGTTGCTTTGGACTTGGCAAAATAAAACCACTCAACCAAGATTAAAGAGATGCCAGCAGGAATATCCAGGAATATTAATGCTTTCTTAGTGGGGAATAAACAAACTTTCCAGAAAAATCCTTAAAGTACATTGAACTGCACGTTGCCAAGACAAGATAAACTCAAAATGCTAAATAGGTCAATATTGTTTATATAGCTTTTACTAGAACGGTGACTTCAATGTTATTATTCTTTGAGCCTCTTAATCATATCGGTTACCTTGGAGTTGACAACATGGAATCCATTTTATGTGGGCTCCATGTCTGGAAGCAATTACTTAGCATTTTTATAGTGTGGCTGCATTAAATTTTATTACTGAAAACATGAGGACTCTGTGTTACCTTTTACCGTTTCTTTAAAGTTACCCTTGAGGCTGGTAGTTAGCAATATATGCATTCTTTCAGGTTAATTAATCAGTTCTTGAAATAAGGGAATGTTCTGGAAACTTTCCTCATTCCAGTTCAGAGTTCCTCATGACTTGAAAATTAAAATGTTGTTAATAGAAATATTTGTGATAGTTGCTATGTAAACAGTTTTGTGCTTTTCCTTAGTGTAGATGTCACTATGTTTATGACCACCCTTTTAACCACTGTTCTGTTGTTAAAAGTAAATCTAGTTGGAAGCTTCCTCTGATCAATGCTATCCTTCTGGACTCTTCTTTCTCCAATGATACATTTTTAAAAACTTTTGCATGCTTAAAAGGCAACTTCCACTTTCATGTCTAAGGGAAATACAACACTTTAAATTCAGGGAACTTAGTCTGGTCATTCATTTACTCCTTGCCCAGGCGTGACACTGGGGGATACCGAGCTAACACTCCCTCTGCACACCAGTGATTTCCAAAGGAAACCTTTAATCATTTTGTTGATTGAAAATATCTGTTTGGTGTTGATTACAGTCAGACTAGATTTATGATGTAGACGTGTGAAATTAATTCAATCTGCCTACACTGCTTTGTCATCATACTCTTTGTTGGATTTGAATGCCAACCCGAAAGATGTAAAGGTCAGTTTTTAAGCCAACGGTAGCATACAACTCCCAGTAGTCTTGTCTCTTGATCCAACTGGGGCTGAAGATAGAAGTGGAATTGAAGAGCGGAAGAAGGAATATAATATGATAGAAACTAACCCGTACTAAAATGTCTGGGATACAACTTATGGTAAATATGCAACAGAGCTTTAAAGTGTCACCCCTTAAATCCAAGCACAATGTTAACTTTTCTAATTGTTATTACTCAGTGCTTCCCAAAATTTTTAGCCAGTGAATCCATTTTGGGGCTTGAACATTGAACATTATCTTGATCCTTCAGTTTACAGTGGAGATGTGTTAAGGAGACTAATATAAGCACAAGGGGAGGGGTGGCCAAAGCTAACTCCCAGTTTGTAATTGGGATCTCACCCCCACTTTGTCGAGTCCTGCTGTAACAAACTCTCGTTCTGAAAATATGAGGCACTGCAAAAAGGGTGATCAGAGACGTTTTAAAAAGCTGAAGGAAGATCAAAAGTGTACTTATGTAGTACAGCTGCTTGTTGGAAAGATTCTGAGATAAAAGTTTAATGAGAGGAAAATATGAACTTATGTTTTGATTAAAAAGTTGAGAGGCTATTTATATTCAACAATCAATGAAGACCATCCTCAAAACACAACTTTTATTTTTAGATACTCTTTCTTTGTACTCTCTGCTAATGTTTCCAGAATAAAACCACTCTAAACATTAATTGGCAGCTACAGCTTGTGGAAGAGCTACATGTGAAACATGAAGTAGCCAATCTTGTAATGGCTGATGGGATTTTTCTGATAGGAAGCTTCCATTGATCAGTAGTTTGCAGGAAGTCCAAAATCAGATAGATATAAATGCTCAATATAGAATCATACAACATGGAAAGAGAGCATTCAGCCCATCATTTGAAAGTGCTATCCATTTAGGCAATTCCCTAATTCTTACCGCAAAGCCCTGCAATTTGTTTTCTTTTCAAGCATTAGTCCAATTCACTTTGTGAAAGTTTACGTTGAATTTCGGTCAATTGTTTCTTTTGGATCTTCTGTATGGTTGTGAGTGAGTTTTCAGATCTTAGGCTGGGGTTTATTTCCAGAATAACAGCTGTTCCCCCTCAATCCTCCTTCGTGAACAGCCAGCGAATGTACAAACACTCAAGAAAGAGCGAAAAAAAGAAACAGTGGAGGAAATCTCCTAAAGTTTCTTTATTCTGGTGAAGCATGTCTGCAATATCTGGATACTTTCCACACTGGATTAATACAGCTTTTGATTTTCTGACACTCTTATGAAAAAATAATCTAAAGGAATCTGAAATAAATGAGAGATTATTTAACAAATAATGTCTTAAGTGGTTAATCATATGATCTAGTTATAATATATGCAATGATGCCCAATGGGATTCAGAATGTATCCCACTCACAAGGTGCAATTTGATGATTTACAACTTAATAAATTAGAGAACACAAAGGAGCAATTCAAAATGTTCAAACATTTGCAATTAGAATTACACCCTGGCATGTGTGAATATGTGGAACACACTGGCAGTGCTAGATAGATAAAGCAGCCCAATGTTTACATACTCTCTTTCCTATTACCAGTGTGTCATAACTTGATTCAGAACCAGAGAAGAGATACTTTTTGAAGTGTATTCATTGAAGTCAACTCCCTACTTCTGTAATCCCCTCAAACCCTGATTTACTACTGCGATGTGGGCTTTTGCCTTCTGCAGGGTATTTGTACCTGATGAGGAAACACTTATGTTAGCTCCTGTAACATAAGGACTAGATGTGGGTAAAGTAGAATTGAAAGGTTCAACAGATGTTTATTACAGATCCTGAAATATACAGATAAATACTAAGCTACTAGGTCACAGACTGCAGCATGCTTCAACTATCCATCATGTGGGCCCATTTAAAATGGATTCTGAGACCTTTATACCATTAGATCATGTGCTATGATATAGTAATGATAGCATCAGCATGTCTCTTAAACCTACACTGCATACTGGCTCTGAGATGAAACGCAACAAGCTCCACAACCCTCTAAGATATCTGTGCTTCTCTAATTCTGGCCTCCCGAATATCCCTGATTTTATTTATACCACTGTTTGAGGCTATGCCTTCAGCAGCCAAAACCCTAAGCTCTGGAATGCCTATAATTCAATGTATGCAAAGCAGGATCCCCCAAATGCTAACGGAGATAAATAACCAGCTAAGTAAAAGGCCAAACCACAAATGCTAGAAAACTGAAAAATAGAAATTTATGGACATATACACCAAATCAATCAACATCTATGAAGTGAAAAGTCAGGCAAGAGTGGAATGCTTCCAACATTTTTTGTTTTCTTTCTTTTAAATGAGCTGATAATCTGTTTCAGCGTTTTTCGTTGAATGAAGAATGTTGGCGGGACACCAGGAGACTTTTCTGCTCTCTTTCAAAATGCTGCAATGGGAACTTATACGTCCACCTGATCGGGCAAGTGGTTGGTCTGTTAAGTATCTCATATAAAAGACAGCACCTTTGGCAACGCCATGCGTTCTCTGTAATGTATGAGAGTTTGCCTGGACTACGTGCTGAAATCCTGGAAGGTGATATATATCCACAAAATTTCTGATTTAGTATATGATCAATAAATTAACTGAAGAAGATAGTTCATTATTGAACAGTTAGATTGAGGGTTAAGGAGACAGTAATTAAATTCTTGACTTTTTTCAAGAGGACTGTTCCTTAACATAAAGGAGAAACATTGAGTATGGAGCGGAGGAACACCAAAAGGGGGGTGACACAGTTCCTCAGTGGTTAGCACTGTTGTCCCACACCACCAGGGACCCGGGTTTGATTCCACCCTCAGGTTCATGTGGAGTTTGTACATTCTCACCTTGTCTGTGTGGGTCCCATCTGGGTGCTCGGGTTTCCTCCCATAGTCCAAAGATGGGCAGTTTAGTGGATTGACTGTGATGAATTGCCCATAGTGTCAAAGGATGTGCAGTCAAGGTGGACTATCCATGGAAAATGCCTGAATGGCCTGTTCCCACACTGTAGGGTTTCTATGATACCTACATTTGGATCCTAGCTTGAACTACCTTCCTTTGTTCCTCATAATCTTATAATTGAAACTCAAAACTTGTCATTTTGATTTGAAAGTAGCTCAAGTACTTGTGCCTTTTCAACATTTTCCTCCTTTTCTTTAGCACACTTTGTATTAAGAAAATTTATGCAACAAGGCAGGCCACAGCAATGAATTAAAGATAAAACTTCCCCATTAAAAGTGTTTTGGCAGCTTTTTGGTGAGAAAAGCACTGTTTGCCATTCCAATCATAATTCCTGCATAATTGGCATAATTCAATTTCATTGCACGATTCACTTGTGAACACATTTAAAAACAATTAGTCACACCATAGCTTTAATAAAGATGATGTCCTTTAAGCTATTTGTTGGAAGTTGAGACGCTGATCCAGTTTTGCTGGATACAATGTTAAACTATATCACCGTTACTCATAATACAAAACAATCTGTAGTGTAGGATACAATTTATTATAGGATTGTTAACATAGGATGGTAGAGGATTAATAGTGAGAGTCTTTAATATTATTGACTAATTTGCTTTATCGACATACACAGAATCTTGAAAACCCAGTTCATGAAGAGCACATCTTATTCTTTCTTGGAGCGTGAGCAGCACAGGCATGGTCTAGATTTGTTGCCTATACCTAATTGTCTGGGAGAAGATGGTGTTGAGCTGCCTTTGCAAACTGTTGCAATCTCTCCAGCATAGGTGTACCTAGAATGCTGTTAGAAAGGGGAGTTACCCTGATATTGTTCATAGATCTTTGCCATTAGCCCACTGATTGTTTACGTTAAACTGGTTGCTGAGGTACATGGGTCTAAAATCTCAGTTGTCTGCTTTTGCTGACAGTTGGCAGGGATTTTTACTTTTCGGTTCTAACATTGATCCAATATCGTTACCTTGTCGGAAAGAATACAGAGACAATGTTTACTTTACCGTGAAGCCTGTTCTGAGGAAAAAAACTAATTGCAGCCTGTGCATTCACAGAATTGCCAGCAGATGTCCCCAGTGCACCATGATACCATCAATGCCACTTAAACAATGCTGTACCATTTTAAGCAATTACTTCCAAGTTTAAAATCAGTTTCATCCAGGCTTTGATTTTTAGTTGAGCCATTATTTTAATGTTCACTGTGACACTACATCTTAGACAACTTGTGGTATGGAGTGTGGTATGTACCAACTATCTTGAATGGTTTAGATGACCTTTGTGTGGTCTATCTCTTGTCCTTGAAATATATTACTGACAAAACAACATAAGAAAATTGAAGACATGTAAATATAATTTGGTCTATCAAAATTCACCCTGACTCTCCTGTTACATTAGTCAAATGTATTTTGAACAGTGTCAGTATCCCCCTAACCGATAATTCTGAAGTTTAACACTTTTTAAGGATGTTCTTATTAATTTCGATTTTAAGTTTTGTTTTCATTGATTTAAATGTGTCTTTTTGTATCACACTTTTGGTCACACTTCTTGCAGATTGCCTAGCACCTGAAACGTGCAGGTGAGCCAACCCAATGTGCTATCTTCAGATTTCGCTTTTAGTACTGCCTCCAAACTCCTCCACAGGACCAGAAAGGTTCAGCCTGGGGTTTCCCTCACTAATTTAATCTATATTCTGTTATTGGAGAGTTTACTTTTCTTCATTGACTTTTAAATGGAAGATCAATTTCTAGAATGATTGGACCCTAGAAGCCATACATTGCATTTTAACCTCTATGCAAAATACAATGGAACAACAAACTCCTCTATGAAGGGTTATTTTCTTCCATTGGCTCAGGGTAGATTTTGCGTCTCCCCAAAACAAACACATTATCTCAAGGGCTTGGAGAATGACTTGGAGAAAAACCTTTATAAACAGCAGCAAAAGAAAAGTGTCAAAGTAAGTCAAACATCATATGCACCCACATCAGCTCCACGAAATTTCATTCTGTTACTGTTGGCTCTTGGAAGAAGTTGTGGTCTGGCTAAGGATAGAAGGAGACTGCATCATCTGGACTGTTAGTAAGACTACCTTTTTATTTAACATTCTGTGAGCTTATTTACACCATTGAGCTTAGCACAGCACAGAATCATTTCTCTCTACTGTCATGTGATTTGTTACATCAAGCATTGCTTTATTTCACTGAATGTTGCTGGAAGAAACACAAGAAACACAGGATATGGACTCCATGATTGTCTATCTGCTTGGTCATAGAATGTAGGAAATATTAGTTCAGCTGGCTAGATGGCTGGTTTGTAATGCAAACTAGTGCCAATAGCGTGGGTTTAATTCCCACACTAGCTGAGGATACCATGAGAGAGTCTTCTCGCCTTTCCTTTTGTCTCTCTCTCTGTCTCTCTCTCTCTCTCTCTATCCTTCTACATTCCAGGTCTTAGTGCACACAAAGCCTTTATGGTCATTGAGGTGACTGAAGTACAGTGAGTACACCAGTCTCCCAATTCCTCAGCTAAAACATTCTGATTTTTTTTTTGTTGTGTGGAACTCCACCTTTAACAAATGGACTCATCTACATTTGCTACTAACTGTGAGAGGTTATATTCC
Source organism: Ginglymostoma cirratum (assembly GCA_024137785.1). Lineage (NCBI taxonomy): Eukaryota > Metazoa > Chordata > Chondrichthyes > Orectolobiformes > Ginglymostomatidae > Ginglymostoma > Ginglymostoma cirratum. The sequence continues at coordinate 14,573,631 of JAHRHZ010000041.1, forward strand.
TCCAATGTTTCTGCCTAATGTAACACTTTCCAAATTCAACTTTAGAGAGTATTCTTAGTGTTTTCTCCTTTCCCCTCCTCCCACTCCTCCCTCATCAGCTCTCTCAGACATGAAAGCTTCCTTTAAGCAGAGGAAAGTAATGTCATTAATCAATGTGAGTGTTATCACCAATATGCAGGATCATCCTTTACTCTGAATGAAGTTCAGAACAAAGATCACTTCAACCGAGAACAGATTCGGTATTGAAAATTTCTTGGTGCGGCTGTACATGTTGTGTTATGTGCCTTGGCTTCATTAAATAATATCTTTATATTGTAAAATTTTCATCTAGATTTTTGTAGACTCATGGAGACTGTATGGCCCTTTGAAATTGGCAAGTGAGACTTGGATTGAGAAGTCCTACCCCTATTTCCTAATATAACTTTAAATTTTTACCTGCAGGGGAACGTTGGCAAGGCATCGCTCATGCATGTGGGAAAGCCAAACTCCAAACTCTGTAAATTGTGAATTATTACGACAGCAATGAACACTGTTGGAATGTGAATAAGATCTAGAGAACTGTGAAGCTGTCAAGTTATTGAAGTCCTTAGCCATTCAAAAATTAAAGTTGAGCCTACATGTATCAATGAGAAGTGAATGGAAACTCAAGCTACAAAGTTATTTAAATGTCCAGCCCTTTAAAAATTAAAACAGAATAGGCAACCTATGTCAGTGAGTCTTGAAAATAGTCTGCTCTAACAGTTTTATTAGCTGTTTGTAGACATTACCCCGAGAGCTATGACTATGGGCAGAAAATTAGGGGCGCAGATGTGGGTAGCTCATCACCCCCTTTCCCCCTCCCTCCATACTCCTAGTAATGAAAGTTAGCTGGAAGCTGACTTGTCCATTGGAAGTTCATCCCGCAATCATAATGCTGACCTAAATTGACAAATTACAAGACTTCTTCCCCTTACGTGTTGCCCTAGGGAGTTGTTGGCCAATTTGACTTGTTGACAGCTCCAACAGTAGTGCCACGGGCTTAATAGTGGGCACTGCCAGTACTGCAGGCAGGCCCTCAAGTAGCCCCCATGCAACATGGTCAATGGTATGTTCAAGGGCTTTGTTAGGGGATGGCTTTTAAAACTTAGATTGTGGACAAGGGAGTCAGAGGTGAGTTTGTCAGTGCAGCTGGATATGCAGGAAGGCGGATACTATTTTCAAGGGGTGCGTCTGATCTGCGAAGGGCTGCCCTAAATACAGCAACGCCATCCTTTTGCCCACCATTCCCAGTAAAAAACTGGGAATACCATTCCCAATCAGTGCCCATGCCAACAGTATTGAGATTTAGGAAATATGTTCTCAGTGTCAATTGAGCATCTACTAAGATTAATTGACCCTTAATTTTTATTGATGTATGGAGCTGATTTTCGCATCTACATTTTCTGTGTTATGGGAATGAGATCAAAGGTGGGAGTGATGGAAAGCTAGTGAGTTATTCATTTCCCTGCGTTAAATTGAACCCACCACAGAAAGCACACCTAACAAGCCAGGGGCAAGTAATATCCAGCAGCATGTCATTATTATTGCTTGGCTGCTTTCTACAATATCTCACAGTCTTGGTTGGGGAACCTAAGTTCAAAGTTTAATTGACAATGATTAGCTGTCTTTGACATGCGGTATGATAAATAAAAGTCTATTTGCTTTTATAAAGGGATTAAGCACTTCAGAGGTTTTAAATAATTTTAAATAGCTTTCATGAATGAGTTTTTTTATCGCAGTAAAAGCTGCAATAGATAACTAGACAATTACTTTATTTCATTTCAGAAATGACTCCTAATATCTGGCCATAATGGATACTGGGTGAGGTGGCATGGAGGATATAAAACACAATTGATGATTGGCATAAGTTGACCTTTTGTTGGCATGTGAGGTATGAGGAATCATGGGAATGTTGGAGACATGGGTTGGCTTGCAACGACATCGGGGCTACAATCAGTCATAGAATCATAGAGTCCTCACAGTACGGAAACAAGCCATTTGGCCCATCGAATCCATGTAGGCTGTCTGAACAGCATCCTACCCAGACCCAACCCCTTGCCTATCCCTACATTTTCCCATAGCTAATCCATCTAACCAGCACATCCCTGGAAACTATGGACAGTTTAGCACGGCCAGTCCATCTAACCTGCACATCTTTGGACTGTGGGAGTACACCAGAGTACCCAGAAAATACCCACGCAAACACCAGGAGAACGTACAAGTTCCCCACAAACAGCTGCCCGAGTTTGGAATCGAACCTGGGTCCCTGGGGCATTGAGGCAGCAGTGCTAACCACTGAGTCACCATGCCACCTGTCATGGCAACGTATGGGGACATGAGTTAGAATGAAGCCTATAAGGGGTAATAGGGGTAAATGGGGATAAGAAGTGCAGTCTGGTTGACCTAATATTCACCAAAACAATTGGGACAAAGTGCCAGTGAATTGAATCAGGCCTTTAAAACAGGCCTCCTCAGGACTTGGTAGCCCCTATTGCCACTTTCCGATCTACATCCAGGGCTGGCAGGCCTGTGTTCATCCCACCCTCACCTCAACCAGTGATTGAAGATCCTGCAACTTGGGTGAGTTTCCATCCAGGTCATGCAGTGAGCTGGGAGGTTTCTTGGCTCCCACAACCTGACTTAGGAGCAAGGCTCTGGGTCTTTATTGTCCATTGAGAAAACTTGCTGACAGAAACTGCCAATAACAGAAAAAAAAAAAGATAAACAGAAAATGTTGAGAAAAGTCTTTGGGATTCTTGCTTCCGAGAGATTATTCTCCAGTGAATCCAGTGTTCATGGATTAAATCATGAATTCTGGACTTTTGGGTTAATGAATTTACTGTAGCACAGAGCTAACATCGGCTACTATATTACAACCAAACAAAAACATAGCATGCGTCACCAATCAGAAATTCCACATGTATAAACAGCACCTGGCAGGATGACTTCATTGTCCTTGAAAGAGTACACACATGCTTCCATTCAAATAAACCTTATTAAATCGTGGTTCCTAAGGGCCCTTACAATAAGATCATTGATTCATCATTCCCCTTCACCAGTTTACGACTCACTACACAAGGTATATGTGCAGATAAACACATAATGATAATCCAAACCTACAAGGCAGATGTTGTCATACTCTTAATACCACAAGTCGACTTAAGTCAGACAATGTAATCTTTTCATCTAGTATATAATCGCTATTTAGGTTGGATCTGCTGCATTCACTTGGAAAAATGCCTTTTGTGCATCAATAAACAATTTAGCCTCTGCCATTTATCTGAGATGCTAGAACAATTAGCTGCATTGTAATCCTGGCAGACCTGATATGTATCATGCGATTTCTCTCTAAGTGGCCAGCAAAGTGTCTGTAACAGGCCTGCTGCAGTGCAACAAATTTTTCTCTAAAGTTGATTACTTGAGCCCCAAACATCAATTGCAAGATGGAATGGATTATATATTGTTGTATTATGATGGAGGCTTGGGTATGATGGCAGGATGAATGGCATTTTTTTAATCTCTAGCGGGATGTGGGATTTAATGCATATTCCTGGATGGCCTTGAGAAGGTGGTGGGAAACTGGTTTCTCGATCTGCTGAGGTCTATGTGCTGTAGGTATGGCCTTAGGGAGACAATTCCAGGATTTTGACCTGGTGACATGGAAGGAATAGCGATATATTTCCAAGCCAGGACGATGAGTGGCTTGGAGGGGAACATGCTGGTGTATGGTTTCCCATGTATCTGCTGCCCTTGTCTTTCTAGATGGAAGTGGTTGTGGGTTTGGAAAGTGCTGTCTGAGGATCTTTGGTGAATTTCTGCATTGCATCTTGTAGATAGTACACACTGCTTTGACTGAGCATCAGTAGTGGAGTAATGGATGCTTGTGGATATGGTACCAAGCAAGTGGGTTTCTTTATCTTGGATGGTTTCGGGCTTCCTGAGTGTTGTTGGAGTTGCACTCAACCAGGCAAGTAGGGAATACTTCATCACACCCCTGACTTGCGTCTTGTAGATGGTGGACAAACTGTGGGGAGTCAGCGGATGAATTACTCACTGCAGTATTCCTAGCTTCTGGCCTGTTCTTGTAGCCACTGTGTTTTTATGGTGAGTCCAGTTGCGTTTTTGATCAATGGTAACCTCAAGATGTTGATAGTGGAGGATTCAGTGATGGTAAAGCCATTGATTGTCATGGAGAAGTGGTTAGATTGTCTCTTATTGGGGATGGTCATTGCTTGGCATTTGTGTGGCGTGAATGTCACTTGCCACTTGTCAGCCCAAGCCTGGATATTGTCTACATCTTGTTGCATTGGAATGTGGACTGTTTCTGCATCTGAGGAGTCACAAATGGTCATACAGACATTGAGTCATAGAGTTGGACAACACAGAAACAGGCCTTTCAGTCCAACTTGCCCATGGTGATCAGATATCCTAAATTAATCTAGTCCCATTTGCCAGCATTTGGCCCATTTCCCTCTAAATCTTTCCTATTCATATACCCATCCAGATGCCTTTTAAATGTTGTAATTGTACCAGCCTCCACCACTTCCTCAGGCGGCTCATTCCATACACGCACCATCTCCTGTGTGAAAAAAATTGCCCCTTAGGTCTCTTTTAAATTTTTCCCCCTCACCTTACACCTATGCCCTTTAGTAACCCTCTATAAGGTCATTCCTCAGCCTCTGATGCTCTAGGGAAAATAGCCCCAGCCTTTTCAGCCTCTCCCTGTAGCACAAACCCTCCAACCCTGGCAACATTCTCGTAAATCTTTTCTGAACCCTTTTGAGTTTCACAACAACCTTCCTGTTGCAGGGAGACCAGAATTGCACACAGTATCCGAGTGATACCCTATTGGACACAGGCTTTCAGTCACAAAAACACCCTTCAACATCATCCTCTGCTTCCTGCTACCCAGCCAATTCTGGATCCAATTAGTCAATTTTCCATGGGCTTTTACCTTCACTATCAATCTCCCATGCAAGTCCATACCAAAACATGATCTGTAGACAATCCTTTGAATTCATTCCACTTGCTATTAAACTTAATATACGTTGGATAGGAGATCTTATTTTGAAGATTCAATTTCTTGTTTCCTTTTCCTAGCTGAATTTGTTAAAAAAAACTATGACACTCTACGGACCACCATGTTTTTTTGAAACTGTCAAATCAGTCAACTATTAATTACGCAACGTAGTGTTCTATAATTGAAGTGAAAACAAACAATTAAACCTCTAAGCAACCACAAAAGACCCCAGGTCCTATTAATTCACACCATTCAAAAACTTTTCTGAGATGACACTTTGCTGTTGTGAAGCAATAACTGCCATAGACATAAACTAATAGGATAGAATGTTATTGTGGTCTGAGCAATGTGGACTATGGTGAGATTTGTGGCTAAATTGGATGAGAAACTGAGTGAAGCCCATTGCAACATCAGGATCATCTCAATCCAGTTTTTATACTTCTCACAAACTGTGTGGCTTGTTGCTCACTCGGTAGCAGCGAGTTCCCAATTAAGGGAGATTATTGCTTGGTCAATACTTTATTGATGGGGTGTTCAACAGGGATTGGTACTGTATCCACTTCTGTTTGCCTTTAAATAAATCTCTTGGATAAGAAGATAGGAGGCATGATTAATAAGTTTGCAGATGACTCCAAAGTTGGTGGAATAGTGGACATTGAAGAAGATTATCTAAGATTACAAAGAGATCTTGATCTATTGTGTCAATGGGCTGGAGAATGGCAGATGGAGTTTAATTTGGATACGTGTAAGGTAATGCATTTTGGTAATAAAAACAACGGCAGGACTTATATAATTAATGGTAAGGCCCAGTGTGGTGTGGTAGAACAGAGAGATCTAGGGGTTCAGGTACATAATTCTTTGAAATCACAGGTAGACAGGGTTGTTAAGTAGGCATTTAGCTTCATTGCTTAGAACTTTGAGTATAGGAGTTGCAACATCATGTTGAGTTTGTACAGAATGTTGGTGAGGCCTTTTCTGGAGTATTGTGTGTCGTTCTGGTCACCCAGTTATATGAAGGATATTATTAAACTGGAGAGGGTTCAGAAAAGATTTGCCAGATGTTGTCAGGTATGGAGAGTTTGAGATATTGAAATAGACTGGAAAGGCTGGGGACGTGGGAGGATGAAGGATGACCTTATTGGGGTTTATAAAATCATGAGGAACATAGATGAAGTGAATGATAAGGATCTTTTCCCTGAAGTAGGAGAGTTCAAAACTAGGTGACATATTTTTAAGGTGAGAGGAGAAAGATTTAATAAAGACATGAGGGGCAACATTTTTTACACAGAGATTGGTTTGTGTGTGTAATGAACTGCCAGAGGAAGTGGTGAATGCAGGTACTGTTACAACGTTTAAAAGACATTTAGATAAGTACATGAATAGGAGAGGTTTGAAAGGATATGAGCCAAGTACGCAAGTGGGACTAGTTTAATTTGGAAACATGGTCGACATGGACTAGTTGGACTGAAGGGTATGTTTCCATGCTTATGATTCTATGATGGCCTAACTTGCCTCATCAATATTCAGGTTTCTATTTTACCAAACGTGCCCAACAATCGAAACATTGAGAAAACTCATCATAGAAACCAATCTTGACATGTGGCAAATTCAGCTTGTTTCTTGCTCCAACACCATTGAATGTAACTGTTAGATTTTTACCATTACATCAGATTCAGTGAATATCCCTTCAAAAGAATTAAGGGCCTGATATCCTCCCTCCCTGGTGATCACAAAATTGCAGAATGTTTACAGTATGGAAGAAAGCTGTTGGTCCATTCTGTCTGAACTGGCTCCCCGACAAGCACTATGAGTTGGTGAATTACCCCTTACCATTTCATATTGTAAGTATGAAAGACGGTGAGAGACATGGTGAGAATGGAAATAATGGGGCAAGTTGGTCCTGGAAAGGAGCACACTCCCTTCTCAACACCTTATAAATTAAGTTCTGAGTGACCTTTTTGACCTGCCATCAACTGAGTCCTTAATTTGTCAATTAGTGGCTAGTTAAGTGCTTCAACTCACCATGTCCTTGATCACTGCCTCACAGGCAGTTGAGAAGGATGGCTAGTTTCCTGTCATGGTTGGAGGAGAGGGACCTTCAATTGCTCCAATCTGTGGGTAATTGGAAATGGAGGGGAATATGAGTGACTTATGAAAGTCACTCTTCTTTTCTTGCTTCTGACACCCCCTGACTCCCCTTTCCCCATGATCTTCACCCCACAGACAGTAAATAAAAGCAAACCCTTCTTATCACTGGATCCCCTTACGGGTGGGCTTCAATTGGTCATCAGATGCCATCGGCTTTTGGTTGGTGGTTCCTGATGAGCTTGCTAGTGTTGAGTCACATGACTTGCAGAGAAAGTCCCTTATGTTCTTCTTGTCAGCTCTTAATGAGTTGTTGATGGATGACTTGGTGATTTATTCCAAGGGTGGGTCAGATTGTAGGTCCCACATTACATGCTCATCCACACACTTTTTAAAGGGGAGGGAAAATTCCATCCTGTACATTCAAAAGCAAGACATTGAGAAATGACTATGGTTCCCACAGTTGTTATTATTGAGTGGTGCATGCTTTAAGTTTCCTGTAATAGAGAAATGTATCGATGTTTCTAATGCTTATGTTGGAAATTGTAAAAATATACAATTTTACTGAACTTGCCTTGCCAATAAACAAGAGTTGCCTTCCAAATAATCCCAAAGAATAATTTATTTCTTCTGAAATAGTTCTTAGAACCCATTGCACTTGTGGTTTATGTTGTACTTGTTAATGTTATATTTCATTGAAATGTTTAATAATATTAAAAACGCAAATTAATTTCAATAATAAAAGCAGAAAGTGCAGGAATTACTTAGCAGGCATCTCTGGAGAAAGCAACAGAGTTAGCATTTCTTCTTGGTGACCTTTCATCAGAGTCCTTGCTTTTGTACTAATTATTAATCTCTGCATTTAAGATATGACACTTTGAAGCATGTGATATTATAGGATGAGATGGCATTTAATTCATTAGGCAGCTACAGTAAGGGATGTTTGAAACAATTCCACACAGGCTAGTATCCTGTCACCAAGTCACCCTTTATATACATGTGTAGAGTCCTTGACACTGATCCAGCAACCTCAAAGCCAGCTCTGGAACAGATTAACAGATTAACAGCCCCAGTCAGGGAACTGATATTCTATGAGGTCTATCTGGTTAGCCTCATTCCAATCATTACAACGTAATGATTAATCTTTGTATCACACAATTTTGAAAGTGCTTATGGTGAAAACTAGGATTATATTATTTTAATTGTGCACAAATTGATATAATAGGATAATTAGCAGAAATCTCTTCCTAATTCAATGGCCAAATTGTTCACTGAGGTTCTGAAATTATACTGTGAGATACTAAATAATTTTGCAATGAGAAACATTTACCTGAAGTCCTTGTCTTTCTCATTTCAGTGAAGATGATAACCTATTTAAAGTAATATAGAGGTGAGAAAGGAATTTCAGATAACATTGTTATACTGAGGAATCCATTGAATGATTTGAAAACTTGTGTTTTACTTTATCCTGACATGGTACTCATTTAATTCTGGAGATAAAAGCCAGTTGATTTTGGCTGCTGGCCATGATTATACTGCTCACTGTATTTGTACTGACTAATATAAATATATTTTGGGTGAACAGAATATGAGCTGATGTACCCAATGAGCACAAAAGATCATTATCAATCATTTAGAACATCACTGGGTCCTTAAATTACATAGTTTTTTGCAATGCATATTACAAAAATTGTAAATCAATATTCATAAAATGTTAATGAAATTGTTTAATTAAAAACTATAATTTTGTCAACTTAATTGAGAGCAAGCAAAGAGGCACAAACCTTTCTCTCAGGTACATGTTCAATTTAATATCCTGTAACGTTATTTACTTTAAGGTTGCAGTGTTATTCGGGAATCATTTTGTGCAGCATAATTGTCTACCCAGAAACGTCCAGTGATACTGGATAGGCAATATCCTTTGATGGAGGATGAAAATCTAACAGCAAGTTATTGAAACCTAACAACAAAAACAGTTTGCACCTACAGCCTGGGAAAATTTGCCCCTTGCAAATGTTTCCCAAGCCTTGCTGAAGCATATGAAATCCGGTTGTGTGTAGTTGATGGGCTGGAGATAGGGAGAATATAACTCAACTGTTTGACTTTAAAGTCTGCAAATGTTTCTCTTTTGCAAGACTGGTACCAGATTTAATTTCAACTACCAAGTTATCTTAACAATGGTAAACACATGCACTGGCTGAACTATCCTGTTAAAAACAGTTTTTAAGGAGCTTTAAGGACATTTGTTATTTAACCAATAACGATCCTAGCATTTATGTAATTATTCTGGTTTTCCTTTTCCAAAATGAGGTAGACATGTCCAATAGCAGTGACGTTAGAGAACTGGAATGCTTTTAGTTATGGGATAGGTTGCTTTCTGTCATTGATTTGAATGGTGGCTTGAGTCCCACATGACACATTTGGTGGGAATATGTGATCCTATTCATAGTGGAATTAATTAATGTATTTCTTGTTGTTCCAAAAGAGATAAAATATGGGCTATTGATTTTCCAATTTCATCATCTGGTTTTAATACCTGAGAATTTCATGGAGGGTGGCACGGTAGCTCAATGTTTAGCACCGCTGCCTTACAGCGCTAGGGACCAGTGTTCGATTCCAGCCAACTGGGGAACTGTGTGAGTTTGCACGTTCTCCCTGTGTCTTTGTGGGTTTCCTCTGGGTGCTCTGGTTTCCTCACACACTCCAAAGAAGTGCAGGTTAGGTGAATTAGCCGCACTAAATTACACACAGTGTCCAGGGATGTGCAAATTAGGTGGACTATCCATGCAATATGCAGGATTGTGCAGATAGAGTGGGCGAGGTGGGTCTGGGTGGGATGCTTTTTGGAGGGTCAGTGTGGACTTGATGGAGTGAATGGCCAGCTTCCATATGGTAGGGATTCTATGACTCTATGAAATAGTTTTAAAAGTGGACAATGCACTGACTTAAAAATGGTTACAGCTGACCATCTGACCACACAGGTTAAGTCAAGCTTCATGAAATCAATGTGGAATAAACTTAACTGTGCGAAACTGAAATTAATGGTTTGCAAAAGTACTAAATTCAGTCAATCCATTCTGGTGGGAAAAGGTACTAATTGCATATTGTAAAACTTTGCGGGAACTTTCACATATTGGAGATGGTAACTATCCTACAATTCGTAAACATATAAAAAAAATCCATAGGCAGAATGCTTAAACAAAGGTGCAATTCAAGGTGCTTCTTGTCGTCAAAGGGAGGAGATGGATTTTTGACTGAAAATCTGGAAGAAGTTTGAGAAAGTTTTTGTTGACCTCTCAAGAAAGAAAAGGTGTTTCCTTTCCCATGTGTTACAACCAGTCCCTGGGTGATGTTCCATGATTCATTGCAGTTCCAGATGGGAGATCTCAAATTCATAACGTCCCCAGTTGAGCACAGGTGAACTGGCTCTCCTTCTTTATTCATCTGTCCTCTTGGTGGGTAGCAACAAGGTTATTTATAGAAAGGATCCTTTGTGATGAACTGGCTCCTTACTGCTACAATGGAAATAAGTCAGCTACATTTAAATTTAAGAGAGTTATCGCTTTCTGCTAAAAAACCCATTATTTTTGTTGTGTCATGTGGGGGAAGTTGAAAAGAGGGGAACTGATTTTCTTCTCTATTATATTAGCCTTGCTAATATAGTTTCTGCAGGTTTGACTATTATTGAAGGTCCAAAATTATCAATCTGCTGGTAAGGACTTTATAAAGTCAAAAGCAGAGAAAGAATTAATATATTTCTTTTTCTGCCATTGTATATAATCAGGGCTGATATACCCCAGGCCTCAATTCCTCTTTGTGCTAACTCTTCATATCCCTTAACTCCCTCATATTTCAAAAATCTACTAACCTCTTCTCTAAATACTTTCGGTGAGGTGATCGAGCCTCCACAACTGTTTGGAGAAGAGAATTCCAGACACTCACTACCCTCTGAGTTAAGAAAGTACCTGGTAGCTCACTTTTAAAAGTTTCCCCTTATTCTGTAACTAGTTCCCTAGTTTGAGATTCCCCTAAAAATGGAATCATCATCTTAACATCTACGCTGTAAAGCCCCTTCAGAATTGTGTATGTTTTGATAAGGTCACCACTTATTCTTTCAAAATCTAATGAATAAAGGCTTTGCCTCTTTAGCAATTCTTGGTAAGTAAATCCCTACATCCCGGGAATTAACCTAGTAAATCTTTTATGAACTGCCTCCAAAGCAGGTGTACTGCTTCTTATATGCAGTGACAAAAACGGTACTCCAGATACAACGTCACAAATATTCTATACAGCTTTTACAAAACTTTCCAATTTTTAAACTCCAGTACTCAGCAATAAAGGCCAAAATGCCATCTGCCTTCTTAATTATTTGCTGTATCTGCAGCTAACTTCTTGTGTTTCGTGTACGTGAACACCCAGATCCCTCTGTGCTGTTCTTTTTCTAGGGGCTCTCTCCATGTAAATAATAATCTGCCTTTTGATTCTTCCCAATAAAGTGCATTACCTCATAATTTTCTACATTAAGCTCCATCTCCCAAGATTTTGCCCACTCATTCAATGTACTTGTATGCCCTTGAACTTTCTTTGACTCCTCATCATAACATTAACTCTCATATACTTTTGCAACATCAGCAAATTTGAATACATTACACTCTGCCCCCTCCTCCAGATAATTAATTAGATTGCAAATAGTTGAGGCCATACAAAGATCCTTGAGGCACTCTGCTGGTTGTGTCTTCCCAATCTGTAAAAGACCCATTAATCCCAACTTTGCCTTCTGTGTCTTAAGCAGTCCTCAATCCACGCTGAGACGTTTCAATTTTAAATAGTCATTGGCTTCAACATTCCCTCCCTTCACAATCATAACGCAGCGACAGCAACATGTATCATCTAGAAGATATATTGTGGCAACTCAACAAGGCTCCACTAACCATGTTTTCAAACCCATGATCTCTATCATCTAGAAGGACGAGGGCAAAAGATATGTGGAACAGCACCACTCCAAGTTCACTATCTAGCAATTCACTAGCCTGATGTGGAAATACATCACTAGTCCTTCAATATTGATGGGTCAAAATTCTAGAACTCCATTGCTTATAGCTTTCAAAGAGGAAGCTCACCACCAGCTTCTGAAGGACAATTAGGGACTGGCAATAAATGCAGATCTAGCCTGTGATGTGTGCACCCGATGAACAGATAAAACTAAATGTTTCTTACACTACAACAACAATTCCAGTTTAAAAGTACTTAGTTAGTTATAAAGCATATTGGAATGTTCTGAAGTTGTGAAATATATGCATCAAAACGGGAGGATAATTTGATGATGATTTTGTTGATGAGTGTGGATGCAGATTGTATTGGAAAATGTCCACGCATATCAAGTTGGGTACAAAATATTCTGTAATGAGGCATGCACACTGAGGCACAGCTTGGAACATTCATTCTGCCAGAAGTTGGCTACATTTCAGGGTGAACCTAATATCCTGTTTCTACTAAAGAGGGATTTATTAGGTGTTGAATGCATGCAGGTTTATTTACAATAATTTCCAAACATAACTAAGAAATGTAAAAACCTTAGAAGAGTTACAGAAAATAAATCCAGAAGAAAATAAAGCAGAGCTACTTGATGGCTGTTAGCTTTACATCTATAAACTCAACATTATTTACATATGGACATTGTTGACATTCCTGACTTCAAAGCTTCTTTAACTGTATGTAGATGCCTGGGTAGGTTGGCGTCGAACAAGAGATAGCCAAGATTTGTAAGTTGGGAAGGCATTGCAGCTGGTGACCCCCATTAATCTCCATCAAATCATCAACTTTTAGTTCCTCTACCAAGTCATGCAGATGGCCACCTTCAACCTCATAACGATAAAGAAAAAAAAATCTTTAGAAGATAAACAAGTCAGGTCATATTTGGTAGGGAAGATTCAAAAACTTGAGATTTGTAGGTTTGCATATTTTCACTTGTGAAAATCCAAAGTTGTGGGTCCATGGACAGGAACCTGAAGTAACAATGATCAATTGCGATTTAGAAATATTCATATAAAGTCAGTAACAAAAATTAAAAGTATTGTTTCTGCTTTTTATTTTCTTCTCAAATCATACAACTGACAGACCAAATCTATGATAAATGGTAGTGACAATGTGTTTCAAGGGCAGTAATGTAAAAGTAAAGAAGCCCATTTACAAAGCATGTTTAATACCATTGGAATAGATTATGTTCTATATGGAATATAATTTTAATGTGATTTGCAACGAGGTTAAAGATTCTTTAGCAGTGTTCCTGACGGTGGGTGCACTTTATAAATATGTTATTGAGGCTTTAAAAAATTATGTTAAAGTAATTGCAGCAGTCTGCAATCACGCTAACATTAAAAAACACCTCAGAGGAGTAACACTCTGAGCATATGGGCACAATTGTCCCATTTTATTCACAGTTTTAGGTGGTGATTGTCATGCTACACCCACAGCCAAGAAAGGTTGACTTATTGTGCACCAATCAGCTGGTTTAAAGTTGTTATACAGTGCATAGGCAAGAGTCCCTGTGTACTGCAGGCCTCAAAGCTGTGTCCGAGTTTAACAGAAGCTATAGTTGTGTAAGTTTGTCTCCAACAGTATATTTACCTTGACTCAAGAGTGGTTATGTTACTTCCAGTGACACTGGAAATGAATATTGTTGTATTGAAAATTTATTACAATTACCTATTTTTTACAAACATAATTCCCCTCAGTTACATTGGCATCTGGGCTAAAATATGCTAAGAAGTTACAACAGATGTTTAGGGTTCTAGCAGTGTGTCATGCTTCAAATGATCTGAGGTAAGATGGAGTATGAGAACGTTAACTTACAACAGATGTAGCTCAGTGGGTAGACCTTGCCTGATTCAGGAGTTATTTGTTTCAAGTCCCATTCCAGAGAATTGAACTCAAAAATCTAGGCCAACACCCAATCCGTTATGGAGGGAGAGCTACACTTTTTTTGTATTCACTCATGGGACGTGATCATTACTGGCTGGGCCAGTATTTATTGCCCTTACCTAGTTGCCCTTCAGAAGGTGGTGGTGAGCTGACTTCTTGAGCCACTATAGTCTATGTGCTGCAGGTTGACCCACAATGCCCTTAGGGAGGGAATTCAATGATTTTGACTCAGTAAAACTGAAGGAATGGTGATGTATTTCCAGTCAGGATGGTGTGTGACTTGAGGAACTTATAGGTAGTAGGGTTTCCATGTATTTGCTGCCATTGTCCTTCTAAAAGGAAGTGGTCATGTTTTTGAAGGAGTTTTGTTCGTCTAAGGATCTTTGGTGAATTTTTGCAGTGCATCTTGTACACACTGCTGTTACTGAGCGTTGGTGGCGGAGGGAGTTGTCTTGTGGATGTGGTGCCAATCAAGTGAGTGTTTTGTCATAGATGGTATCAAGCTTTTTGAGAGTTGTTGAAGCTGCATCCATCCAGACAAGTGGGGGGTATTCATTACACTCCTGACTTGTGCCATGCAGATTGTGGACAGGTGTTGGGAGCCAGAAAGCGAGTTGCTTGCTGCAGCATTCATAGCCACTGACCTACTTTTGCAGCTACTGTGTTTATATGGCCAGTCCACTCAATTATAACCCATAGAATGTTGATAATGGGGATTTAGTGATGGCAATGACATTGAATGTCATGGTGTGGTGGCTAGATTGTCTCTTATTGGAGATGGTCATTGCCTGGCATATATGTGGCACAAATGATACTTGCCACATGTCAGTCAAAGCCTGGATATTGTATGGATCTTGTTGCATTTGAACATGGACTGCTTCAGTAGCTGAGGTGTCATGAATGTGCAATCATCGGCGAATGACCTCACTTTTGACCTTATGATGGAAGGAAGATCATTGATCAATCAATTGAAGATGGTTGGGCTGAGGGTTACTCTGATGAACTCATGCAGAGATATTCAGGATCTGAGAGGACTGACATCCAAAACCACACCATCTTCCTACGTGCCATGTATGACTCCAACCAAGAGTTTGCCCCCGATGCACATTGATTTCAGTTTTGCACGGGCTCCTTGATACCAAGGGTTGATTACAAGGGTTGTCACTCTGACCTCACCTCTGGAATTTAGCTCCGTTGCCCATTTTGGACCAAGGCTGTAATGAGGTTACGAGCCAAGTGGCCCTGGCAGAACCCAAACTGGGTGTCACTGAGCAGATTATTGCGTGTTTGATAGCACTGTTGATGATACCTTCCATCACTTTGCTGATGATTGAGAGTAGACTGACGGGGCGATAATTGGCCAGGTTGGATTTGTCCTATTTTTTGTGTACATACTCGGGTAATTTTCCACATTGTCGCGTAGATGCCATGTGCATGATACCTTTCAAATAAAATGTTAAGATGATCTCACCTGCTTTTTCAGGGAAATACCCCTTAGCATTACTTTGAAGAATAGCAGTGGAGTTAACTCCAAAGTCCTGGCTAATATTCAGTGCTTCAATCAACAGTAGAAAAAGAACAGATTATCCTGTAATTATCATATTTCTACATGATGTGCTTGATCTGCACAAACTCATTGCCATATTTCCTACATTACAGCCATGACTCCACTTCAATTTGAGTATGAAATGTTTTGGGAAGTACTATGATTGTGAAAGATGCTACAGAAATGCCAGACTTTCCCTTTATTTTAATACGGCTGGAATGAGTTAATTTCCATTGGAAATCTGATCCTTTGTGCAAATAGGTTATTTGGAAAAAAGACAAATTCTAAAGATATGCATTTGTTTAGTTCTTCACTTTCTCTCCTTTTCCAAACTATGAAAACAAAAAAGCTGCAAATCATTTTCTGCTAGAGAACTACAACAGTATTTTTGAACAAGGTCAAATATTTTGGATGACAATTCTCTGCTATGTTTATATTTGCACTCCATTCTTCCTTTGTAAAAAAGTAAACTATAGAGACCGATCCATTGCCAGTTTTAATAAGAATCATGGGACTCCTGAAGTATTATTATGATGTTTGTTCATACAAGGCAGAGGATGAAAACCTGACAAATTTTGAAGCAACGACACAATTCTTATATTCAGGAATCTAGGATTCTCCATTCTATTTCAGAGCTCAGCTAAGAGTCAAGGATGTTTAAGTTTGGAGTCACATGTAGGCTAGACGGGTAAGAACAGCATATATCCTCCCTAAAGAATATTAGTCAACCAGATTTTTTATGGCAATGGTTATGCGGTTGCCATTGGATGACCTTTTCTTTATTTTTGACTTCAACTTTCACCACCTACCAAATGACTTGAACCTATGTGCCAAGAGCAATAGCCTGGGGCACTGGATTACAAATCCAGTGGTGTTCCCAGAACACATTGTCCCAGCAGAAAACTTGCCACCAACATGCTAGAGAGTTCAAACTCCACAGCCTGTTGGAAAATCCTGCCTTCTGGATTTTCCGTTTGCTATGTGAGTACATGAAATTAAAATTCACCTCCTAAATGATAAAACTTTGAAATTTATA
The DNA here is from genome assembly GCA_024137785.1 of Ginglymostoma cirratum. Classification (NCBI taxonomy): domain Eukaryota; kingdom Metazoa; phylum Chordata; class Chondrichthyes; order Orectolobiformes; family Ginglymostomatidae; genus Ginglymostoma; species Ginglymostoma cirratum. Next base: position 14,590,257 of record JAHRHZ010000041.1, read on the forward strand.
CAGCAATAGAATAGAATAATGGATTCAGATACACAAAACCTTAAAATTAGAAAGACCACTGACTGAAGCTATAAAGAAAGTGGAGTGTGATCTTTAGATTATAAATATTGACATAGGGACTAAAATCAAACAGTAATGCTAAGTTTATTGTAAATCATGGTTTGGGCTTCAGTTAGAATATTTGTGCCAAGTTTTTGGCATTTTACTTTAGGAAGAACGTCAAGGCGACAGAAAGAACACAGAAGAGGTTTGTTAGGAAAAGTACGAGGGCTAGAAATCTTCGGTCATAACCAACGAGAGAAACAGGATATTTTCCTGAAATAGAAGGCAAGAATTTGTTTGCTGTAAATGTTCCAAATTGAGAAAGCCTTTGATAAATAGGAAATTTCAATTACATTCCTGGTAGATTTAATCAATTCCAAATAGGGAGAAATAATTTCCATTTTGTAGGTAAACTAGTCTGAGAGAGCATACATCACTATCATTATGAAAAGAATGAGGAGCTGGTTCAGAGATTTGCTTTATGCAGAGAGTTGTTGGGATACTAAGTGCCCTTTTGGAAATAGTGGCAGAAGCCAATTGTATGATAAATTTTAAATGTCTGCACACATAAATACTTCTGTACAAGGTATATATTCTGTTAAAGAATCAGTGCAGTTTAGTTAATAATGGGTGTCTTAAGCACATATAACTCCTAAAACTAACCAAACATCAGTTGCTTTTTTACCGTTACCCACATTCTTTCACTTGTCATGGGATCTGGGTATAACAGGCACATTATTGTCCATTTCTAGTTACCTGATGGAAAATGGAAGTAAGCCACCCCTTTTAACTGCTGTTGACTTGTAACTTGGAAGGGAATACAAGAGCTGGTGTTCCTATGTGTCTGCAACCACTTGCTCCTCTAGTTGGTGAAATTGTAATTTGGAAGGGGCTGTCACAGACATCACCAATGTTTTTTTGCTTGGGTTTCAGGCTTATTCAATTTCCCTAATGTATTTAGATTATTCAAACGAATTTCAGAACAAGTCCCAGTAATATTTCATCACAGCAAATTGCTTTCTTTTTGGTAAGCAGCTATATCTCACTTCAATTAAAGAATAATACTGTCAAATACGTGGTATTCTTGAGTGAAAGGAAGATGAATTTTATTATTTACTAACCCCAAGAAAAAACAAAATAACACTGCAACAAATATACACAGACAGAGGTTTGCAACTGGTAAATGGGGATGGTTTCTAGTACAAAGGAAGACTAAAGAATATGCAGTTTAAAAGTTCTTGAGTTGTGACAATCAGAGGCCATACCTATTTCTTTGATCTGTCAAATCATTAGCAGCAGTGAAATCTATAGAATTCTTGGTGAATGATTATTTCTCTGATTTGCTTTTTCACTGATTCTGGCTTCCAAGAGCTTGACAAGGAAACAGCCAGAGAGAGAAAAAAAAGACAGAGGCAGAGAGAGAGAGAGAGAGAGAGAGAGGAAAGAGACATCCAGTACTTTACAGATCTACTTTCTTCTCTTCCCTGCTCTGCCCAAAACTGTTTGTCTGAAATACTGTTCACATGTGTTTCCCAGGTCTGGGATTATTGTTTTTGACAAGATGAATAATCTATGGGAAATTTCATCTCCAGAAAGCGTAAATCAAAAATTGGAGACAGGGAATGCTTCATGGCTGACTGAATTTCAGTGCTTTTTGATAAAATGCTAATTTTGGCTCAGACTCTTTGTTTTCGCACAATAGTTTCACCAGATTTGTTTAACCTAGTCAGATGACCATTGAGACCCTCCTAAGTCAGCGCACTTTTCAAAAGCCATTTTAGTCCGTAAGAGGTCTCAGGTATTAAAATCAAATGATGAAAGTTGAAAATAAGTAGTCCATTTTCTTCCCATTATTGTGACCCTATGCCTGATCTTCTCAACAGAAAACATTTCAGTGTAGAGCCAATCTTGAGATCCCCCTTTTTTTAAAAGAATATTCCCTTAACTCAAAAGAGATGAGGCCCAATCAATATAACCTCAAAAGTTCAGTTTTAAATCTCAAGCTTCTAACCACAAAATGTATATAGAGATACTGAGGCTGAACAGAATATTTGTTGGACTGACAGGCTATGATTAACTGTCTGCTTCTGGAACAGATACTAAAAATGTTTTATAACTAAAGGATTGTCTCAGTGAGATTAGATGAAATGTTTTTGGAAGTTAGAAATGAAATGCAAATAACCCGTGACATAACAGTCCTGTAGTTCAAGGCTAAGTGTACAGTCTTCACAGTTTTGATGGGTGCAGGCTCAAATTTATTGGCAGTGATTCTCCAAGCTGATTTTCCTAGATTTTGACTAATTATTAACTAGACCAACTCGACGATCTTTGGGAGGTAAAATGTAGAAGCCTGGAAGATAGGAGCAGCAGGAGGCCATTCGGCCCTTCGAGCCTGCTCCGCCATTCATCATGATCATGGCTGATCCTCCAACACAAAGCCTGCTTACTCCCGATAACCTATGATCCCATTTGCCCCAAGTGCTATATCTAGCCACCTTGTGAATACATTCAATGCTTTGACATCAACTACTTCCTGTGGTAATGAATTCCACAGGCTCACTATTCTTTGGGTGAAGAAACGTCTCCTCATCTCTGTCCTGAATGGTCTACCCCAGCGTGTGTGATTGTGAAACAAAAGATGGAAATTTCCCATTTTTGAGCTAAGTAGGAGAGTTTCACAGAGAGAAACCTACAGCTTACCATGATCTGAAAGCCCACATGATCATATGTGAAACCAGCAGCTGTTTTTCTGCCAATGGGATTTTTGCCAGAGTTATGAGGCTGGAACAGAAAGACCAGCCTCCCTAGAGCTGTTGGCTCATTAAATGGTGGCATCTCCAGAATTCATCAGTGTCACATGAAGGTCATGGCTATAGCCGGGCCCCTAGATGGAGGATCATTACTGCGAAAGAGGCTGTTATGTGGCTCTGTATTCTGGAGGTCGGTGGTCACAGGGAGAGGGGAGCAGGAAGATTAAAAGCGAGGGCAGGTTGTGGTCCGCAAACACCGCAAGCTGAAATAATTTAAGATTCGGTGGATAAAGTTCTTAAGTGGTCATTAACTCACCACTTAAGTGACTTAATTGTCAGTGGGTTGGGAAGGTTGACCAGGGACCTCCTCACTCACAACTCAATCATCCCAAACGTAATGCCAACCCATCTAATTCTCTGCCTTTCTTTTCATCTTCCCCACTGCTTTTTAGGATGGATAAGTTCCACACAAAGATACCACCTGTGTCATTTTGCTCCATCATTAGTGGTGGTGACAAACATAGGGCGCCTTGCGCACAGTCATATTAATAGGTTAAAACTTGTACGAGGGTTGGTGGAGTGCATTATTTTATCAAATGATCACAGTTGCTAAATCAAGTGATTTAATAACTATGTTCTGAACATATAGTCTAATTTGGTGGAAGAAACGTCATACCAGACCTAAACATTAACTCTATTTTTTCTCTCCACAGATGCTACTAGACCTGCTGAATTTCTCCAGCATTTTCTGAGTTTGTTTTGGGTTTCCACTGTCTTTTGCTTTTGTTAGTCATAAAAATATTGTCCCATCAAAAAATAGGTGATGTTACAGGCATACACCCATTGAGATATTTGGCAATTAAAGATTTTTAATAAGACTTTGAAAATTACCAATGGAAAAGAAAAGAAAATTAAAATTCACAATTAGATAAACAGTATCAACATCTGAATGAATTTGATTATAAATGAATTGCAACACTTGGGATAGGGCTGGTTTCTAAAATGATCTATTTTCCAAGGTTACCACAATAAACTTGGTTTGTAATCATGGAGAAATGTCATCCAAGAATCAAACCACAAAGCTCTTGAGGTTTGTGGCTTAAGCTTAGCATAACAGCAATGGCCATGAATGTAGTCAAATTCACTGACGTATAATTCAGAACAAATCTTTGCCAAATCCCATTTAGTCAACATTGGTAGAGTAATTTCTATTGTAAAACAAACAACTTTTCATTTATCACAATACAGTTCTACTTTAGATGTTAAAACACAACACTGCAGAAAAGTGAAATCAAAATTGAAAATGCTAGGAATGATCAGCAGGTCAGACTGCATCAGTAGACAGAGAAATGAGATTAATGTTTCAGTTTGAAGACCTTTTGTTGTTTTCCAAAGCCATTTGCAGCTCTGATGTAAGGTCCTTCTTTTCAAATCCCACCGTTGCTGTAATCTCCCTGTCACTGCATCAGAGATAAAAGGTACTGCAGATGCTGGAGAATCCGAGATAACAAGCA
>JAHRHZ010000041.1:14594575-14739723 GCA_024137785.1 Ginglymostoma cirratum
GCTGTGTTCATCCAGCTCTACACCTTGTTATCTCAGATTCTCCAGCATCTGCAGTTCCTGCTATCTCTGAATGCTTGAGTGAAGTTTTTTTTTAAAAAAAGCTTAGCTTCAGGATAGTTGCTCTTCCAGAGAAGCTGCAGCTTAATTGCAAAGGTAAAGTTGCGATCCAATTACATAATTACAATATTCAGAGCCACCTAACTAGCAGGACATAGATTCATGGACAGAAGAGACCTAGGTAAGTATTAAGGCTATTTTTTTTGCAGGACAGGAGGAGCCAGTGTGATCCTTAAATACCACAAGGAGACTCAAGGCTTCTGATGACCTGGACCATTCCTAATTCTGATCATGATAGTTTCCTCACCTGTCCTTCACTCATGAATTAACCCCTTCAATACCATGTTTATACTGTTCTTTCCCACTAGCACTTACGCCGTTCCTGCTGTCTTTGAGCATTTGTAATGGAGAAGAAATAGAGACCCAGGAGTTAAGATATTCGGGCTGTGTGCTCTGGTATGCTGATTTGATCACCACCCACTTCAGACTCGCTCACTGATTCCTGCCACAGTTAAAATTAGGGCTCAATGGCCCAACTGTCTCAGCCTTGAAAGAACTTTGAACAGATCTCTTTTTAGAACACTGACACTGGTTAGAAATGTCAATCAGACAATTTAATGTTGTTGAAAATTGTTGAGTGAAGTTCATCCAATGTCCTTTTGATCATCTGCTGTCACTTTGGCAGAACGATTGAGAAAACTCTGGAGAAATTATGTCTTCGTGTCGAGCTGAGGACTTGATGGTTCATTCACTGAGGTTGTTGGGGGACAAGCAGGAGAATCTCCCCAGAGTTCTTCACTGCTGTACAACATTGACTTTGCTTTTTGGGTAGAACTGATTGCAGGTGCAAAGCAGATAACACTGACCTTTTCTACTCCAGATGTGATGTCATTGTTCAGCAGACTTACGAATGAGCTTATCTCCGGGGAAGCAGCCTTCCTCATAAATTACTGCCGTTGACCCTTTTGACATGTGACATATTAAGCAGCTTCACAGTTCCTCATTAAGACTGAAGAGAACATGCTGCTCAGTCAGTGTTAACCTGAAGGATACTGCAGTAGTGTCAGCTAGTGCATGGAATTTAGAAACACCGATGCTGTTTGAACAAGCTCTCAGATAATTTATTGCCACACAGGCACTTTGAAAGTTCACTTTATCTTGGAAGTATCATTTTTTAAAAAAAAATTCGATGACATTTTTAGGAAGAAGTAGTACAAAAGTTGTAAATTGACCAACTTCAACTTTCTCCATCCAAAACATCTCTTGTTAATCAGTGCGCAGTTACAGGCATGATTCAATGCATAAAACTTGAGGGAAATGTTTTGGTATGATAAATTTCATGCTTTTTATTTACAGTGCTGTTGCCATCATTTATATGACCATGAAACAGAGTCACATCACAGAAAAAAATACTGAAACACCTCATGCTTATCCTTATTATTAAGTGGCTTTATTTTTGTTTTCAAGTTGCAGATTGGAGAAATTGTGGCATTATTATACTTTAGCATGCAGAAGAATTTCATCTGAGAAGTCTCAGAGATTCTACGTAACTAGTCTTCTTTATAAATTGGTTTTAATAAATTTAATTTGAGCTATAAACAACACAGGAGGGGCTAACCACACCAACTTAAATGATTAATTGTGAATAGAATGTAATGGATTTCAGAGGGAGAAGAATGGTCCTTCAGTAGTGATATACTTACTCTTTCATTGAAACTGAACTTTGTATCATGACTGAAGAAAAATGTGGACCTTTAAAGAATGAGTTGAAAGTTGTCGGTAGTATGAGAATCATGTTAACTTAGTCTGTGTCTGTGTCTGTGTCTAAAAAGTTGTGGTGCAACTGCGAGGATGATTGTAGGTAAAACATGAATGATTAATCACAGAAGTTTCAGATGTTGGACATATGGTTTCCAAGTGTGAGTCTTTCTTCACCTCCTTCAGTTTGTAATTGTAGGGCTTAGAAGTTTTCCAGAGGAGTCTAGGACATGGTTCAGCATTGGTGTAAATGTTTAGATTAATGAAGCACTCAGTGTACCAGTTCCAACGCATTTCAGGCAATTTATAAATACCTGATTGTCAGTGCAATTATGCAATAGATTTAGATTTAGATTTATTGATTTGTCGTATGTACTAAATATAGGAATACATAAGTACGGTGAAAAGTGCAAAGAAGTCACCACTTACTGGTGACAAAAATCAGAACTAAAAGATTTAACAGAGCCAAACATTAAGCAAATAGAATAAAGTCCAGATCTCAGAATCTCAAGTCCCATCTTCATAATAGTGCAGGTGTCACTCCTGTGACCCAACTCCTTAGATAGGTAGTTAAAAGGGCGGGAGGATGGAATTACTACAAGGAGGAGAGAGGAGAGAGAAGAATAAGAAAAAAGAAAGGAAAAGGAAAGGGAGCTGGTGAGCAGAGTGGAACTCCGAGTGGAGCAACTTAACCTGCTGCCATCTTGCATTAACAATAACAGTAAATTAAAAAAGTAAATTACGTAAAGCTTCTGAAAGTTACCATTACTTTTAAATCTTCTTTACAACAGTTTCTAAGTTACGTTTCAAGCATTAGTAATTACTAAGGGATTTAGTTAATCAATAGTAAGGTTGTTTTATAATATTTAACATCCAACGTAATGTAACTCTGGTAATGATTCACTATGACATTTCTATATTAATTCAAAAGCATAAGGTCAGTAGGATCCTGGACGCATCCCCTCTTGCAAGTTCCCTCCAAGTTGAGCAACATCCTGACGTGGGACAATGTCATTGTTCCTTCATAGTCATTGGGCCAAATCCTGTAAATCCCTACATGTCAACACTGTGGGTGAATATTCCAGAATACTTGAATGTGAGTACCAAGATGTCTGCAAGAAAAGAGAGCCTTTGAATATTTGCTGGCTCTTGAGGATGTCCTGACTCGTGAAAGAACTGAGAGAGATATCTTGAGGGCTAACCACTTTGAAAAGCATTGCTGGGCATTGAAGTATTATTGAAAAATCTGCAAATGCCAATCAAAATTCACAACCACCAGACGAAATGAATATTCAACCTATTATAATTTCTCTTTTTAAGCTTTTTATTTTTGATACAATTCATTGGGTGTTTTGAGAACGTTGGTTTCTAAATGTATGTACTTCAGTTGTCTACAGTACCTTTCAAATTGAACACAAATGTTATTGTGCATTTGAGTAGTTCTGTCAACAATTGAATTAATTGAATTCAAATGATATGTTGATGGAAAACTCTAAGGCAATCTTTCTTGCACAGTATTCCCGACAACACTGGGCTGCTGAATCATTTAAGGAAGAGGTAGACAGATTTTTAAATAGTAGCGTGTCGAAGGGTTGTCGGAGTGGGCAGGAAAATGGAAATGAGATCAGCCATGACCGTATTGAATGCTAAGGCAGGCTCGAGGGGCTGAGATGCCACCTACTGCTCCTAGTTTTTATGCTCTTACGAATGGTTGCCATTAGTACTGAGGCAGAGGCTGCATCTGTATTCTTCAGAACCAGAAGTGTTTATAACTGTTTCTCCAAGAGGCAATGTGTATTCGAGGAAAGCACTGTTAAATTGTGCTGTTATTTGTGCAAACAGGATTGGTCTTGGTTTCGGTTTCTGAAATAATTTAAGATACTTCCTTGTCTGATAATAAATGATCCACACAATGAAAACATCTACCCAGAGCTTTTTAATACTCAAGAATATCAGTTGTGAGGATGCAAATGATTAGAAAATCTTAATGTGCCAGTCTTTTTAATCATAAAACATACGTGCATAACTTTAATAATGTTAATAATTGATCTGATTTTATTTGGCAATAAACTGCATTTGACAAGCTGAAATGTGTAACTTCAAAAGTTATGTTTCCTTCTATTTTTAGCTTTCATTAAACAATTACTTTTCATTGAATGATTTTAAGTTGACTGGGTTTTATTTTTCAAAATTCAGTGTAAAACCAGACTAAAGGCTTTGCTTACAAAATTGAAGCCTTTTCTATTCCATAATGTGAACAGGCAACAGCATTTGAATAAACAAACATGTTTACAAAAACAAGTATTTAGCCCATACCTAACCAGTAATCAGGATATGATTATATTTATGTAGAGTGAAAATGAGTTAATTGAGCTGGTGATGCATGTACATCAGGAATCAGTAATTAGATGTATAGCTTATATCAAATTAACATCTGCATCCAAAGTAAGCCGCAAGTGTTGAAGCTTCTTAATCATATTGCCAAGCATTTGAGATCAGTAGAGTTAAACTTTGTGCTTCTGTTAATTTAGAGGAGGTCTTCACTCAAGGAAAAAAATGGGCAGTAAATTGCTTCAGCTTTCAGAAAATAATGGCCTGTTTTAATTAATATTAACACAGGGGAATGAGGTTGTTGATTTGGAGACTACTGTGCTGAACCTTAATAAAGCAAACTACAAGGATATGAGGCGTGAGTTGGCCTTGATAGGTTGGGGAGGGTTACTTAAAGGGATGACAGTGGATAGTCAATGGCAATCATTCAAGAAACGCATGGGGAAATCTGCAACAACTGTTTATCCCTGTCTGTCACAAAAGCAAAATGGGTAAGAGGACCAATCCATGGCTTACAAAGGAAATAAGAGATAGTATCCGATCCAAGGAAGAAGCATACATATTGGCCAAGAAAAATAACAATCCTGAGGATTGGGAGCAGTTTAAAATTTAGCAAAGAATGATCAAGGGATTGATTAAAAAGGGAAAAACAGAGTACGAAAGTAAGCTTGCAGGAAACAAAGACTGACGCTAAGAGTTTCTACAGGTATGTGAAGAGAAATAGATTGGTTAAGACAAATATAGGTCCCCGACAGACAGAAACGGGGAAATGTATAATAGGGGACAAAGAAAGGGCTGAGGAACTGAATACATACTTTGGTTCTGTCTTCACAAAAGAGGACACAAATCAGTTACCAGAATTGTTGGAGGATGCAAGATTTAGTGGGAGGGAAGACTTGAGGGAGATCAATACTAGGAGAAAAATGGTGCTGGGAAAATTGTTAGGATTGAAGGCTGATAAATCCCCAAAGCCTGATAATCTACATCCCAGAGTACTTACGGAAGTAGCTCTAGAAATATTGGAAGCATTGGTGGTCATCTTCCAGAATTCTATAGACTCTGGAACAGTTCCTGCAGATTAGAGGATGGCTGATGTCACTCCAATATTCAAAAAGGGAAGTAGAGAGAAAACAGGGAATTATAGACTGGTCAGCCTAACATCAGTAGTGGGGAAAATTCTCGAATCCATTGTCAAGGATTTTACAGCAGAGCGTTTAGAAAGCAGTGGAAGGATCAGACAATGTCAGCATGGATTTATGAAGGAGAACTTATGCTTGACAAATCTGTTGCTATTCTATGAAGATGTAACTAATAAAGTTGACAAGGAGGAGCCAGGCGATGTGGTCAGATTTGGATTTTGAGAAAGCATTTGACAGAGTCCTGCACAAGAGATTAATGTGCAAGATCAAAGGTTATGGGGAGAAAGCAGGATTAGGCCATTGAGTTGGATGATCAGCCATGATCGTGAATAATGGTGGAGCAGGCTTGAAAGGCCGAATGATCTCTTCCAGCTCATCTCTTCTAAGCACCTGTGTAACATTTTTGCATTTAGTCATTGGCTGTATGTTGAAATCTAGAATTGGAAGAAGTTAGTTCTGTAATGACAATCATGATCCTAGTATTTGGGAGTCATGTAAAGGACAGGTATAAAAATTATAGGCAAAACAGAGTTGCTGGAAAAGGTCAGCAGGTCTGGCAGCATCGGTGAAGATAAAGCAGACATAATGTTTCAGGTCCGGTGACCCTTACTCAGAACCGGACTTGAGACGTTAACTCTGATTTCTCTTCACAGATGCAGCCAGACCTGCTGAGCTTTTCCAGCAACTTCTATTTTTGTTTCTGATTCTAAAAAATCTGTAGTTCTTTCAGTTGGTATAAAAGTTATACTTGCTTTTAAATATATTCTTGGACTATTAGGGAGCCATTGACAATATTAAATAAAATAAAGAACGGTGGATTCTGAAGATCTGAAACAAAAACAGAAATTGTTGGCAAAACTCAGCAGGTCTGGCAGCATCTGTGGGAAGAAAGCAGAATTAATGTTTTGAGGCCAGCGACTCTTCATCAGAAAAATTCAGGGTTTCGCCAGCAATTTCTGTTTCTGTAACAACACGAAGTGTTTGGGACGGAATTTTAAAGAAAAATGGAAGTACTTTTGTTATCATTCCATTTTACATTTTGTTCTTAGTCCATGACAGGTCAAGAAAGTTATGTTTACTATAGTGCTGAGGTACTTGCAGCTGAAACATTTTAAGCCCAATGTCATGTCTGAAGTTATGTTTCCTGAGGTTTCATTGAATGTCACAAATTTTGAAAGTCATGTTGGGCTTTACCAAATTTACCCTGAGGTAAGAATAAATAGGTATTATGACAGCACAAGATGTATTCCATTAATTGCTAAATTCAATGTACAGAAAGAAGAAAAAGTCTTAATTTACTTTTCTGTAATTTAACAAGTCAGTTCGATGTTGAATCATGTGCTAAATTCCTCCGGTTGGCACGTTGAGCTTATTTAAAATTGCTGAGCCCTGGAAGTCAAAAGTGACAGGTCAAATCTCCCATTTACTGTATTAGTTCAAATATTTATTTGAGCTTTTGTTTCCAATTGTTAGAATCATAGAATCCCTACAGTGTAGAAAGAGGCTATTTGGCCCATTGAGTCTGCACCAACCCTCCAAACTGCATTCCACTCAGACCCACCCTATCGCTGTAATCCCACACTTACTGTAGCTAACCTAGTTAACCTGCACATCCCTGGACAATACATGGCAATTTAGCATGACTACTCCACCTGGCCTGCACATCTTTGGACTGTGGGGAGAAACCGGAGTACCTGGTGGAAGCTTACACAGACAACATGCAAACTCCACACAGTTTGTCACCCAAGGCTGGAATCAAACGCAGATCCCTGGTGCCATGAGGCAGCAGTGCTAACCACTGAGCCGTCCTGCCATGTTAGTCAACAATCCCTGCCCTTTTTGTAGGCAAATGTACACACTTCATGAGGGGAAGAGGTCCGAATTGGGTTTAGCTGTGCTGTGGTCTGGCCTACTGGCCCTCAGTACGCTATCCCTTATAAAGAGGAACCATTTAAATGAGAACAGATAACCCATCAAAGAATTGATGCAAGCCAATTTTACCCTCCCTCACTGACTCTTTGCCCAGTTCAATAATGTATTTATAAGCCCTAATAATTCAATCATGTTTTGTGATCAATGCCTTAGCAGCGTGGGGCTAGATTTTCCTCCCTCTACATGGTCAAATTGAGCACCCAAGCCCACGCTCACCAGCAGAAAGACTGGGTGATCGCCTCCTATTAGCCACCACTTCCATACTTGCCATCCAGTGTTGATGGGGTCTTTATGATGCCACCCTCTGAGGATTGGATGTTCTGGAGCCTCAGCAGTCCTACTGAGAGATGTGACACTGCTGATACAGGATTGAGACTGAGAGAGGGCCTCCAGATGGAGGCAACTATGCTGCCTGCACTGAAATACAGAAGTGAGCAAGATTGTAGTTGGCAAATTTCCTGTCTCTAACTCTACTAGCTTGCTGCAGGGAAGCCTCCTCTGTGAGAGACCACAAAATTGTCTCCAAATGGGGACTTGAACTCTTTAATTGGCTGTCTGCCTCCATGGTGCAAATAACCAATTTTCATCCCAACCTGGCTTCTGGGAAATCTCCCCGGTGGTGGGAATCTTATTCTTCACCTCCAGCAGCTGGGAAAATACAGTCTGTTATGTTTTTATACTGCTGCTGTAATAGTATTAAGTTATTACATTGTCCGAGTACTGAGCCAATTACATAAAACTACAACTAGCTTAAGTTTGCCATAGAATCTACAGATCAATTTACATTTGTGAGCTTTCTAATCTTCTGTCATTAAATTAATTATTGAGCGTTGAACTGTTCTTAATTTTAGGAAAAGACATTGTTTAAAATAATGGTATTAATATACCAAAGCTTTTTACTTGAACAGCTCACTTTTTTGTAACACTTGAACATATAACACCTGTGTTTAAACTATTATTGATCAGCTAAATGCAGATCTTGATTGTGAAAGAGTTAACAACTGCTAGAAAATACTTTTATTAGAAGTAATGGTTTTCACATGTGTTGTTTTGGATCACTTATCTGGTTGTCATTGTGCCCTGCTGTATTAACCACTTCATTGATTTTGATTTCATTAAATGTATCTATGTTCATTCCATCCTTTATGCTTTTCTCAATTGACATTGAAAGACTTATGAACAGTTTGATGTTTCATGACATATGATAGGAATTTCTTTCCGTATAGTGCCAGCAGCAGTTGAGTCTTAAATCAGACTGGTAGTCTAAAGATTGTTTTCTCGTTTATAATGGTTGTGTTGACAGAACGCTACCATTAGCATCACTGCACTTGATAATTATTGAATTGATTTAGGTTCCCTGTTCAGATTGATGCTTACACGGAATGTATGATATGCCAGTAATATAATGATGCATCAAGAGTGATACTTTGTCACTGTATCTGTTAGAATGTACAGGTAGCAGGAGAGAGATGATGTTAAAAAAAAAACTTGTTGCTGCAGGGCTACATGGTGTGAATTTTCAGCAAACCTTAAGGTGCTAGAAACACTTGGGAACTAACAGCCTAAATTAAAGGCCTGCACAATTGGAACCAGATTCCATTTTTGTGTTACTTGGTACTACCACTGTTACTACATAAACCTACTACAAATCATGTGTAATACTGGGTAGGAAATTGCCATTATTTAAAGGGGCAGTCATCTTCTGTCATCTAAAACATTGTAAACATTTAACAGATATATTGCTTTTATGGGGAAATGGTGGTGTAGAATACACATCTCTCGCAATCTTAGGCTAATGCTCTGGGAACACCGATTCAGTGATGGTGACTATGAAGCTATCATTGATTGTTGGAAAACCCTACCTGATTCAGAATTGTCCTTTAGAGAAGAAGATCTGCCACTCTTACCTGGTCTGGCCTGTAGCTGACTCCAAATCCACAGCAGTGTGGTTGATTATTAATTGCTTACTCTAACAGCCAAGCAAGTCACCTAGTTAAAAGCAATTAAAGATGGGCAGCAAATGCTGGAGTCCGCATCCCATGAAAGAATAAAGAAAAAAAACTCGATCATTTATGGGTGCAGAATTTTTTTCCAGCCACTATCAGAAAAAACAAATGCCTCTAACACTTAGGTGAGAATTGAAGGCACTTGCTTCCTGAAAGTGGGAGTATTGTCTTGGCTGTTCCAGCCTGGTTGGAGGGAGAGAAACAACGATATCAGCAGTGCTTGGAGCAACAGCTGCAGGGAGACCATAGAGGAGAAGAAAAGTGGGACTGAAGGAATTTATTAGTGTCTGATTGATGGATTGTTTACTTATTGATTAATATCATGCACTCATTTTCATGTACACAGTCTCATTATATCTCTTCTATTTACAGGTGGCTCGAGGTCCAAATCATTAATCTGACGTGTGCTCCACACTGGGTTGTGTACCTCAGGCTTTTGCAGGAAGCTATCTGGCCTGGAGGAACTTTACCTAAATTTCCGAAGTCAGTCAGAACACAAGAACAGAAAGTACAGACCAAGGAATTGGCTTTCCAGTGTCTAATGAAAATGCTGCCAGGTTAATTTTTTTTTCTTTCTTGTAATTGGGGCACCTGAAATCAATGTTAATTCATGATAGGGAATTAATTACCTTTAATGAAAGCAGAAAATGCTTGGAATGCTCAGCATCTTTGGAGAGAGAAACCAAGTTAATGTTTCACGTTGATAACCTGTTAACTCCATTGCTATCTTCACAAAGACTGCCCTAAATGCTGAGCATTCCAGCATTTTCTACTTTATTCTAGATTTCCAGCGTCGAAATGTTTTGCATTTAAATTCATTCGCTTTACTTGTCTAAAATAGAATAGGTCTGATTGATATCTGGTTCATGTCTTGAAGCAAATATTCAATATGCCAGTAAATGGGAAAACCCAGGGGAATACTTATTGTCCGTTGTGCTTCTCATAGTGTTGTTATCCACTTGAAATTGTGTGGGTTTGAAAGAGGCGATGTAACTTTGTCCTTAATCTCTGTAAAACCATTCTCCAGCATTTGTAAAGTGATTATATTTAGGCTAAGGAATAATGGATTAACTAATTAACCAACAAAAGTATTGAAGGTAGACCTCGGTGATAAAATATCTAAAAAATGGGAAATAATCAAAAGCCAACCCAGTTCTACAAAAGCCACGATTCCAACATAGCATGTGTATTTGATCTGGTGTCATTGTAGCAATTGGTACAACTGAGTGGCTTGCTCGGCCATTTCAGATGGCAGTTGAGATTCAGCCACATTACTGTGTGTCTGGAGTCACGTGCAGGCCAGACCAGGTGAGGATGGCAGATTTCCTTCTCTGAAGTTCATTAGTGAGCCAGATGCGTTTTTCCGACAATTGGCAATGGGTTCATGGTCATCAGCAGATTCTTAATTCCAAGTAAGAACCAAAAGAGCTGCGGAAATTGTGAATCAGGAACAAAAGGGCTCTGAGGAAGGGTCACCGGACCTGAAATGTTAACTCTGATGTTTTTCTTCACAGATGCTGCCAGACCTGCTGAGTTTTCCAGCAACTTCTGTTTTTGTTCCTGATTCTTAATTCCAGTTTTTTTAAACTGAATTCAAATTCTTCCATCTGCTGTGACAGGATACGAAACCAGGTCCCCAGAGCATTAGCTGAGTTTCAGAATTAATGGTCTGGCGGTAATATGACTAGACCATTGCCTTCTACTTCATCAGTGACCTTCCCTCCATCACAGGGTCAGAAGTGGGGATGTTCACCGATGACTGCACACTGTTTATCTGAGAAGTCTTGAATTTTGCTACTGAAGCAGTCCTTGTTCAAATGCAACGAGATCGGGACAATATCCAGGCTATTGGGGGACCTATAGTGCAATCCCATCAAGGTGATTATCCTTTTTTTATTTCTAAGTTCTACTCATATAAATATCTTCACTGGACAACCCCTCGGAAATATCCTGTCTACTTACAGGAGTAATGTTTCCCTGAATCGAAAGCACTATACCCACTCCTCTCTTGCCTCTCTTTCTATCCTTCCTACAGCATCTAAAAGCCGGAACCTGGAGCTTCCAGTTCTGTCTCTCCCTCAGCCAAATTTCTGTAATGGCTACGATGTCCCAGTCCCATGTTCCCATACAGGCCCTGAGTTCATCAGCCCTACCAATAAGACCCCTTGCATTGAAATAAATGCAGTTTAATTCTTCACAACTATCTCCATTCTGCTGCCTGAACCTATGCACACTCAAACTGTACCTATTTGTGGCAGGTACAGTGTTGGTCTCCCTACCACTAGCCCAGAGGTCCTGGTCAAGCCCTACCTCAGGATGTGGCTACAGGGGTGTGTCATAACACATCCAAACAGATTGATATTTAAAAAAAAAAATTCCTGCTCACCTCCATTTTAAGGGAAACTCTTAACTGTAATATATTTTTGTTTATCTTGTGATTTTGAGTTTGGTAGGTTGAATATGAAATGGAATATTGATAACTTTGAGTGTAATTGGTATGTGGTATTACTGATTGTAGGGCACTGGGAACAGTTAGACCTAGAAAAGATGCAGGCTGATTTAAAATTGATTTCATGCATTGTGCTATAACAAATGGAAGCTTCGAATACCATAAAACCTCCATCAGCACTTGTTAAGCCACAAAATATTTACAAGAGGATAGAGCAAGCAAACCATTTAATATTTTGAGTGTTGCATTGCATCTAAAAGGGAACACATCAGTGAACCCTATATTTACAAAAATGATTAGTGATACTACAAAAGCAGAAGTTGCTGGAAAAGCTCAGCAGGTCTGGCAGCGTCTGTGAAGAAATAAATAAGTTAACGTTTCAAGTCCAAAACTGAGTTTTGAGGAAGGGTCACCGGATCCAAAACGTTAACTCTGACTTCTTTTCTTCACAGGTGCTGACAGACCTGCTGAGCTTTTCCAGCAATTTCTACTTTTGTTCCTGAGTTACAGCATCTGCAGCTCTTTCGGTTTTAATAAGAGACGCTGCTTGGTAATTAAAAAAAAGAAAAGAAGCGTATTATCTGAATAGTGAAATGTTGCAGTGTTCTGAGACGCAGAGAGATCTGGGTGTCCTAATGCATAAATCACAGAAGGTTAGTATGTAGGTACAGCAAGGAATTGGGAAAGCTAACGGAATGTTATGTTTCATTGCAACAAGAATAGGCAGGTTATTTTTCAGATTTACAGGGCATGGTCTACAGCATCTGAAGTACTATATATAGTAACTGTTTACTGTACTTACAGAAGGATGTTAATGAGTCGCAAGCAGTTCCAAGAAGGCTTACTAGACTAAGATCTGGAATGAGCAGATTGCCTTAAGAGGAAAGGCTAGAATGGTAGGCCCATATCCTCCGGGAGTTTAGAAGAGTCAGAGGTGACATAATAGAAACATATAAGATCCTGAAGGGATGTTGAAAGGATGTTTCCTTTAGTGAGAGAATCTAGAATTAAGAGTCATAGTTTAAAAATAAGGGGTCAGTTATTTAAGTCGGAGATGAGGAATTTTAGTTTTCTCTCACAGATTGTGCATCTTTTGAATTCCCTTCCTCAAAAGGTAGTGGGTGCAGAATCTTTTAAATATTTTTAAAGGCGGAATTAGATAGTTCTTGATTACCAAAGAAATGAAAGATTGTTGGGGTATGCAGGAATTTTGAGATGAGATTAAGATCAGATCATTCAGAATTTTATTGAATGGCAAAGCAGGCTGAAAGGACTGAGTGGCCTTCACTTGTTCCTTGTTAGTGTTTGGTCATGGAGAATTGCCATTAGTTTTTCACTTGAAGTAACACTGGCATTAATAACTTTAAATTGATGCTTGTTAATTGCAGGGAACGTTAACATGCTGTATTTAATAGCATAAGATGTCTGTTCTATCTTGTTTGAGTTAGTCAATGGCAATTATATTATGATGCTTAAATAGTTAATTGGTTTTAAATTCTGTTACTGGTTGAAGAGTTGTTCAAACTCAGGCCTGCTTCTTTAACTCTCTTCACTATCTTTTAAATCAATGACCAAGATGCACTTTTATGGTCAAGTTAATATCTCTTCCCTGATTTCGAAACTCCCAGCTGTATAAGCTATTTTTTTTGACATTGGGAATATGCTTCACCTCATTTAACAGTGTAGAGACTTCTGCAATTAGTCAAAATACTAGTTGAGTCCTAAACACTCCTTATTGTTTCTTTTGGGCAGTTGATTTAATCCAACAGAGTAAATATATTAAACAGAAAAAGCATGCATTTTTGAAGCAGTGTTTCGAGTTATTGGTTTGCTTATCAAGGTTTAAAGTGTTTAAGCTTAATCATCTGCTCTTGTGAATATTAGCTCATATAGAATGCTGTCAAGCTCGAAATTATGCTAACATTTTGTTTTCCAATAACATCATGTTATCCAATTGCTTGTAAACAGTGATATTTTTTGTTAGAGAAAGGCATATGATGGAAAGATGCATGTTTGACTATTGCTTTTATGCTCCATGCTTGGTTTAATGATAGAACTCTCATCTCTGAAGTGAGAGTCCACATCCCTCTTTAGAGACTTGAACTGAGTGCCCTTTCAGAACCTTGCAATCTTTTATTGCTATCAATTTCAAAGAGGAGCAGAAGACTTTTCTGACCAAGTTTTATTCCTCAAGCAAATAAGCAAAACAAATTAACAAGTCATTATCACACATGTTTGTGGAACCTTGATGTTTACAAATTGCCTGCCATATTACTATGGTAACTGCACTTCACAAGTACTTCATTGGCTATAAAATGCCTAAGTGTTTTGGAACATTCTGAGGTTACGAATTGTGCTCTATAAAAGCAAGTTGTTCATTTCTTTCTCTCACTCCATCTCATCCTCAGGATGTCCTAAAGTGCTTCACAGGATAAGAGCTGTTTTTGAAGTATTACGCAGAAAAATGCGCCAACTAATTTGCACACATCCCTCAAATAGTAATCGTGTCAATGACCAGCTGATTTGCTTTGGCTGTGATGAACTGGTGAAAGGAAATGAAAACACTTTCTTTTACCACAGAAGCTGATTGAAATGGCTGAATATAGCCAGAATTTTCTGTTTTATTTTAGATTTCCAAGTTCCGCTGCCATATTTTGCTTTAGTAACGGTCTTATAGACTTTACATTGTTTAGTCGTGTAAGTAGTAAACTTTCATGTCAGGTATCCATAAAATCTATTGACGTAACTTACTTTGCTTCATATTTATGCCAAGCCAAATCCTTTTATGAAGTTACTATTACTGTGTGTCTTTGCCAAAATGTTCAATTTGCTGTAATAACAAGATGTATTCCTGAAGTGATGTCTGACTTTATTCCTCTGATCATTTGGCTATCAATTTGCTGTGTTTGGCAATACATCACAGCATAGACAGTCTGCACCTGATGAATGGCATTTGCCCATTTTAAAAAGCAATTATGGTTTTGTTATCTCGTCATCTGCACAAATATTTTAACACTGCACTTGAGTGTTATTGTTTGAGATTTTGGAGATGGGAAACAAACTATCGTAAAATAGCACGTGTGTGCTTGTAAATACTCATGGTAGAAAGAAGTAAAATACAAGTCTTTGAAATGACAGAAATATCCTTCAGAACATTCAGGGCTCAATCTGTCATTTTATAAATTTGTCTCAGAATCATTAGAACTGTCACCTCTAGCCTGTCAAATTTCTCATTTTGAGTTCAATTTTGATGAATTTTTCTGTTAAGAAGGGTCGTATTTCATTTTATTTAGGTAGGTTATAATCTGCTGCATTAATTTTGCTTATCAGAACCTGGTTTCTGGCATTTCAGTGATGTTAGCAGTTCTAGTTGAAGATTGGGTACACTGTAAAAACTGATTTGCTAACATAAGAGTGTGACATTATTTTTAATTGTGTTAAAACTTCAGCATCATTTACTGCCAATGTGTGTACATAACACCTTTACAACAAAGTAGTGCAGTATCAGTCTTTACTGTCAAATATTTAACCAGTTGAGGCTGGGATCTTTTTCTAACAGTAAAGTTTATTCCTTAACCGCAATATTTGATTTGATCAAGCGCCTTTGCTAAGTAACTGAAAATGCAAATTTTAAATAGCTCAAGGCTTGTGGTTTACACACAATGAAATTTCTGAGATTAAAATCTATCTTCTTCACACCAGGACATTGTTTATTGTAATGCACTTCATATATTTAAAGTGCCAGAATGTTGC
The DNA here is from genome assembly GCA_024137785.1 of Ginglymostoma cirratum. NCBI lineage: Eukaryota > Metazoa > Chordata > Chondrichthyes > Orectolobiformes > Ginglymostomatidae > Ginglymostoma > Ginglymostoma cirratum. Next base: position 14,610,001 of record JAHRHZ010000041.1, read on the forward strand.
CCAGCCCACTGGAGGACAAAGCCCAGGCACAGTACATTTTGTTGGCGATGTTTTTGAGCTAATAAGAGAGCCGAAAACTAAACAAAACATTATAAGTTGAATTAATACGTCAGTTTAAGAGCTGTGTTGAAATTTGACTAGAAAAATGAACGTTTCTTGCGCCACAGTATTTTTATTTTAGTTAGAAAACAACTTTGAGCCACAGTGTTGTTGGTTCAACCCCGCTCCAGGATTTGAACGAGTGGTGCTGAATTTTATGGAAAATCAGCGAAGTATTAATTTCATAGAGTTTCACAAAGTGTTCCTCTTCGTGATCTCTAGCATGTTACCTCTCAATTCTCCGCTGCTTATCTCATTATATATGCATTCCGCTTCAGCGATGCCATTAACAACTGCAGAAAAACAACCTGTTGTTGCGACCTTCTGGGATTGTGCCGCCATCGACCCATTTAAAGCCCAGCTGTACACCAGGTCAATCGCTGCCCCTTATAGTCCTTGACAGTGCATGTATGGGAACGGAAATGAGAAAGAAAAGCTTCAGAGGGTACATATTGGACAGGGTGATAACTCATTGTGAACAGAATCTCACATTTCTAAATGCCTTGCTGTTTTACATCACTTGTCTAATCAATGGCCATTGTAACTGCAGCTCCAAGAATGAAGCTACACAGGCTCTTTGTCCTTTGCACCTACCATGTTAAAACACTGTCTAAAAGGGTGCTACTCTATCTCTAAACCTGGCACAACATGTCATCTTCCCGTTGTTCAGTGTGGGAGTTTGCCATGTAGGAAAGCCTTGAAATGGCTGGAAACATTAAATTTTATTGAATAGCAGGAAAAGCAAAGAAAAATCAAACAAAAATAGCTATAATTGCTTCAGCGAATAAAAGGACTGCATGTTTTTTGAGTAACAACATATTTACAGTCAATGAATGATCATTTCACCCAATTCACACCTGTTGGAACTAGGTGTCAATGAAGTTCTATTTGCTTTGTTGTATCCAAAGATGCTTCATTCTGTCATGCAAAAGGTGATGTTCCGCCTGCTCAATGTCATCATCTTGCCCCCTGAGAGACCACTATAGCTCTCCTCACTCATCAGCATCCGACATGTCCTCTCTGACTTCTCCAGTTGTGTCTGGCACAACGTTCAAGGATTATGCAGCACACTGTGCTTGGAATAAAGGGCAAGGCACCTACTTCGACTAATCCAAGCATTAACTTCATCTTCAGGAAGGTCCTGGTGGAAAATAGACAGCATTGTATCTACACTTGGCCTCAGTTGATGGATTTCATAAGGGAGTTATCAACCGTGCTTACAGAAGGTAACCTTTGTTTCTTGCAAGGCACCTAATGCTGAAATCAAAGCAGGAAGGATACAGCAAGGCTATAGACACGACGACAACTTCCAGGATACCTGACGCAGAATTCTAATATGTGGTTTCAGTTATCACAGATGACTGGTACATTGTTGGAATGAAACCTTTTCTGTTGATGAAGGCTGTCCTATGATATGCCACTCTCAATTGAACATGTGTGCAGCCTATGATGCTCTGCAGCTGGGTGAATTCAGCTATGTTGCCAAAGCCTGGGTTGCAGACCGACCTTGTCATGGAGTAATCATGGGGAAATGAGATGAAGTGGTGCAATCTGTCACAAATTGCATTGGTAACGGCCTTGATATATCTATGGGTTACAAACTCGGAGACCCCACAGATTTTCAGTGGATTCTTGGAACAGCCAGGGGCGGAAAGATTTTGCACATCTGTCACCTTGACAGGCACAAAGCCCTTCAGGTCACAAGCCTGGTTCCATTGGATGACATGATTTCCTGGGATATCCTAAGTCTGTTCCAGCAATGTGCTGAGCTCGCCTGGGGTAATGCAATTGAGTACAAAAGACTCTGCTTCTCCCCTGCTGCCTCAGTATTTTGAAGGGCCATCAGCTGTGACTTCTTCACGTGGAAGCTATTCTGCAGATGTTGAAGGCTGGGCTTGCAGATGCATTTGTTCCTCCTTGATTTCTGTGCACCGTCATAGCAGTACAGCCACAATGATGACAATGCCTGCTGCTGGTGAATCCATTGGTCACAATTCCAATGAACCTGTGTGGAGAATATCAGAAGCAGTAACTGACCAGTCAGCATTCACATCACACACAAATGACAGTTTAGCAGTGGGACAGGGAGGACACTGACAAGAACTGTGTGTATCCTGGGACACCTTTACATGGACCTTTGACATTGTGGATCCTATTTTGATGTATGCAGCACAAGCAATTTCACATACTGCGCCCCCGCCCATCCCATTATCCAAGAAAGGACACATAGCATATAAGAGCATGTTGGCAAATACTTACAGTTCAAGGTGAGAGGAAATCAGCTTGTTTCCCTATGTAGTCCATGAGATCTTGGGTTGTCTTTGTGAATTGTGGCTTTTTGCTTGATCCTTTTGTAGGGTTGCCTGTGATTATTTCTGCTTCACAGCAATGGCTTTGATCAATTTGTAATGACTGGTAATCAGGATTTGTATTTTTGGTCGAATCCACTGAAGATCTGTGGGATCTCTGAGTTCGTAACCCATAGATGTGTTTCACACACAGGGTTTTGTGATTGCAGTTGACTTTAGCCTGTTCTGTACAAGTGCCTGATTAATGCAGTTGCCCCTTGAAAGGCCTCACATTGCTCACAAGTCTATGTTCAGATGGCAAAAAAGCCTGGATGTGGTGGTAGCCGATTTTTCACTTTCATTGCACATTTGGTGAGGATGAAAGGCAAAATGGGTCATGCCAAACACCCCCACCCCACTGCCAAACTCTATCAACTTCCCCAACCCCATCGGTTCTAGACATACATACATTTTCATCCAAATCTTTCGTTTGAGTCTTCACTTCCCATAATTAACCCCTGAGTCCCAGTCTTGCTGATTATTGTAATACACTGTCTCCCCTGTTGAAGTCAAGATAACTGTCAGTGACCCCAATCTCACAGTAGTATGTGTCTTCCATTGCAGTATCATACCCTACCCTTACATATTAAGTTGCCCCTCATAGTTATTGCCCCCTCTGTGCCCAGCGTGCTTCCTCCATTCCCCTGACTGACTTCCCCAACTTCTCTACAACAACATATGGTCTGATAATTTATGTGATTTTCACCCCCAACTGATAAATAACCATTGGTACGTGATGGCCTACTGGTATTATTGCTGGACTGTTAATCCAGAGACCCAGGTAATGTTCTGGGAACTCGGGTTTGAATCCTGCCGTGGCGCATGGTGGAATTTGAATTCAGTAAACAGAAAATCTGGAATTAAGAGTCTAATGGTGACAACGAAATTGTTGCCAATTGTTGGAAAAATCCATCTAGTTCTGAAGGGAAGAAAACTGCTATCCCTTACCTGGGTCTGGCCTACAGGTGACATCAGACCCATGGCAATATGGTTGAGTCTTAACTGCCCTCTGGACAATTAGGGGTGGGCAATGAATGCTGAAATGGATAAAAACCCTGACTTATATCTAACGCCCAGACCTGGACTTTTCCACATGGCCTGCAGGACTGACGATGTCTCACTCTGCAGACCACACTGTTTCAGAACCCTGAACCTAACCACCCAAGCAACTGACTACATTCAAACCCGGAACTCAAGACTGAGTTCAGATGTTTTTCCTTGATTGACTGCGGCAATACCCCCAGACTGACGACAGTCGTCCTTGACTTAACCATGAATGCTCCCTTAAACTTTGAGACATGATCATGTGCAGTGTGTTTGTTATGTACATTGCTGGCACATAGAACAAAGAAAAATACAGCACAGGCCCTTCAGCTGTCCAAGCATGTACTGACACATTTTGCACTTCCGTGGTAAAACTGCCTTTACTTAAAGGATCTGTACCCCTCTATTCCCTTCCTATTCATGTATTCATCCAGGTGTTTTTTGAATGCTGCTGTTGTGTCTGCTTCCACTACCTCCTCTGGCAGCACATTCCAGGCACTCACCACCTTTTGTGTGAAAAACTTGCCTCGCACATCTCTTTTGAACTTAACTCTGTTCTCTTTCCCCCCCCTACAACCACTACCATGAACCTGTGTCCTCTAGTAATTGACCTCGCCACCCTGGGAGAAAGCCTCGTACTTTCCACTCTATCCATGCCGTTCACAATCTTATAAAATTTCTATCAGGTTGCCCCTCAACCTCCTGTGTTCCAATGAAAACAAAACAAATCCAGTCTATCCAACCTTTTCTTCATAGCTAAAATCTCTCATACCAGGCAACATCCTGGTAAACCTTTTCTATACTCTCTCCAAAGCATCCACATCCTTCTCATAGTGTGGTGACCAGAACTGTACGCAATATTCCAAGTGTGGTCTAACTAAAGTTCTATAAAGCTGCAGCATAACGTACCTATCCTTATTCTCAATGCCCCTTCCAATGAAGGCAAGCATGCCTTAAGCCTTTTTTACTATTTCATCTACCTGCGCTCTCACCTTCAGTGATCTGATTCCTCTGCATATCAGTACTCTGAAGGGGTCTGCCGTTCACTGTATAATTTCCACCTGTAGTTGACCTTACAAAATGCATCACCTCACATTTGTCTGGTTTTAAACTCCATGTGCCATTTTTCTGCCTGTGTCTCCAACTGATCTGTAACTTGCTGTAACCTCTAACAATTCTCCTCACTAACTGCAACTCCACCCAATCTTTATATTGTCTGCAATCTTTCTAATTAGACCAGCCATGTTTTCCATCAAATCATATATATGGACAACAGGCCTGTAATTTGCTGGATGATTATCCCTGCTACCCTTCTTAAACAATGGGACAACATTGGCTATTCTCTGATCCTGTGGGACCTCACCTGTGGCCAAAGAGGATACAGAGGTGTCTGTCAATGCTCCAGCAATTTGTCCTCTTGCCTCCCTCAATATTCTGGGATGAACCCCAAGAGGACCTGGGGACTTGTCTACCTTAATACTTTTGAAGATGCATTACACGTCTTCCTTTTTAATGACAACTTGGCTTAGAAATTCAACACTCCTGTCTCTGAGATCATCCTCCACCAATTCCTTCTGTTTGGTGAATACCGACACAGAGTATTCATTTAGGACCTCACCTACCTCTTCGAGCTTCACACATAGATTCCCTCCTTTGTCCTTGAGTGGGCTGACCCTTTCCCTGGCTGCCGCCTTGCATTTTTATATATATATACAAAATGTGTTGTCACGTGCTAAAGCCCTGACATTGATATAGCAGGGTGCCTGCAACAACATGTATATCCATTCCCTTCACTGCTGACGACCATGAGAAACTGCCTGGCTACTGTGAGCCTGTAAGTTCTGAGTGAGGCAGCGGAATGCAAAACGGCAAGGTTCGGCAGAAATGCTGCAAGCATCTAATATAGGCTTCAAGGGAGTAGACACAAAGAAAACAAGCAAAGAGTTGTGAGATTGAATAGTGCTCTAATGCAAGAGATGGGTGCCTACCTACTGCACAACGGTATTGAAGTAGATATTTGTACTCTGGGAACTGTGATAATGTGGTGAGGCAGAAGCATACCAGTGCCCACCTGCATGGTTGGGATGTGCAGGTGTCACTGCCATAGTGCATGCGTAAATGTTTTGTATTTAGAGGGGGGGTGAAAAAGACAATGTGAGAGGGAATGAGAGAGTATGAGAAGAGACTGTAGTAAAAGAAATAGCTCAGTAGATTTAAGGACCAAAAGAGATCTGTGAATGGAAGCAAAGAACATGGCTAAATAATTTGCATAGGTCTTTACAAAGTCATATGAGATTTAATATAGGCTAAAAATTGATGAAGATATATTAGAAAGAGTAGCTATACTTCAAGATGATTCGTCACCAGGACAGAATATCTGGATACTGAGGGAAATTCAGGTGAAAATTTCAAAGGCCCTGGCTATAATCTTCCAATATCCCATAGATATAGTGAAAATTGAACACTTCTCATATTTGTTCAAAAAAAGGATGTGAGCATAAACCCAGCAACGGCAGGCCAGTCATTTTAACTAACAGCTTTTAGAGATAATAATTGATGCAGTGTGGATGGTTTGTTCTGCAGACTGTATGTATTGTCAGTGCTGAGGAGGGGTCACTTAACCTGAAACACTAACTCTGATTTCTCTGCACAGATGCTGCCAGACCTGCTGAGCTTTTCCAGCAATTTCTGTTTTTGTTTGATTTATGACATCTGCAATTTTTCAGTTTTTTACTTTGGATGTATGGACTGCTGTCTTTCCTGACCAAAACTCAATGATTTTGTGAAATCATTTCATTTATAAATACCTAAAAATGCTACTCTAGTCGTACAAGGGTGTGACTAAGAACTATTTCTTTCTCCTGTTCTGATCAGTTGCTGTTTTTTAGATGGCATTGTTTTTGAAAGTTTTTTTTTAAATTTGCTCTTAAGTTTGAGCTGAACTGAATGATTAATATTTTCAGGGACTAGAAATGGCAATAATCAATCTGATAAAATACAGCAAAAATTACAGCTGTTCGGTTTTTAATAAATGTTACGGTCTATAATTTAATGTGTTCCAATCAGTGATAGTTGAAGCACATAAAGAGGGAATAGAATTCTAAATAAATAAATCCATCTAATTGATATTTCCCCTGTCCTTTGAGTGATTTTGAAACTGCTTTGGGATTGCGTGCATATGTCTGCAAAAATCTGACTGAAAGGTATATCATTGCTGTCTTTAAGAATAAAGAAATAAACGTTGGGAAGGTTGACCGTTGTATAATCAAAATAGTCGTTATTGTATTTATGTTTGCCATAGGTGACAACATTGAGATAGCATTTGATGTTTTTAAGCACCGAGTTCATATCCTTTCACTTTTTTCTGCTGAGGTTGTTCAATATTGCAGTCACTGATGCGCAATTTTATATTTAAGGATTGGTTCTAAGACAACAAAAGTCACTCTTTATTCCAGTTATTAGTTACCACAACTTGGCTCCTGACCTCGTGGACTTAGTCCATACAAGGACATAGCTGAATTCAAGAGACAAGGTGAGAGTAATTTCAGTTGATAGCAAGGCAGTATTTACCGAGTTTGGCATTAAGAATTCCTCAAGGTAGCATACTTATCATCTTTAACTACATCATAAATGACCATACCTGCATGATAAGACCAGTAGTGAGGATACTCAATAACGATTGTTCAGTATTCAGTACTATGTGATGTTTCACATTCTGTGTCTATGTGCAACAAGATCTAGGCAGCAAACAGGCTTGGACTGATAAATGATAATTTATCATGATGAATTCATGCCACACAAATACCAGGCAATGACCGTCTCCAACAAGAAGGAATCTAGCATTCACTCGATGGCATTGCAATCACCGAAACCTCCAGCAAAGACATCTTTGGAATTCTCACCTGTTTGAGAAATTGAACTGTATTAGCCACATTGCAAGTGCAAGAGCACTCCGAGGTTGATTTTCTTTCTCAAGTAACTCACGTGCTGACTCCCCAAAGCATGAATACTCTCTCAACATGCTGAATACCGTCAGGATAGAACAGCCCACTTGAATGACACCCCATCTACCACCTTAAACAGCACATAAAACATAGAATCCCTACAGTGTGGAAACAGGCCATTCAGCCCAACAGGTCTACATCAACCCTTGGAACAACATCCCACCCAGACCCATCCCCCTACTTATCCCCATACCCTGCATTTCCCATGGCTAACCCACCTAGCCTCCACATCCCTGAACACAATGGGCAATTTAGCATGGCCAGTTCACCTAACTTGCATATCTTTGGACTGTGGGAGGAAACCAGAGCACCGGCGAGAACCCACACAGACACAGGGAGAGTGTGCAAACTCGACACAGACAATTGCCCAGGTCCATGGCACTGTGAGACAGCAGTATTAACCATTGAGCCACCGTGCTGCCCAATACTTCTACCGCTGATGCAGAATGGCAGTAAGGTGTACTATATGTGAAATATACTACAGCAACTCTCCAATCTTCCTTTAATAGCAATTCCTAAGTCCATGAATTTTTCCATCTCGAAGGACAGGGTCATCAGATGTATGGGAACACTGCCAGTTGCTCGTTTCCCGCCAAGTCTCACACTATCATGACTTGGAATTATATCAACATTCTGTCACTGTCTCTGGATGAGAAACCTGGAACTCCTTTCCTAACATGGTCTAACCCTGATGGACTACAACAATTCATGAAGTCAGTCATCGCCACCATCTGAAGGGCAATTAGTCAAATTACAATCAGTCCTGGTTACCTCAGGAAAAAGGTGCAAGTTAAAGCCATCTGCTTTGCCAGTGCAATTAGTGAGCAGTAGCATAAGTGTCACTTTATGACCCCAATCTTCTGCGTAGGGGTGATGATGGTCAGATTGCCGTAGAATGCTTAAATTCTCTGACCCTTTTACAATGGAATCTTCAGAGCATGGTTTTCACAGTATAACACAGTACAGCATTCTTTGGGGAACTCCACTGGCTCAAAGTGGATTGGAGGAAAAACAAGACATGCTCTCCTTAGTGACATTAGCTGCTCTATGGTAAGCTTGAAGGTCCAATGTTTGAGTGGGTAGGTAGATGAGAGGTGGGTAATGGAGTAGAGGAGTGAGGTACGTTAATGAATAACTAGGTAGATAGAGAAGGTGGAGACCTTGGTCAAGGAGTAATGTAGGTGGGTGAAGAGGCTAAGGGGGATAGTTGGGAATGTGGGTAGTCAGGTCATGGTGCTCAATGGTGCTCAATCCAGTCAACTCAGTTGGATTGGATTGTGTAGGATCAGCAGACCGGTCAAGTTGTTGGAGGTGTAATAAGGTCAGGAGGTGTAGTCAGGTTGGGGGAGGGTCAGGCTCATGATTGTTGGTGGTCAGTTTGTAGCTCCCTAGGTGTTTGACTAGGAATTAATCTGTCTCATACTGCCTGGCAAACTATTCGGGTGCTTCCTGGGTAACTATTTAGGTAAGTATCATGGAATTGATCAGTCAGAGGTATTCACAGAGGGTCTTAGGGAGCAGAAAAGTTGCTCATTGGAAGTTTAAATTACCCAGGCAGTTTCCTCTAAGCTACATTGACATCGTCTCAATGACAACTTGTGATCATTGGCCACCTTCTGCTACCATTCTTGGTGATCGCTCCAACCCTGTTCTCTCAATTCAGTTATCAGCATGAACTACATGCATTTGTGAAGGGCAGACGTTTTGTTTGTAATGTTTGTTGAAAGCAGCTGTCTGAAGACATTGGTATGATTTGGACTGCACACGAATTGAGTACTTAACTACCATCCAACATCATTTGAGGAGAATAATCACTTTGGTGATACGGCGAGTCTTTCAGCCCTGTGACATATTGCTGATCATACATCATCACCTTCAGTATAGGAAAAATAAACATCATTGGAGTGAAAAACAGAAATGGTTTTGAGTTAAAATTCAGCATGGTTAGAATTGTTTTATTTAGATTTTTGAAGCGGTGAGCCCGTTGCACTTATTTATTTGTTTAATTGTTGAATCTCACTTGATACAGTAGTCAAGAGTGTCATTTTTTTTTCTCTCTGTTTCAGTGAGAAAAGTACCTTAATTGTTGGTACATATGCAGAACATTGATCATGAGGACTGCGAAGGATTTAAGTGGCAGAATTGCCTTTCAACTTAGCTCAATTGTGAATTACTGATGCTGGGTCATCAGTCCAATCCAGACCTAGATATTGCCCACTGAGTATGGATGCATATTTAGCTGCAAATGATGAATGTTTTCTAGATTATTGCCTACCATTTTCTAATTTTTATTGGAAAAGTTGGTTTCTGCTTCCGTTTCTAAAATCTTCTTGTTTGTACTAAAATTTCTTTGCCCAGGAAGAGAAGTTTTGGAAGCATTAAGTTCTAAAGGATTTTTTTAATGTCTGAACGTCTTGGATCATGATACACAGAACTGTGAAAAATCTTTGTCAATCTTTTCTTTGGAGCAAGCGTAATCTAATTAAGACCCACTTACATGCCTTTGGTGATAAAACTTTTCTCTTGTATTTGACAGCTCTGGTTCCTGAAATTCTTGGTGAGGAGGGTTACAAGAAAAGTTGGCAACTAGTGTTGGAGTCTCTGCAAGATCCTATGATAAACAGGTTAGTCCAATATAGCATCCTGGATTCAGTTTTCTATGCAGTTGAGGGTCAGTATACAAAGGATTAAGTGCCCACTTGAAATGATTTGTAATGTTCCAGCCAACCTCTATACCTTGAGAGAAAATTTTGATTCAATAAATTCCTTTTGAATACATTTCTAATGTTGTTATGCAAGAAAAATATGATTGAATGACTGAATACCATCTATATCTATTATTTAAGAGGAATAATTAAGAATTTCCCTTTGTGGGAACCCTCTTATGACCTATTTTGTCTGCCTAATTCTGCATTCTATGCAGTGCAACTCCTATGGCCTAAGATGTGGTATGTAACGCTGCTAAGCTTCCACTGAGGAAACTGTTGTGTTAGATGACCACAAGCAACACAGAACCCTCATAGCTCAACTACAGACTGCAGCATTACAGAATGAGTCCATGCAGCGTGACAAAATTTTCACTGCTTTTTCTTTGTCAGAGGGTCTGCGTTTATGTGGCATCTTTCAATTGGCAGGCCATCCCAGAGCTCTTTATAGCTAATGAGTTTTCTTTGCAAAGACAGTGGTCCAATAAAAGGCAGGGTTCAGATTCATTGGACTTGTAAAGAAACAGGATTATACTCAGCAACAACTGGGTGGTATGGTGGCTCAGTGCTTAGCACTGCTGTCTGACTGCGCCAGGGACCCAGGTTCAATTCCAGCCACGGGTGACAGTCTGTGTGGAGTTTGCACTTTCTCACCATGTCTGCAGTGTTTCCTCTGGGTGCTCCAGTTTCCTCCCACAGTCCAAAGATGTGCAGGATAGGTGGATTGGCCATGCTAAATTACCTGTAGTGTCCGAGGGTTGTACAATCTAGATGGACTGGCCTTGGGAAATGCAGGGTCTCAGGAATCGGGTAAGGGAATGGGTCTGGGTGGGATGCTCTTTCGAGGATCAGTGTGACCTCAATGGACCGAATGGCCTGCTTCCACACTACAAGAATTGCTTGATTCTATGATTTTAATAAAGCAAGAAATAATGGAACCAGGTTTAAACTCTTTTGCTGCCCTGGTTTTCAGTATGAATGAGGTAGCAACACAAAAATTGCCAGCTTCTCATCAGAAAATCACCTACTGTGATTTTTGAACTAGCTACAAATTTGGAGGCAGCACTCCTGCAAGATGTAGACCAAGGTTCATGAGGCAAAATGGGATCTTGAGAGGGTGTGAGCTGCACCTGCTCAGGATGGAAATTGACTCGATTGCTTTTATTAGGATGTTAAAAAAGAAATCAGAATAGTCTAGGCTGTATTAGAACCCAGTCAGTTTCAAATCGTATGAAATTTACTCCATATATAACTTGATACAAATGTTTGTAGTAACATTGTCTACTTTGCCAATTCTTGTCTGACCACAAAAGCTGTATTTAATTTTTTTTATTTGAAACTGTATTCTTGGCTACCAGTTCATGTTATCAACAGTGTGGGAGGAGTTTCACAGAACTGGAAAATAAAAGTAAAAGCCTTGCTTTCTAGCTGAGTCTTCGAAAGCCATGGTGCAGAATGTATTTTTTAAAATAATTTTGAGCTTAATCAGACATTTTTAAAAAATGTCTCATACATGCCAGTGTTCCTGGAGTGGCTTGTAAATTTTCATTGGAAAAATCTACATATAATTTGTGTGCGTCTTATATTTCTGGAAATGATGTGGATGGAACTTAAATATTTGGTATGGTAAACATATTTTCTAGCTGCAGTCATCTGCTAGATTGCAATTAAATAGCATCAGTATAACCATATGTGAGATAATATTGCCGGACATGGAATAGATTATTGATCCAGTACTCATACTTTTTAGGGTTCTTTCAAATAAAATCAACAGGGAAATGGATCTAATCCACGTTATTCTGCCAAATCAGGTTGACCGTGCTTCAGTTTCTTTCATTTCCAGTTTATGTGCCCCTAAAGTACATTAATTTCACCTGGAAATAAAAGTTTTGTTGTCTTCATTGTTTATAGCCCTTTGTTAAGTTCGTCCAATGATGACTTGCATTTGACTTTAAAGAAAGCGCAGCAAGATGCCCAGGTTCCCCAGTAGGGCATCATTATACGTCATGTATACTTGAGCAATGTGGCCTTTTGTTCCTTTGCCCCACTTATTTTGAGTCCCAGTCTTCTTCACAATTCATTCTAATCAATGCAAGCCTTCATTAGGGAATGGTTTAACCTTACGTACGGTTGGACAGGAATCAGTTTTTGTGAATTGCATGTTCTAAGCAAAAGTGCAAAATGGTGCAGAATGTACTAACTCAGAATTCAAAGGACAATGCTCAACAATTACTTATACCCAATACTTGTTGCGGTCTCAACACTGATTATTTATATGTTGAAAATAGATCTTTTATTATTTTTGTAATCTCTAGCCATAACTGTGACTTTCTCTTAGGTTTCTACTCTCTATCCTTTCCTGAAATTGTCTGTTTAAATCATTTCACGTAACAATATCTTTCTCTTTTGCCTTGCATCTACTTTTTGATGTACCACAAACTTCCAGATTTGTTCTTTTGTCCAATCTCTCCAGTGCTGCCCAAACTGGAACCCACTTCTACTGCCAGTCTTTGCGCTGTGTGTTCATTTTATCTAATATTATTTGCTATATGCTAATTTACATTTGGTAGTCATCCAGAGATCATCACCTTCTGAGATTTTCCTTGCTTTTATGTCTAACTTCTCATGCTGTGGAATCTCTTCTGTAGAACCCGTTTCCCTGAGCTGCCTTTGTTGCTGTTTTACACAGACCATGATGACAGGAACCGCCCCCCTCCCACTGAAAGTTCCACTCCCATCCTGAGGCGAAACCCTAGTATTCGGCAGGCAACAAAGCCTTTTCGATTCTTGCTCTTTGCTGCAGAAAACAATGTATAATAAAATGTATAGAAGCTTTCCCCCTCCCTGATGCATTGCTGTGCCTGTAGTTCAGCCTCTGGCTTGTAAACTCTGAGCCAAAGCCGTTTGAGCTGCAAACACCTAGTGCAGATACATTTGCAGTAAACCGTACTGGCTTCCACATGTTGCAGTGGTGACATGTCATGTCCTGCTAGCCTTACTAGGCTTTAATTAGCTACCTAATTCTTTCATTCACTGATTTTTTTTTTTTAAACCTTTTTTGTCTGTTTTATTAATGCATCACCATTTGCTATACTGTTTTAAACCTTAGGAATTCACTAGACTTTATCCACCTAACAGATACTCATTACACAGCTGACATCTTCTCTGGTAGTAGAGCATGAACCAATTACTAGAAGGGCAGAAATTAAAACAAAAAGCAAGAGAGGCCCAAGTTTATGGCCCATTTGTTCCAGAGGTATGAAATAACATCTCTGAGCAGGTTGATTAAAAAATACCTATCATCGCCCAAGCCTGGATAAAAAGCATAATTTAGACTGCTAATTACAATTAAATAATAAATGTGGGAATCAAATAAAATTAGATATCTTGAACGAGATTAGGTCAACTGCCAACACTTTATTGAAAGTCATATTAATTACAGTATGCTGACAGTAATTCTTCATATATTTTCGTATCTCGAAGAATGCAAAGGACTTGTTTTATCTATTAGGACTTTGAGTTCTTATGTTCTATGGCAATCATCCTTATAAATGGATAAAGTTTGTTACTCAACAGCTTAAATATTGCTCAGATTTTTTAAAATTTACTTCTAGATTTCTGACTGTGAAGCTTTTAAGATAGCTGCTAGAATTGGGCAAGATGTGGGTGGTTGCACCAATTCCCGTTCTCAATCCCTCCCTCCCTCCTCAAGGTAGCTTAGTAAAAATTGAATGGTAAAACATAGAGCAAAGTGCCTTCAAACTAAATATTGATACTAAGGAACCCTGCTAATTATATCTGTTAGAATAGAGAAATCTAACCAGTTTCTGTGATGCAGTATACTAACATGTCTTTAGTTTATGTGCTTATCTACATTATTATTATGGCTTTCTGAGTGACTGCATACGTGTATATATAATGTGGTCAAATGTAAAGTCATTTTTCACTTCTTGGATATCATCAACAAGTCTTGGAAAGAAAGCCTACTGCCAATTAAATCTGTGTGTTGAACGCCATTTACAGTAAATATTTGGCATGATACTCAAGACTTCATTATTTCACTTATATTTTAATCGAAAATACTTCGTTTTTTTGGACTGAAGCTAAAATTTGGTTGCATTCAAAGAACTGTCAAGATTTCATACACGTCTCCTCTCAACCTAACTGGACCATATGGTACAAGTCTGCTTTTTGTTTCTAAACCTTTGAGGACTACGTTAGGGTTCGCCTTTGACATCAAGAATAAATTGCATTTTTTTCTATTTTCTCTGTAGTCTTTAAATACACACCTATTTCAGGATTCCTGTTGATACCGCTGAATTTTATGTATGTAGTTCAATGCCTGAGGAACTTTTCTCTTCAAATTCTAGCAAATTGTTATTCCCCTTTTACATTCAATTAGAATACTGTCATTTTACCTCTGGGTATCATATCAGAATGATTGAAGAGGAGTTTGGATCCACTGAGGACCTTAAGTATTATGTGTTGAGATAGTACTCATCTAACCTTTGGATATTTCTGTCATGCAGTCTTGGCAATTAATACCAAACAATTACCATTATTGCGTTGTTCTATGTGCTTGGGCCTAAGACTTGTTAGGGAAATGATGAGGAACTTCACAGTAAGCCTAAGCAGTCTTAATGTTGACACTGATTACAAAATATAGAAAAATACACCTTTGCGGAGACGTCAGTCTCTAATACTGAAAACAACTTGAAACAAGCCCCAGTGAAGGGGCTACCCTGCAAAAGCTTGTGATTTCAAATAAACCTGTTGGACTATAGCCTGGTGTCATGTGACTTCTGACTTTATCCACCCCAGTCCAACACTAGTACCTCCATGTCATTACTGTATGATTTATGTTAAGCCTACAGTTTGGATTTGCTGGATGATGTGTTAAAGATCTTTAAGAATGCCCACTTAGTTGGCAGTTACTCCCCGATCTGTCTACGTATGAACAAAGGTTTTAGGAGCAGAGTAGGCTATTTGGCCCTTGAGTTTGTGCTGCCATTCAATAAGTTCATTGCTGATCTGATTACAACCTCCAACTTGACATTCCGATCTACTTCTGGTAGCCCTTCATTCTCTTGCATCATAAGAATCTATCTACAGGTGCATTAAAAAAAATACAAAGATCCTCGTCCTCAAAAGGTGCTGGAAGACTAGGTCCAAGGTTTCACTCTGAGAGGTCGGCACAGCATCGTGGTACTGTGCTGTACTGTTCTGTGTTCTGTGAGAGAAAAATAGTTGTCCTAATCTCCAACTTAAATAAATGACTTTTCTTAAAAATAGTGACTTCCTAGTTCTAGATCCTCCCATAAAAGAACACAGCTTTTCCCAACTCCTCGGGATCTTGTATATTTCAATTGAGTCACTGCTCACTCTTAGAACACACAGATCCCTCTAACCTCAGAGCCCTTCAGTCTCCCACCATTTTGATTTTTCTTTATACTTCCTGCCCAAAAAGGCAATTTCACATTTTCCCCACGATATTCCATTTGCCAGGTCTTTGTCCACTGGAATAACCAATGTGTGTTTTCATAGCTTCCTTTACACCGTCTTCACAGCTAACTTTTCTACCTATTTCTGTGTTATCAGTGAATTTTGCCAGCATACCTGCAGTTCCTTCATCAAAGTCATTTGTGTAAATTGTAAAATGTTGAGATCAGAGCACTGATCTTACTTTTGTTTATTAGCAAAGTAATTGAAGGGATCATCAACAGTGCTATCAAGTGGTACTTGCAACAAAATAACCTGCTCACTAACGCACAGTGAGGATTCTACCAAAACCACTGGCCTCCTGATCTCATTAACAGGCTCGATTCAAACATGGATTAAAGAGCTGAACTCCAGAGGTGAAGTGAGAGTGACTGCCTTGGATATTAAGGAGGCATTTGACTGTATATAGGAAAACTAAAGTCAATAGGAATTTGAGGGGAAAAATGTCTACTGGTTAGATCAAATCTCGCACAAAGGAAGATGGTTGTGCTTGTTGGAAGTCAGTCGTCTCAGCCCCGGGACATCGCTGCAGGAGTTCCTCATGGTCCAAAGCCCAAATATCTTCAGCTGCTTCTTCAGTGACCCTCACTCCATTATAAGGTTGGTAGTGGGAATGTTAGCTGATGATTGGACAATGTTCAGCACCATTTGCAACTCCTCAGATACTGAAGTAGTCTGTGTTTATATGCAACTAGACCTGGACAACATCCAGGCTTGGGTTGATAAGTCGCAAGTAATATTCGTGTCACACAAGTCCTAGGTGATTGCCATCTCCAAAAAGAGGGAATCTAACCATAGCCCCATTATATGCAATGTTATTCCTGTCACTAAAACACCACTGTCAATATCCAGAAACTGAACTGTACTATCCATGTAGACACAGTAGTTAGAAGAGCTGCCTGATGCTAGAACCTGTGACGAGTAACTCACTTCCTGTCTTCTTCCTACTGCCATCATCATCTACAAGACACAGATCAGGAGTTTATTCAAATACTGTTCATGTACCTGGATGAGTATAGCTCTAACAACACTAAAGAAGCTTGACACCATCCAAGACAAAGTGGCCTGCTTGATTGGCACCCCAAGCACCACCTTCAGTATTTACTTCCTTCACCACTTATGCACAGTGGCAACAATATGCACCATCTGTAAGGTACAGTGCACTAACTCACTAAGGCTTCTCTGACAGCACCTTCCAAACCTGTGACCTGAACCACCAGAAGGACAACGGCAACAGGTTCATGGGAACAATTCCACCTGCAAGTTCTCCTCCAAGGTGCACATGTCCTGACTTGGAACAATAGTACTGATCCGAAGTATAATACCTATCCATCATTGTCATTAGTCAAAATTCTGGAACTCCCTACCTAACAGCGTTGTGGGTACCCCTGTATCCCAAGGACTGCAGCTATCAGGAAGGCAGCTCACCATCCATCTCATTCTCCATGTCACTTTAGGAATAGGTAATAAATGTTGGCCTTGTCAACAATACCCACATCCCATGAACAAATTTTGAAAAGGGACAAGTTATCCTCTGATTGCTCCTATGCACTGTCAACTTCATTATGTCAATGATAAAGGCATATGAATAGATTTTAAAAAACCTAAAGAACTGCAGACGCTGGAAAAACCAAAGCAGAAATTGTTGGAAAAACTCAGCAGATCTGGCAGTATCTGTAGAGAGAAAACAGAATTAAAGTTTTGTCTGCTGACCCTTCTTCAAACCGTTGTATGCTTTTTCTCGATTGATGCTGCCTGACTTGCTGGGATTTTCCAGCATTTCCTGTTTCTGTTGCATAAGAATAGATCTCTGGCCCACTCTTTCTGTTGCAGGTTGTGTATAGGCAGGGATGAAGATGCCAGTATTCTGTTGTAAGCACTATGGTCTATTTTGTTATCTGAATTTAAGCCACCTTGACTTGACAATCCTAAGTAGTTCCCTGAAATAACAGATATGCTGAAAAACATCATAAGTACTGATACTATCAAAAGTAATCGGCGTTGGGGAAAATACTCCATGAGAGCCATATTAATTGCAAGTAGACTGGGGGCTGTATGTTGGCAGTTGCAGTTTAGCAGATGTTTGCATTCCACGTTGCCAGTTGTATGAAATTAATAAGGCTGTGAAGCAGAAGCTTCCCATCAAGTTAATGCATCTTTCTGACATAAGTCTCCAAATTGCCTTGAAAATAAAATCAAGACTTGTTTCAAAGGAGTGGCCATTGGGATAACATTAGATAATTTGGGGCCGTAATGATCATGATTATAACTTTGGCTGTCTGAGTAACTCCTTTGGGAAGGAGAATGTAAGATTAGTTGCATCCAGTTTAGATTATCCAGACCAAATGTAGTTTTAACATGCCAGTTTGAGATTTTGATGGAAGTTAGCTGGATGGTGACAGTTCTGCAGAAAGTACAGACACTAGAGGCTCATGTGTTTCTACAGCTTGTGTTTCAAGTTCTCTAGTTTCATTTTCATCAATGTACCTCTTGGGATCAGCCTGTACCCAGGCACAATCTTATGACGTTCAGTTCCATTTATAGATTGTTGTTGTCCTTGTATGCAGAAATACAACATGTACAGTAGAATTTTTGATAATCTACAAGGTTGGAGACAGTTATATTTCAGAATTTGAGACTTTTAAGAAAGCATTCACGGAAAGCACTTGGATAGTACACGAACAGTTTTTAATCTCTTCACTATAATTACGTAAGGAACTATCAGGGTTTATAAGCCAGTCTATACTTGGGATTGAATGATCCCTAACTTTGACGAAACAAAACTGTATTACATTAACCAATTTGCATTTGCAAGTGTTTTCATGACACTCTGCAAATGTTATATGGACAAGCTGTTGAGTGAATGAATTCTTTCTTGTCAAATCATCAAAGGAGACAGACAATATGTTCACAAATCTTTATTAATGTCATGATCAGAATTGGCATTTAAACTTGGACATTGTATTCGCAGTTATTTAGTAGATATGGTTAAATGGTATAATAAACAGAAATTGCAAAGGGAGTTCAGCCACATCATGCGCGTTCACTATTAACTGGCTTCCCATTTAATTAGACGTATGACTTGGTGTGGTTAGTTCATAACTTAACTGTTGGGTCGATCGCAAGTTAACAGCATTAAATAGCTGTTCCAATAAAGTCTATCAACTTGTAATTAACAATTTTCCAGAATTTATACAACCTCAGCCTCACAAGTTTGCGGTTGAACTGGTTGCTGAACTTCCTTCTGGGATAATGGTATTAATTTTTTCTGTTGCCAGAGCAATGATCTTGCCTTGTCCATGGCAGGGACAATTCCTCTCTGATCCATTGCGTTAGGTAAATTCATTTTCTTCACTGGCAATTCTATCACATTAGCTGGATTAATTTTCTCTCCCCACAAGTTAAAGGAAAAGTACATTACGAATTTACTTCTGTAACCTCTTTCTCTACTGTGTTAGAGGATAAAGGGTGATTATCCAGATGTGCATTTTTCATTTTTTTAAGAAGTACACTCTTCGACTTTCAAGGAGCTCTATAATAATAAAACTAGTTTAAACCTCTGATACAACTTCCAATACTAATAAACTATATTAGTGCTGCTAGTAGAAAAATTACAACACAAGCTTCTTTTTTTGTCGCTAAATACAATTCAATACATCCTAAATTTTCAAATTTAAATTTTATTGTCTATTCTAAGGGACACATGTTTGAAAACTTGTCTGATTTTGGTGTCAAGTATTGATATCCCAGTTAATTCAGCTTACTGAAGCATTGGTATCCATTAATATGATGGCTCTGATTTTACTCCACTAAATTCCCAAATCTTCCTTCAGCAAAGGTCTTGCACAATTTCAGATAAAGAGTAATTTAGATGCCTTAACAAGTTGCTGTGCAGTTGTTACCTTGACATATGTCTAGAAATGGTAAGAAACATTTTGTCTAAAGAAGCCTTCAGGATTCTGTTGTGTGTTGACTCAGTTTTCAGGGCAAAATTAGTCTATTCTTAGGACATCTTTCTACAAATTACAAAGTTCTTGTAGGGATTGCATTAATTTAACAAATTATTTTTCTCCTTTCGTTTTCCCAGTCACACAAGTTTTGGGGAAATAGTACACTCTTTCTGAAGAGTGTCGCTAAAGGTTGAAGTGAGCGGGTGATATTGTAATACTGGTCTTATAATCCACTTCAAACTCAAGTAAGATAAATCAGAGTATTTTCTAAACAGTGAAAAATAAGGAGCTGTGGAAAAATCCATGGAAATTGATTATGAAAACCTGAGCAATAAGAAAGGCCAATGGAATATTGATCTTTATCTCAAACGGGTTGAAGTACAAAAGAAAGAAAGTCGTGTTTTAGCTTTAGTCAGCTCTGGGCACTGCCCCCTCAGGAACAATACAGTGCAGATTCATGTGAATGACGCATAAACTTCAAGAATTGTGTTAGGAAGTGGACTGCATAAACTTGGCTTATATTCTTAAGTGAAGAAGACGGAAGAGTAATCAAGCTAGCTGAATGAAATGGTGAAAGGATTCAGTTGCATAGATAGAGAAACTACCAACTCTGGAAGGTCTGTCCAGAGCAAAGCCTGTTCTTAAAGTGCAAGTATGCAATTCAGGTGTAAAATCAGATTGCAGTTCTTAATGTCAAGTTCAATTCTGAAGCTTTCTTTCCTAAAAGACTGTTGGAGCTGGACCAATTAAGACTTACTCTTACATAACTCAAAGACATTTAATATTGGTATGATCAGGAGAACAAAGGGGGCTTATCAGTATGAGGTGCAGTTCAGTCGTGAAATAATTTAAGACCAACGAAGCAGGCATAAAAGCCGAAAAACATAATTCTTCTTGAATTTTCCTTCAACCAGATTTTTCTTGTTTTTTTATTATCGATTCTGAATACTTTTTATTATTAGTGAGTGACACTATTTGAAAGGATTTCAACATTGCAGTCTATGGAGGATCGGAGAAACATTGTGATCCTAGTGCAAAATTTCATGTTCATGAGATATTTGGTGATATGGCTTATTTGCAAGATTTACAACCCAAACGATTATACACCCATTTTAATGGACAGACAGTCATGTGTCTGTCACACCTGAATTCCCATTACATGAGGTTCTGAGTCAACAGCACTAAGTCATAATATTTATGATGATAACTCCTGTGAGAACGTCTGTCTAATTTCCTTTACAATCCTTTTGCATTATAGCAGTATCTGTATTATCATGAAACCTTTTGTTATGTTGCAGACACCTGGTTTACTGCATCTGGGATCTACTGCTGGAGTTCCTGATCCCAGAAGCTTCCAGTGAGGAATTTCAAAAGTCTTTGCTTTCCTGTGCTTCTGGCAGTTCTGAGAAGTTACTGGGCTGAGGTAAGTATCTTCTCGTTGGCATTTTCTTTGTGGAATTGAAATTGTGATGCATCACATCCATGTAGGAACACACACCTTCATGAAAGTCTAAGATGGAATTTCTTCACTTCTCCATTAAGAGAAATCATCCATGAGATCTGACAACACCACTTCCAGCTATTAGAATAGTCTTATGAATCAAAATGAATGTCTAATGAATCTATTTATCTGTAATGTCACTGAACATGGCAGTAGCTG
Source organism: Ginglymostoma cirratum (assembly GCA_024137785.1). Taxonomy (NCBI): domain Eukaryota; kingdom Metazoa; phylum Chordata; class Chondrichthyes; order Orectolobiformes; family Ginglymostomatidae; genus Ginglymostoma; species Ginglymostoma cirratum. The sequence continues at coordinate 14,631,310 of JAHRHZ010000041.1, forward strand.
CTTGAAAGAAGGCTGGCCTGACTTGTGATCCAAAGTTTTTCCCAATTGTTTAATGAACTCCCATGCAAACAGGTTTCTATTCAAAATTTCGTTGGGTAAAATTACTTTAGTTTGAAGACTATTAAGTAATGAACATAAATGGTCTTTTTTTGGGAATTGTTGAATTTTGTTTAATTATTAACAGTTGTAAAGCGGCCTGAACAAATTTAGCCTTTTCTCTCAAACAGGTCAAGAAGTAATCGCCATGCAGTGACTGAATACAAAGGAAATGTGTCACAAAAGCATCATATAGATATCACTACCAGAGATCAGATAAAACAAAGTATAACAACATATTTTTGCACTACAGTGTGCAAGGAAACATCCTGTCTGAATTTCGTACATGTCATCTTCAGATACGTAATAAAATGACTGCTTATAATAATAGACTATTTATTGGAAGTCTGTAATGCATGATCAGACGTCATCTTGCACTGCTTTGAGCTTTGTTCATCAGATATGATGTGAAGTTGTTATCAGAAGGCGTACTGACCATCTCGAGTAGAGAGAAGGTGTTTTTGAGCAGATGTACAAAGCAATTCAAAATGATTAGAATGTTGAATATTGCAGTAAAATGAGAAACAGCTCTTCTGCAAAAGTGAGTTTTAAAAAGGTCTGGATTCATTCAATGTTTTAAAATGCCTTTGACAAAACTTTCTGCAACAATCTTCTAAACCTTCCACCTAACAATTCAACCACATTTATACCTTTTGCTGCTTTTGTTATGGTTATGCCGACAAGGCCAATCTCCACAACTGCACTAATTAACAATATTTATTCATCTGTTTGTAAAATAGAGATGCAAGCACTGAATAGCACAATGTGAATTTATTACTTAGCACTTAAGAGTATTGCAAGGGCTGGAAATTTGTCAGAATTATTCCAGCTGTGATTACATGAGAATTCCACAGACATACCATGGGAATTTGTTTATGTTGTTAAACGGAGAATCTGTTGTATTTTCAACAGAGTAACCACATGGAAAGGGAGTAGATCTGGTAAATTTTCTGGCCAAGTGACTGAAGAACTAAAGCTGTACTCCATCCTCATTATAACCTGGTGCCTGATAACTGTGCATTTCAGTGATGAATTTGCTATAATATGGCTTTAAATGTAATACAAGATATCAAAATTAAGTTCCAATTTACTTTCTCTGGGAGATGGTTGAAATGAAAGCTTTACTTACAGAAGTCCTGTTTAAATGCTACATAATTTTTTTGTTGAACCACATGAACATTTTGCACATTTCATCTTTAAATATAGAAGCTGAAGTTCTAGGTGTGTGTTTTATATCGCTTAGAGTATACCTCCTAAAGTATTAAGGACTTTGTGTTGTTGATCACAATAGTACTTTGGCTGAAGACTTATCAGTCATTTTAAGTAATGTATAAAGATGTGCTGCCGTTTTCTCATTGCACCAAAATTGATATTCTCTTCATATGTCCATCTGCTGTAGCAGTCAAAATGAATGTTGCTTGTTTTGTTAACTAGTTATTTAAAAATGTGAATAAACTTGAAGTTGGAAAAAGGCACCTTAATTAAATTCTATCTTAGATTTTAGAAGTTGCCTTTGTAGCCCAACAAACTATGTTCTCTTATGCAAAATGGTGTATATCATCCAATCATAAATAAAATATTCATCCACAGTCTCCTCTTTATTAGTTATTCCCTATATCAGCTCATTTTCTTGAAATTAACTGTCTTCAACAAGTTAAGCATCAAGTCTCAAGGTAATTGTGTCAAAAACAGCGAGTTTCAAATATGCAGAAAAGTGATCTCCAAGTTCTGGAAACTTCAAAGTATTTCTTGGCTCTCCCTCTTTAAAAGAAGAAAAACCTTTACTTCTTCCATATGTGTTAAAACTCAGATACTCAAAATTGAGACTCTCGTACACTCAAAAATCCATGCTATAAAGAGAAGCAAGTAAAAACTGACTCCCTGTTTTCTAATATTCTCTCACCTGATCCTTTTCCTGTCCTAAATTCCATCTGTTTCAGTCCATTCTTCTGCCCAAACATAAGCTTCGGCTCTGTACGTTTCCTGAGTTGCAACATTGATTATTGTTAAAATGCTGCTCTCTGGCCTAAACCAATCCCTCAAAGAGCAATATTCTAGGCCGCCAAGCCCAAAGGGTGTAAGTGGTTTTATGACTTTATGTATGGAGTACATGAAGCTTATTTCAATGACAGGAGTTTTATATCTGTGATCAATACAGCATTTTATGCATTAAATGGGGGGAAAAGTCCACATACATTAATCCATGGGCATCATTTTGACCAAGTAATATGTTTAATAGCCAGTTGTTTCATTCTTCCAACACTTTATTCTTGCAATGAATATTAAATTCCAAGGCAGAACTGAAGCTTGAAACATTAAAGCCCACAACGAAAGGCTTCAAAATGTTGTATGTTTTTTGTTAAGAGAATAGGTTAAACAGAATTGTCTTCATATTTAAGGAGGAGGAAATTTGTTCAAATATCATGTTTGATATAAATATAATTTGATGATCTATATCTATATTGCTGTAGTGCATTGTATTTGGTGAGAAGCAAAAGTCCTTTACAGTGCATCTGATTGACACTTTTCCGGTTGAGCATTAGGGAACTCCATACGGGCAGATGTACGAGGTGATTTTGTAAGTATTGATGTTTCACCAAACTGACACATCAGTTAGATGCCTCTGTTATCTGCCAGAATGATATCAGGTAATCATGGATCTGTTGTGTGTTCGAATAAATAGTGTATATTTGACTGTAACTGTTATTTGTTGTCTCAAACGTTTAAGTGTTCACTGAGAGATCCCGGTTGTAAAATGCAATATTGCTGTTTCTAAGAATTGTGGACTTGCCAAACGTAAAACATTGTTGTCTTCTTAACATTTAAATTAATGGGGTCAGTTTTAACTGCTCCTGCTTGGAGCAAAACTGACAACAGCAGATTCGTTGCACAATTTTACAACCTTCCCATTGAAGTCAATAGGAAGGAAAATGAAGCAGAATGTAAAACAGGTGGTAAGGCCGTTGTCACCCAATTCCCACTCAGTAAGAACAGTTAAAATTGATCTCAATATTTCTGCTCAAAATCTGAGTACTTCCATGATTTATAACATCTAACTGTCTGTAGAGGTATGTATGGAGAATTATGCAGTAGAATTTTGTAAAATATGTTGTATATTGTGCATTAAAATTCTATAGAATAAAAGTAAGTTCTGATCTTTATTTCCTTAATATTTTCTGACCAAATCATTGTGAGCACTATTACAGGTAGTGGCCTTGAATTTTGTTCTTGGGACGAGGCTGCAGAGTCAGGAGAAAAGTGGCTCCCTAACCCCCACCCATTTAAAAATGTCCACCTGTATTTTTGATTTTTAGTTATGAGGGCTGGAAGTGCAGGCTGGTTTGGGGGGTCAGACCAAGTGACCAAGGAAGAACCTAAGAAGCTGCCCGATTCCCAGGGCATGCTGGTGGAAAGCCTGTCTGGCATCTCTGGCATTGAATTTGTAATTTAGAAGGAAAGATATAAACAGTCTCATCTCTTACACTCATCCCCCTCACTCTCTCTATACTCCATTCATATCAGACTGTGCCCATGTACCCACATCCCCTTGGCACTTCATACCTCCATGACAATCTACCTATTTCCCATGGTCATTATGTCAGATGCACCCAGCCATCTCCTTTCTAGCCCTGTGCTAACTCAGTGTCATTTTATACCTCTCATTTACCCTCTTTTGCCCTTCCCTCTGCATACCAACTCACATTATAAAGGATGGGAATTAAGAACAGCTTCTTCTCCACTGTTATCAAACATCTGAATGGACCTCTCAAATTTTAAATTTAAACGTTGGTCTTGCTCTTTGTGCACCTTATCTGCAGCCGTAACATAGAGCGAAAACACAGTTCTATTACCCTAATGCACTTTGTATGGCATGATCTGCCAGTACTGCATGCAAAACAAAACTTTTCACTGTATCTAGGAAAATGTGACAATAATAATTCAAATCAAATAATAATAAATCAAATCAGGAAGGCTTCCCAACGTAATATAATGTTCCTCGCCTTTTGGTGACAACACTATTGGGATTAAAAAAACACTCATTGACACAGAAAAGGCAACATTTGCTGACGTTGAGGAGCAAGCACATTAGCGCCGATATCTCAAATATACCTAAAAAAGAGTGATAAGTAAATAATGACAGTTTTAGTGAAAGTATATCAGCTAAGAGAAATAAAGTTAAGCAAAGTAGAACATTTATTTTGGAAAAATTTGGCTTAATATTTGCACGTATGCATGCCATGGGCAATAATTTGTGGGGGTACTGCACACTCGGTAATCAGCATTGGAGAGTTGGTGTCAGCAAACTTAGGTTACAAAAAATACCCACTGCATTGAAATTGCTTCAACTGATCCTTTATGTAAACAAATATATCAAATGCTTAAAAACTTATTTCAACCAACATTTCAATTCAGTGAGCTGTTGGAGCTGTCCATCACTGTGAGACCCAGTTTGTGAAAATGAAAGTTTATGAAATCTCTCTCATCACAAATCCTATAATGGTTTTATTTGGCCAGGCACTCTGAAATACCTACTCAGTTATTTTAGTCCCAATTTGGTAGACAGCTGCACAGCAGCTTTGCTCGTTCCAAAGAGTTTATACACTTTTTGCACATAAGCATGTCATTTTACAATCCCAAAAAGTGCCTTACCTTCACCTAGGTGTCCTGAATCCATATCCTAAAGGGAACCATCCCTCAGATGCCCTGTACTGAGAAAAACAATCTTAATTAATAAAAATGCATTTTGACTCTTCTAGATATGACGCTTGACAGAATGAGATTTGTTGACAGGGCATAACAAATTGGAGAGTTCCAAGGGCTTTATGCACCTTTTAAACACAATCTTCTTCATGGCTCTCCCAAAATGTCTGACCCATCCCCCCGACTCTCAAGGCATGCTGGACATCCCTCACTCCTAAGTTGTCCTGAGACTATATCCACCTCAATTCTTTAAAGGGGTACCTGGCTATCTGAAAAAATGGACTGAGAATAGATTAGGCCTTACCTGGCCTAATCGCCACATTCCAGCCATGAAAGACTTCAAAATCTGATTTCAGTCAGCTAGTCATTCAAGTTGTCATCTGCCTCTGGACGCAATGCATACCTGAACAACAGCGTCTCAACCCTGCAATGGGTCAGGTGCCAGAGGGTTTAACTTCTTTTGGCTATTTTTGCCAAGGCGGCGATACTGTCTGTGCTAAGGCTACGAACACATCTACCTTTCTCACTTCTCATCATTACAAGTGAAAATGAAAACCATTTTGTTGTTGGTGGTGAGATGAACATGAGTCAAAAATCTCTTAAAGTTGTTCACATTGACTGCTAAATTCCTAATGTTTAGCTGAATGTTTGACAATATAATGAAGCTATTTTATACCTGGGGGTAGACTTTCCAGCCCCAGAATGATGAGGGTGATAGTGAGAAATTTGATGAATTGGATTTTACATCAAGCAAGCCCCTTCTGGACATTGACCTGGATGTTGAGACAAGTGTCTCATTTGTGAGTGGTGGGAGACTGGCAGGGTTTATTGCTTATGACCACCCTCATTATTAACTAATGACACTCCTACATTCACCTGTGGATAGACACAAGATATTTTCCCCTCCTTCACTTTTTGACATCCCTTATCAGGTTTTACTTGTTAACATTCTACTAGTCACACTAGTGTTTTCCTGGTGATGGAGAATATAGAATAAAGTTTTTGCACAATGGTATCCTTTTTACTGTATCACCCTGATTTTGGGAAAATATAAGCACTACTGCTGGGCCCCATTTGGGTGCAGTGGTAGTGTAGGGTAATTTAAAAAAAAGAAACAAGATCCTAGACTTCCTGATGTGTCTGATCCTGCCATTCTGGGTCTCTATCTTAGACACCCGGCACCTACATCTCAGGGCACACTATGTGGGTAGTAGCCACACACATCCCATTTATAGTACATTTCATCACTTCAATGCTGCTCTTTCGAGTGCACAGGCATGTTTTGTTGCATGCTGACTTCCAGGAACACTGTAGGTACAGGCGCTCAGTTCACAGACTGGACCCAGATTCATCTTGGCTTCTCGCTCACGTTCTTAACTCACACCCGCTTTGCACCTACCTGAAAAATCACATCATCCCTTCTTTGCTTTGCCTTGCCTTTTTGCGCTCTGCCCTCTCAGCCACACTATAACAGTGCACTGTAGTTCTGTGTTACCTTGCTGTTTAGTGCAGGCACAAAGCTAGGCACCTATCTCAGTTACGAGCGTGGACCTGTTGCTGTACGACAAGGAGCTATGTCAATCTTGCATCTACAGCCTGCACCAGAAACCTGCATAGAAAGTACAGTGCATATGCATCAACGATGGCTATGTGTCAATGTCAAAGGGATGCTGCTGTCAATCAGGTGGCTGATGCATTCAGTCAAGAGCAGCATCTGCTCATGGACTTAGGGGCTTCGGGACTGTCAGTTGTGTGCTTGGGACAGTCAGGGTCACAGGCTCCACCTCAGTATAGAGTTTTGGGAATGGGCCAGAGTCGTCCTGGCAGGTCCAGTGAAAGCAGTCGGGAATTGTGGATCCTCTGTCAGCGACGTAACAGAGGGCGATGGGGTTGGGGGGATCTGTTCTGTTATCAGTCAGGGCTGTCAGAATAAGGTTCAGAATTCAATATTTCATGTAGAGTCATTCCAGGCCGTCCTTTTTGGAGTGCTGCATGTTCCACTGTATGGACCAGAATGCAGATCCATCATTTGTGCGTGATGCAAATGCTGACTGCGTGCTTTACTCAGGACTGTAGTGATTGGAATGACATCAGTCAAGTGGCACAGTGGGTCAATGGTTTGCGCTGCTGCCTCACAGTGCCAGGGACCTGGGTTCAATTCCACCCTCAGGCAACTGTTTGGAGTTTGCACATTCTCCTGGGGCCTGTGTGGGTTTCCTCTGTGTGCTCTGGTTTCCTCCCACAGTCCAAAGATGTGCAGGTTAGGTGGATTGGCCATGCTAAATGGCCTGTAGTGTTCAGGGATGTGTAGATTAGATGGGTTATAAGGTGATGGGTGGGATGCTCTGAGGTTTGGTGTGGACTTGTTGGGTGGAAGGGGCCTGTTTCTACACTGCAGGGATTCTATGAATAAGAATTCCCTGATTGAAGCTGTTAATCTGGTTCTGCTCACTCTAGGAGCCAGTTAAAAGTGAACTGGGTCAGTGTCATGTACTATGCACGTGTAAATAAAGGGTGTCTTCGTAGTCAGATATTGGCCCCTGTGGAGTTATTTCAGGGACCTATCTGTTTCTTATGTTTCCCTCACAGGTTCATTGCAAGCATGAATGGTGGATTCAGCCCTAGCAGGTGTTGCTCTTTCAGTTGCAGAGATGGAATGAAGGTGAAATAGATGAAGAACAAATGTACCAGTAGGCCCAGGACCAGCAACAATGTCCAGCAAATGCTGAGCAGCCTCCACATGAGGAGGTCACTCGGGATGTGCAGGAGACAAAGGAGAGCCTGAGTCTTTCATCCCTCAATGCCATTTCCTCCGGGTGAGTTAGACTCAATGTCAGTGCAGCTGATATCCTGGAGCACTGTCACAATTGTGCCACCTACTGGCAGGGAACCTGTCACGTGAAGGACTGGTGGCCATCCTATACTAGTGGCTGCCCACTGATAACTGTGTTCAATATTTACGCAATTGGCTCCATCCAAGGAACTCACTGGGCATCTGCTTGGGATTTCTCACTCAGCCACCCATAAGTGTTTAAAGGCTGTCACCAATGACATTTGTGCCTAGTACGCTGCCTCATCACATTTTATTGCGAAGAGGTTGGTGCTACAGCGTGGGCAAGAGGATTCAGTAACATAGCTGGCCTCCCCCAGGCACAGAATGTACCTGCTATCTTGGGAACTGCTATTGTGCCAACATCATTTAGAGCTCTCATGTTCCTGCTGCATCTGAGGGCGCAGATACCTTGACAAAGGCTGCCGTCAGCGACCACAGCTGATGACTCTACTTTACACAACCCCCCTGACTAAGGTGGAGCATAGATACAATGCAGACCATTCTTCAACTAGGGCCATGATGAAGCAGACTATAGGCCTCCTGAAGTTGAGGTTCTGATTCTTGGATCAGTCTCAGGAAGCCTTGCAGTATATTCCAGACAGAGTATAGAATGTGGAACTCTGTACGGTGGAGCAGGCAAAGAGGGAATGTGATGTAGGCTGATGAGCTGGGAAAATGGGAGCAGCCTTCAAGGAAGAGGCTGAGGAGATTGACCAGGATGGACATCCCCTCCCACATGATAAAGCATATCAGTGTCAGGTGCTATAAGCCAAACATGATTTGATTGACATCAGTGCCGGTAGATGAGAGCTGGGTGACTATTCATTGACTTTAAAATTGTTGGTGTTCGAAATGCAAACAGTTAATGTGAGAGGCAACTGCAGCTTCTGTTTGTTGTATTTCTGCATCTGGTACATAAGAGTTCTAAAGTATCTGAGTCTCATAACAATTCCCGGAAATAACAAGTGTTATTTTTGTTTACTTTTGATGTTGATGAACAGTGGTGAATGTTTGGAACTCCTTGAAGCTTCTCTTCATATGATGGGCCCAGATTGATCAATGATAAGATGCAGGGTTACAGTGTGGACTGAGTAGCGGATAAAGAGAGGATTGTGAGATGGGATATGGCTAAGGGCAGGTGAGCTGAGTACTTAACCAGCGATAGATGTCGGAATGTACCATTGTATGTGCAAAGAGGTGTCAGCTACCTATGTTCCATGAGATGTGTTCTTTTGTGGCATGGTGCTGACAGTGAAGGGCAACTCCAAACTGCGAACGCTTTACCAGCTGCGTGGCTGGGGGTCAAAGCCAGCACAAGCAATCCTGGGAAATTCCAATAGCAGCGAGAATTTCCACTGATGGCAAGTGGGAGAACCCAGCTAACACTGAACAAGAAAGGTGCCACAGGGGCGTGGTAGATAGTGAATGATACAGATTTGGGGTGATAATATGAGAAAACCCACTCAGCCTCACAGACAGAAAGCCTCCCATAATACTTGACAAAACTGATGCTTCGCTGTTATCTGATAAGATTCAACCCTGTTCTTCAATGCTTTATTTATTTAACGATCCTTTATTTATATATTTATATTAATCTTGATCCCTAAAAAGAAACCCCTCCTATCTCGATCAGCTACAAATTTGCTCATTTGGATCTATCTTCTGTGTATCCTGTTTAAAAGGTAAAAGATTTAACATAAATTAAACAAGGTTTGACACTTCGGCTCAAGCAACACAATATGTACAAATTATTAAATATATGTAAAAAATGTACTGTGACTAGATGTGGGAGGGAAGCATTTTATACACAAAAAATGAAAAACATATTTCTGTCATGTAATATACCTTTTAATGTGGCCCAAAGGAAGCAGGGAAGTACAAGAATTCTGGCTCAACAGACCGTCAAAAGTCAACACTCCTACAGTTTTCATCTGAACAACAGGGTTACAGTAGTGTAGCAGCAGTGTTCCAGAATGAATAATTTAGATGCATGGATGAAATAATTCTGTGAATGTTAGTTCAAGTCCCACTGTGTCATTTTTTGAAAATCTCAAGTCAGCTTAAAAATCTGGAGATAAGAAAATTGGCAATTAAATTATCAGAATGCCAATCAAAAAAAACCTAAGGTTCTCAGATGATTTTAGGAATCAAAAATGACAGGAAAGCCCAGGAGAAAGGGATAAACCCTTAAAATTAAACAAGGGCTGATGTGAGGAAACATTTGTTCATATGAAAGGTATTAGAAATCCAGGACTTTCTTCTGCAAAAACAATGTCAAGTCTAGGTTAGCTGAAAATGGGAAAACTGAGGTTGGTAGTTTTTTTGTTAGGCAAGGGTATGGAGGCGTATGGAAACCAAGGTTTTAGAGTAGAATTGTAGCTCGGGTTGTGGATGTTGTGGTTGGTTGGCTCACTAAGCTGGTTTGTTGTTCCACAGATGTTTCATTACCCTGCTGGGTGACATCATCAGTGCAGCCTCCGATGAAGCGCTGTTGTATTCTTCCGTCTGTTATTTAACCTCTGGAGTCCGTTGAGTTGGATTACCTCACTTCCGGTTTTCCTTCGCAATAGAGTGTGTATGGGGTCGAGTTCTATGTGTTTGTTGATGGCTTTCTTCATGGAGTACCAGGCTTCTAAGAATTCCCGTCCTTGTCTCTGCTTTGCTTGTCCCAGGATCTTGGTGTTGTCCCAGTCGAATTGGTGGTTCTCCTTATCCATGTGGATAGAGATGAGTGAGTATTGGTCATGTCTTTTTGTAGCCAGTTGATGTCCGTGTACCCTTGTTGTTAATTTCCTTCCTGTTTGTCCGATGTAGTGTTTGTCACAGTCTCTGCAGGGAATCTGCACGTAGAACTCGACCCCATATATACTCCATTGCGAAGGAAAACCGGAAGTGGGGTAATCCAGCTCAACAGACCCCAGAGTTTAAATAACAGGCAGGAAAACATAATGGCACTTCATCGGAGGCTGCACTGATGATGTTACCCAGCAGGGTAATGAAATGTCTGCAGAACAATGAACCAGCTCAGCGAGCCAACCAAACACAATATGGAAACCAAGGTGGGTGAATGGAGTTAAAATACGGATCAGTCATGATTTAACTGAAGGTTAGAACAGGCTCAAGAGACTGATGGCCTCTCTCATTCTTATGTCTTGAGAAAACATGCTATCCCAAAATGCTGTGGCCCAAATGTGACTGTACTCCCACAGCTACCTGGCTGTGACTCTGAGCTTCTGACTTCTTGTCATTAAAGAAGACTGTCCACAATAACCTTCTCTGGGTCACCTGCAGGAAAGGTTAGTGACATCCAAATTGCAAGAATGAAAACAACATAGCACCTAAGTTCAGCATGTATTCATGGAAAAAACAACTCACACTCACAATACTTGTTGGACAATTTGATTATTACATCTTGTTTTACACCATGCAAGCATAAAATACAGTGAACAAGGAATTTGGACTGTTTATTAACATATGCTAACATTTAAGTGGATAGGCCAGGCATTACAGAATTTTTGACATTTAATAGCAAGGGAGCATTTTTTTTAAATTTGGAAAATGACTGAGTTTCAATGTAGGAATGCAAGCAGATGCTTTAGATCAGGTCTTTTCCTCTCCTTATAAACCGGACATTTTACTTCAACTAATACAGACCCCAGGTGTCAGTTGCGTTTCATAGTTGCCAAGGGACTCTTTAGTCTGAAATGTTGTATGTCTAGCAATGCCCTTGACATGAGCAGGCTTCTTAAACCAAGCAACAATCCAGATACAAGTTACATACTAAGAGCTGGGCAATTCGCCTTTATTTTAACTGTATATCCATTCATAGGATGTAGACATTGCTGGCTAGGCCAGCATTCATTGCCATCTCTAATTGCCCTTGAGAAGTTGGTAGTGAGCTGCCTTCTTGAACCATGGCAGCCCTTGGGAGGTAAGTACATTTACAATGCTGTTTGGAAGGGAGTTCCAGGATTTTGACCCAGCAACAGTGAAGGAATTGTGATGTAATTTCCAAGTCAGGATGGTGTGTGGCTTGGACAGAAAATTGCATGTGGTGGTCTTTCCTGTCCTTCTAGGTGATAGAGGTTATAGGCTTGGAAGGTACTGCTGAAGTGCATCTTATGTATGGTACACTCTGCAGCTGCTGTATATCAGTGGTGGGGGGTAGGAATGTTGAAGATGGTAGATGGGTTGCCTATCAAGCAAGCACCCCATCAACCTCATTTGTGATTTTAAAAAAATCTTATTTCTGCTATTTTGCATTTTGGTCATCTTTGCAATTCATCACAGCCTTGCCTGGTTTGTAAATATCTTCTGATTTTGACTGGCCTGGTAAAAGAAATGCTATTGTGCAATATTTCAAATGTACGATCTGGGTTTCATGTTTAGGTTTAATGACATTCTTATCGACAAGTTTATGAAAACAAAACTGAAAAATAGCAAAAGGTCAACATTAATATTGATTACAAAGCAGCAAGATGTAAGATTTGTTTGACTATGTTGTCATTGAAACAAAGTAACTCTTATAAGATTGGCATTTCGTATGCACAGTGGTTAATCAATCAACATTTTCCTAAGGAACGAGTGTGCAATAAAAGTAGTTTGCCACTAAGGGAACTGTACAATCATTCTCCCTTTTTTGGGCAAAGTTAATGATGAAATGTCAGGGGAATGACTAGTGGTTAGCTCTTCAGAGAGCTGGCACAGGTACCTTGGGCTAAATACACAAAATAGACTTTCATTTTCACTGCTCAGCACTGATTTTGTGGAATGGACCACCCGCTTGTTTTTGAATCAGTCCAATCTTCATCCCATTGATTTTACTAACATACAACTGGAAAGAATTAACTGTGCTTTCTGCTTTTCCTAATTATGAAGGAAAACAGTTTGGTTTAATAATCACACTATGGAATAAATTTTCTTAGAGTTTCACCTACTTTAACTTCAGTGGACTGCCTGTTTATTATACGTGTAAATCAGAGTTACACCAAGATTACAGTGTGAGAAGCACTGAGGATATTTCACCCCAATATTTTCTTTTGAATCATGGACAAAACATTGAAATGTTCTCTGTGAGTTGATGTTAGAAACATAGAATGCCTACAGCATGGAAGCAGGCCATTCAGCCCATCAGGTCCACATCAACCCTCCTTATCCCTGTAACACCATGTTTCCATTTTTACACAGTCACCCAAGGCTGAATTGAACCTGAATCCCTGGTGCTATGAGGTAATAGTGCTAACCACTGTGCCACACCGTTGTTTGAGTCTGCTTTGAAGCTAACAGACCCAGTGATGTGTGCTCATGTAGTCTTTTGAAAACATTTATTTTAATATGTTTATGCTTCATATTAACATTTCAGAAGAATTGTGGCGATCACACATGAATGGCCAAGATCAGTGAATGTATCTTCAAATGTTAAACAGTTGCACCAGCCAGCTCAGAAACTGCTCAATTCATAATTTTCCATGCACTTATTGACCAACAACTTGTCTCAGTCAGGACTTGTACCTGGGGTTCTTGCGTTTCCCCTTCCCACCCTTGCTCACTTGGCTCACATGTGACCTCAACACACTGATGACAACCATATCACCCAAACAGGTCGCACAACTTTCACTGACAAACTTGCACCTGTCTTTCTATCTGTCTCCCAGAAGAGCCTGGGCACAGTCAGATGCATGAGGAACTGACTGGTGGAATAAAAACAGAAATTGCTGGAGAAACTCGACAGGTCTGGCAGCATCTGTGGAGAGAGAAACAGAGTTAATATTTTAAGTCCAGTGACCATTCATCAGAGCTGATAGTAACTAGGAAAGGTGGCACATATGCTGAAGAGAGGTGGTGGGGTAAGGGAATGAGCAGTAGGTGGAGGCAGAGCCCAGAGAGAGAGAAAGACAGGCAGATAAATGAATGCATAATGGTAAGTCAGGGAGAAAGAAAAGCTGATGATGGGGACCATAGGTAGGTGAAAGTGGATTGGCTATGCTGAAAACAGTTGTGAATTAATTCTGAAGAAGGCTCGCTGAACTCAAAACATTAACCCCACTTTCTCTCCTCAGATGCTGCCTGACCTGCTGAGTTTCTCCAGAAATTTGTTTTTGTCTCACACTTCCAGCATCAGCAGTTCTTTGTTTTATTCTAATAACCCTTGGGAGGCAGGTGCACTGCATTTTGAGACACTGTGGCAGAGGATAATGCTGGTTGAGACTGTGGTCACCAACAGAGTTGTGACCGTTGAAGGTGAGGGAATCCTTCTTTTCTTCTTCCACTTCCCCTCATCCCACAGTCTACTCTTGTTGAGACATGATGGTGGAGCAAGCATCAATTTCTTGCTTTCTCCTGTCCTCACAATAAAACAAGCTTTAATTTTCTGATCCCCGACATCGCAACATGTTTAGGCTAATGAAGGAATGTGATAATGAAGGGCCACTACAGCTTTATTTCATTGTCATAGCCACAGGCTGACATGCTGTGTAGTGAGAGAGGAGCACAGAGGTTGGATCTGTTTGAGGTTTGGCACTTGGACACAGGTGGCCTGCAGCAAATGCAGGGCTAGAGGATAGCATAGATCCAGCTCACTGGAGAGTGATGCTGCGCATTAGCTCTGCTACAGCAGACTGTAAATAATGCCTTATGTAGCCCAAGCTGTAGAAGAACTTTGAAAAGTTGGCACACTGCAGAACAGCCAGAGAGCCTACATTCTGTGGAGCTAATTGTGGTGCAGCATCTGATGGTCAATGTCTTTGCTTCTTTTTCAGCACATCAAAATGATGTTGTGCAGATTGCTGGCATTTGGATTGCTGGTTCGGAATAGCAGCATGCAAAAGTGTCAGATCATTCCTATAATCTGTTCTCAGATTGCAGATTTTGGCAGACTGGGCCATTAACATCCCCGTTGGCCCTGGAAAAAACCACCCACAAGCTATTTTTTGACCTGGAATTAATTTGAGAGAGGTGGGGTGGTATTGGGATCTCAACATTGTGCCTCTCATCAAAAATTCCAGCCCCCTCCCCACCTCCAGACTCAGCTGGAAGATAGGGTACAGAGGGGGTTAAATTCTGCCCCAAATGTCTAACCTGAGTGAAGTCTGTTCTGATCAGAAGTATAGGGAGAGTGGACAGCCAGAGACTTTTTCCTAGGGTGGAGGTAGCTATTACGAGGGGGCATAGTTTTAAAGTGAGTGGAGGTAGATATAAGGCAGAAGTCAGAGGTGGGTTCTTTACTCAGAGAGTGGACGGGGCGTGGAATGCATTGCCGGAGAGGGTAGTGGAGTCGGCCTCATTAGGGGCATTTAAGCGGTTATTAGACAAGCATATGGATGATAGTATAAGATAGGGGTGGAGGTTAGATAGACCTTAGGGTTTAGGGTAAAATTTTGGCACAACATCGTGGGCCGAAGGGCCTGTACTGTGCTGTTCAGTTCTATGCTCTATGTTCTATGAAGCATGGAATTTATAAAAGCAAACACTGAATAGAGATTCAGGAAATCTGGAACAAAACCAGAAAGTACCTGAGAAACTCAGCAGGTCTTGCAGCATTTGTGGAGAGAGAAACAGAGTTAATGTTTCAAATCTGGTATAAATCTTCTTCAGAATGGAGGTTGAGTCTTTTGTCAAACATTAAACATGGAGAAAAATTCACTATTACAAAAGTGAGCTTTGAATAAGATGTATCATTGCAGTTTTGTATATTTTAAGAAAGATATTTCTTTAATTTCTTAAATTTGAAATCCCAGTTAGATAACTTCAGTGAATCTACTGGTGGGAGTACCCCCGAAAAGCTGAATAGTAAATTTAAGAACAGAGACTGAATGTGGAAATGCCAAACTTGGCAACATGCCACCATTGGATATAGGATATCCATATGCCAACTGATCATATCATTCAGCATTGAATTCAACTATTTTTTGATATCAGACTCAGCTCCTATTTTGTTTTATGGTCTTTTCCTGGTTTGTTTGTTTCTTAATTACTTTGCTTTTTGTTGGTTGCTTCCTGCCATTCACACCACCTCTGGACATTTTTTTCTTACTTGTCCCATCGCCTCTACCTTTGGTATAACTTTATGTCATCTAATTTCATACACCAACACCACCACACCCTCCCCATAACCCAAATAGCTTCTATGCGATTACTGGGTTTCCCTATCACTTTGCTTCCTACCTGCCTCCTTTATGCTTAACCAAAATGGTCTGCATTTCTAACTCTTCTCAGGTCTGATAAAAGATCACAGACCTGAATAGGTACCTTATTTTGTATTCACCACAGAAGCTGCCAGACCTCCTGAGCGTTTTTAGTATTTTTTCCTCTTATTTCAGATTTTGCTTTTGTGTTGTAGCAACCCTGCATGTCTTTGGGTTCCTTTTCATTCCAGAGCAGCTCTCCAGTCAGCGTGAAGTCACATTTCATTGTGTGCAATAAAGGGATGTTTCCTACACCCCTGTGTTTTCACTCCACGTGCCAAGCATGGAGAGTAAGTTCTCTCACTGATTAAAACAAAACCTAATAAGTATTTACTTTAAACAAAAATGGAGCAACATGGTTCAGAAAAGGCTATTTATTGGTTCCATCGGCTTGTTAATTGTAAGGGAGCTGTCTTTATTTGAAAGACGTACAATGAGAAAATACATACAAGAATAATAAGTTCACCTGTCCATGAATTAGAAACATGGAGGTCAGGGCAACAGGGATTAGTACTGGAAGCATGAAGGGGAAACACATTTTCGCATGAAAGGATATTTAAACATGAGCCGTATCTATTTATCACGCAAAGATAGGCAGAAGAGTAAGTTGTAAAGTGGACGTAAGGATTCTGCATAGGTTAAGTGAGTGGGCAAAATAAGGCAGATGGAATTATAATGTGAGAAATATGAACTTGTCCACTCGGCAGGAAGCATAAAAATATTGTTTAAATGGTGGGAGATTGCAAACTCTGCAGCACAGAGAGGTATACTTGTCTGGAAATATAGAAAGTCATAAGTCACACGGCACAGCTGAGGCCCTTCAGCCCAAAAGTCTGTGCTAACTTATGCGTCACAAGAAGTTAACATGTCGGTTCAGCAAATATTAGGAAGGCAAACATAATGTTGTCATCTATTGCAAGAGAATGGCATATAAACATAGGGAGATAAGGTCAAGTGGACAGGGAATTGGTGAGGCAACAATTGAACTTGTGGTTTTCTTACTTAAGAAAGATATAATTGCATTAGAAGCAGTTCAGGAAAGGTTCATTTGACTGATTCTTGGGATGAAGGACTTATGAAAAACGGTTAGACTGGTTGGATCTGTATCCATTTGAGTTTAGAAGAATGTGATGTGATCTTTTGGAAGATGGTCCTGAGAGGACTTGACAAGGTAGATGCTGAGAGGTAATAGGAACTGCAGATGCTGGAGAATCTGAGATAACAAGGTATAGAGCTGGATGAACACAGCAGGCCAAGCAGCATCATAGGAGCAGGAAAGCTTGACGTTTCGGGCCTAACCCCTTCATCAGAACATTTTTGAAATGTCAAGCTTTCCTGCTCCTATGATGCTGCTTGGCCTGCTGTGTTCATCCAGCTCTGCACCTTGTTATCTTAGACGTTGAGAGGTTTCCTCTCCTGGGAGAAACTAGAACCAGGGACTGAGTTTCAAAAAGTAGTCTCCCATTGAAGACAGAGATTAGGAGACATTTTCACTCCAAATGGGTTGTTAATAGATGGAATTTAATTCACCTGACAGCAATGGAAACAGACTCTAATAGATTTTGATTAATAAGAGGCTCTAAAGGTATAGGGTGTAGACAAGAAAGTAGAGTTGAGGCCATAGCCACAATCGGGCACAATCTTCTGAAATGGCAGAGCAGACGTATATGATGAATGGCCTATTCCTGCTTCCAATTCATTTGTTTTTATGTAATTCCTTATGCTATAAAATACATCAGTACAGAAGCTAAGTAGTTCGCTTTGCTTAAAAGAGAGGTAGACACTTGAAGCAAAAGCATGGAGAAAGGAGAATGAAGCAAAATTAGAGCTGAGAGCTTTGATTTGGAAGTAGTACTGCCTTGAATGTAGTTGAGTAAAGCACATCTTCCTGACTGAAATTTCAAAGGCCTCTGGATATACTCTGGGTGAGAATATGTTTACTTTACCTATTTAAACTAGTAGACAAATACATCACAGTTGAATCTTCTTTATTCTGGCTCTTACAACTTAGTGATGTTGTATATGTTGGCTGTTCAACCCTGAGAAATGCACCAGCTGTGGGATGATGGCCCAATACATACGGCTTGCATAGTATTTTGGCTATACAACAAGCTTTCCCCACTTTGGATGCTCACACATAATCTGATACAAAATGTATTAAAATTGCAGACAGGTCTCAACCTCACATTTAGATCATCCTCGTCCAGACATTTATGTCATTAAATTTGTTGTCATTTTCTTAGTTACTGCCAAAGAAATTTATCTCCTTGAATTGGAAAACTACAGAATCATGTTGCCTAGTAATCTGGTTCAAATTCATTGTCAAGGGAATATCTTTAGATACATAATAATGGCTCTGTAAGGAGGCACTCTTATTTTCACATTTGATACAATTATCTGTAACTTTGAGCAGAAAATGTAGATAAAATGTTTCCATTTTACAATTAGCTGCTATTGATAAAGGAACTTTTTTTTTACTTCGCACCATTTCTGTTGTGAATATAATTCTATTGATGACCTATAAAATTGGTTAGCTCAGATGGTCAGTGCGTGGTTCTGAATAATGCCAAAAATATGAGTTTGATTCCTGAGATTAATGTGGGACCTGCCTCATTGCCTCACCCCTGAGTGTGGAAGGCAATGGCAATACACCAATGATAACAATTCTGCGCAGGAAATGTGGCTCAGCATTGAGTAATAGCAGACAATGAACCAAGGATCTGCCCACAGGCACGTGGGAGTAGAATATCTATTGCAACTTTTATTTATAAACAGCATATCAATACAATTCCTGCATCACATTTGCTGGGAAGTAAATTTCTCACATTTTACCTCAGATTTGTGAAACAAGCAAAATGCAACAAATTTGAGTTTTGTAGCTTTGAAGGTTGAAGTAAAGCTATCTTTTGTTTCCTTTTTTACTCTCATGATCATGATATCAAGGTTTGAAATAATATTTCAAATGTAATAAATCTTACTAGTTCAGTAGAGAAAATATTTTCTTCACGGCCTGGATGGCATCTGACAGAAATGGACCCTAGCCTGCTGGAAAAGATTTCCAGTGAGTTAAAGATCTGGTGGATACTGCAGTAGACAAATGATCCATTCCTTCAATCTTTATTACTTTGCTGAGGCAGTCGCATATTAACCTCAGGAATCAAACTCATATTGTTGGCATTATTCAGAACCACACATTGACCATCTGAGCTAACCAATTCTTTAGCTCATATCCACACATCACTTCTAATAAAACCACAGTGTGTACAATTTCTCAGCATGCATCTAGACAATTGCTTTCAGTCGTTTCAGTGGCGGGAGTCCAGAAGGAGTTGCGAGGGCAGCCTGGGGAGGTGAGCTTCTCCTTTAAAAACTTACCTTGTGAATAGGCGGAGTGCGCGTTGAGCAGGAGCAGACACCGGACGGTTGAGTAAGTGAGGTAATATATTTGGGCGGTTGCTTTACCCGAAACACTACTAACGTAGTGCCTTCCACCCAACCAAAAAGGTTCTGAGCGCCGATTTGGTAAGTTACTAGTTTTTTTTTCCAATAGTCTGTTTTTTAGAATTCAGAACAAAGGGAATGGATGTTAGGGCAGTTGCACGCTCCTCCTGTAGGATGTGGGAGGTAAGGGTCACCACTAGTGTCCCTGCTGACTTCATCTGCGGGAAGTGCACCCAACTCCAGCTCCTTGGAAACCGCGTTAGGGAACTGGAGCTGGAGCTGGATGAACTTCGGATCATTCGGGAGGCTGAGGGTGTGATTGAGGGGAGTTACAGGGAGGTAGTCACACTTCAGATACAGGAAAAAGGTAGATGGGTTACAGTCAGGGGACGGAAAGGGAACAGGCAGACAGTGCAGGGATCCCCTGTGGCCGTTCCCCTCAATAACAAGTATACCGTTTTGGATACTGTTGAGGGGGACGACTTACCAGGGGTAGGCCATGAGGTACAGGTCTCTGGTGCAGAGTCTGTCCCTGTTGCTCACAAGGGAAGGGGGGAGAGGAGGAGAGCATTAGTCATTAGGGATGCCATAGTTGGGAGGACAGATAGGAGATTCTGCGGGAACAAGAGAGACTCGCGGTTGGTGTGTTGCTTCCCAGGTGCCAGGGTCCATGATGTCTCAGATCGTGTTTTCGGGATTCTTAAGGGGGAGGGGGAGCAGTCCCAAGTTGTGGTCCACATAGGCACCAATGACATAGGTAGGAAAAGGGATGGGGATATAAGGCAGAATTTCAAGAAGTTAGGGTGGAAGCTTAGAGCTAGAACAAACAGTTGTTATCTCAGGTTTGTTACCCGTGCCACGTGCTAGCAAGGCAAGGAATAGGGAGAGCGAGCAGTTGAACACGTGGCTACAGGGATGGTGCAGGAGGGGAGGGATTCAGATACCTGGATAATTGGAGCTCATTCTGGGGTAGGTGGGACCTCTACAAACGGGATGGTCTGCACCTGAACCAGAGGGGTACCAATATCCTGGGGGGGAAATTTTCTAATGCTCTTCGGGAGGGTCTAAACTAATTCAGCAGGGGGATGGGAACCTGACTTGTAGCTCCAGTGTACAGGAAGTTGAGAGTAGTGAGGTCATGAATAAGGTTTCAAGGTCGCAGGAGTGTACCGGCAGGCAGGAAGGTGGTTTGAAGTGTGTCTACTTCAACGCCAGGAGCATCCGGAATAAGGTGGTTGAACTTGCAGCATGAGTTGGTACCTGGGACTTTGATGTTGTGGCCATTTCGGAGACATGGATAGAGCAGGGACAGGAATGGTTGTTGCAGGTTCTGGGGTTTAGATGTTTCAGTAAGATCAGGGAAGGTGGTAAAAGAGGGGGAGGTGTGGCATTGTTAGTCAAGAACAGTATTACGGTTGTAGAAAGGACGTTTGATGAGGACTCGTCTACTGAGGTAGTATGGGCTGAGGTTAGAAACAGGAAAGGAGAGGTCACCCTGTTGGGAGTTTTCTATAGGCCTCTGAATAGTTCCAGAGATATAGAGGAAAGGATAGCAAAGATGATTCTGGATAGGAGTGAAAGGAACAAGGTAGTTGATATGGGGGACTTTAACTTTCCAAATATTGACTGGAAACGCTATAGTTCAAGTACTTTAGATCGGTCAGTTTTTGTCCAATGTGTGCAGGAGGGTTTCCTGACACATTATGTAGATAGGCCAACAAGGGGTGATGCCACATTGGATTTGGTACTGGGTAATGAACCAGGCCAGGTGTTAGATTTGGAGGTAGGTGAGCACTTTGGTGATAGTGACCATAATTCGGTTACGTTGACTTTAGCGATGGAAAGGGATAGGTAAATACCGCAGGGCAAGAGTTATAGCTGGAGGAAAGGCAATTATGAGGTGATTAGGCAAGACTTAGGATGCATAGGATGGGGAAGGAAACTGCAGGGGCTGGGCACAATTGGAATGTGGAGCTTGTTCAAGGAACAGCTACTGTGTGTCTGTGATAAGTAGGTACCTGTCAGGCAGGGAGGAAGTGGTCGAGCGATGGAACCGTGGTTTACTAAAGAAGTTGAATCTCTTGTCAAGAAGAAAAAGGAGGCTTATGGAAAGATGAGGTGTGAATGCTCAGTTAGGGCACTTGAGAGTTACAAGTTAGCCAGGAAGGACCTAAAGAGAGAGCTAAGAAGAGCCAGGAGGTGTCATGAGAAATCTTTGGCAGGTAGGATCAAGGAAAACCCTAAAGCTTTCTATAAGTATGTCAGGAATAAAAGAATGACTACAGTAAGATTAGGGCCAGTCAAGGACAGTAGTAGGAAGTCGTGCGTGGAGTCCGAAGAGATAGGAGAGGTGCTAAATGAATATTTTTCATCAGTATTCACACATGAAAAAGACAATGTTGTCGAGGAGAATACTGACATACAGGCTATTAGACTAGACGGGATTGAGGTTCATAAGGAGGAGGTGTTAGCAATCCTGGAAAGTGTGAGAATAGATAAGTCCCCTGGGCTGGATGGGATCTATCCTCGGATTCTCTGGGAAGCTGGGGAGGAGATTGCAGAGCCTTTGGCTTTGATATTTATGTCGTCATTGTCTGCAAGAATAGTGCCAGAAGACTGGAGGATAGCAAATGTTGTCCCCTTGTTCAAGAAGGGGAGTAGAGACAACCCTGGTAATTATAGACCAGTGAGCCTTACTTCGGTTGTGGGTAAAGTGTTGGAAAGGATTATAAGAGATAGGATTTATAATCATCTAGAAAGGAATAATTTGATTAGGGATAGTCAACATGGTTTTGTGAAGGGTAGGTCGTGCCTCACAAACCTTATTGAGTTCTTTGAGAAGGTGACGAAACAGGTGGATGAGGGTAAAACGGTTGATGTAGTGTATATGGATTTCAGTAAAGCGTTTGATAAGGTTCCCCACTGTAGGCTATTGCAGAAAATTCGGAGGCATGATATGGAGGGTGATTTAGCAGTTTGGATCAGAAATTGGCTAGCTGTAAGAAGACAGAGGGTGGTGGTTGATGGGAAATGTTCATCCTGGAGTTCAGTTACTAGTGGTGTACCGCAAGGATCTGTTTTGGGGCCACTGCTGTTTGTCATTTTTATAAAGGACCTGGATGAGGGCGTAGAAGGATGGGTTAGTAAATTTGCGGATGACGCTAAAGTCGGTGGAGTTGTGGATAGTGCGGAAGGATGTTACGGGTTACAGAGGGACATTGATAAGCTGCAGAGCTGGGCTGAGAGGTGGCAAATGGAGTTTAATGCGGAGAAGTGTGAGGTGATTCACTTTGGAAGGAGTAACAGGAATACAGAGTACTGGGTCAATGGTAAGATTCTTGGTAGTGTGGACGAGCAGAGAGATCTCGGTGTCCATATGCATAGATCCCTGAAAGTTGCCACCCAGGTTGATAGGGTTGTTAAGAAGGCGTACAATGTGTTAGGCTTTATTGGTAGAGGGATTGAGTTTCGGAGCCGTGAGGTCATGTTGCAGCTGTACAAAACTCTGGTGCGGCCGCACTTGGAGTATTGTGTACAGTTCTGGACACCGCATTATAGGAAGGATGTGGAAGCATTGGAAAGGATGCAGAGGAGATATACCAGGATGTTGCCTGGTATGGAGGGAAGGTCTTATGAGGAAAGGCTGAAGGACTTGAGGCTGTTTTCGTTAGAAAGAAGAAGGTTAAGAGGTGACTTAATAGAGAGATACAAGATGATCAGAGAATTGGATAGGGTGGACTGTGAGAGCCTTTTTCCTGGGATGGTGACGGCTAGCAGGAGGGGACATAGCTTTAAATTGAGGGGTGATTGATATAGGACAGATGTCAGAGGTAGATTCTTTACTCAGAGAGTAGTAAGGGCATGGAATGCCTTGCCCGCAGCAGTTGTAGACTCGCCAACTTTAAGGGCATTTAAATGGTCATTGGATAAACATATGGATGATAATGGAATAGTGTAGGTTAGATGGGCTTCAGGTTGGTTTCACAGGTTGGCACAACATCAAGGGCCGAAGGGCCTGTACTGTGCTGTAATATTCTATGTTCTATGTTCTAATTCTCTGAGTACAATTTTTCTTCCTCCAGAGATTAGATTTCTATGTTTTTTCAGGTAGAGTTTCACAACTATCATGCTGTTACCTGCATAAAGATATTATAACTCTTTTAAAGATAGATTTTAAATTCTACAGTTTTTAAAGGACTGACTCTAGACAGCTTCTGAAGATTACTGAGGTTTTGTGGATCAAGTTGTCTTATCTACAGAAGACATCGTTAATCTTCGATTTGATTATAACTGTGGTTTCGACTGGGAATAAGCGAGTCCCTCAACACCTTTGTAAAAATTAAGATTTGCCGTCTCAAAAGTAAAAGATTTAGGCAACTTAAAGCCACTGGTGGGAGAAGGATCAAGACTGTTGATTGAATTACCATGAAATCTTATTATGAGCGTCATGCATCACTTGTTACAAGGTCACATGGTAAGTGGCCATCTTTGCTCCCTGTTGAAAGATACAATAAAAGATACAAACTACTATGCAGGCAGAGTTCCAGCAAAGAGAAACAGAGTAAGAATCCTGCAAGCCGAGATTTCTAACCATTATAGTCAACGAAGAAGCCAAAGTGCCTAGTTGCAGTGCCTTACAAAAGAAGCAAGAGGTCAGATCTTCCAATGGTCTGACAATTGTTATTCCATTGTAAAGTGAATTGTGCATTGGGATTCTTTGGAATCCTCATTGGCACAGACGCCAAAGGAACTGCCTGGGAAGTTGAAGATTCACTGGACCTTGAACCCTTGGAAAGTCTTCATTTAAATCTAGGAATTTGGAGGGTTCTGACGAAATTAAGTTGTTACCCAGGAAAATTTAGACTGTTAAATATATAGTGCAAATCCTCAGTAACTATTCAGCTAACCCCATACTTAACTCACGCACCCCGACAACACATTTGCTACATGTGTTGACTTGCCACCCACATACCCCAATTCCACACCCAAAACCTCTTCCCCTGTATCTGGACCCAACATCCACTGAAGCCTATCTGCTGCCAAACCTGATTTCTTCCACCCACCTCCTACTCTAAACACTGCATCACTTGTCTAGATCTCTTGCACTTGGCACCCATTTCAAGCTCACCCGAGAAATCAGCCTCCAGAAGATCAACTATAGGAGCCTACACTGTCATTGCAAAATCCCTGCATTTTGAAGACTTCAAGACTCACTTCAGCCAAAACAACTCCACTAATGAACAGTAGTTGTTCATTGAAAGAGATGCCCATTGTGGTACACCTTTTAAGTGGAGTTGTTAGGCATTACTAGAGGGAAAGTGATAAAGTGTATCACTCAGGCTTAGACTCAGTTTGTTATGAGGAAGCAATCAACTCAGACATGTGTCCACGTTATCTAACTATCTAAGTATGTGATACTGCTACCCGCGTCTTAAATAAATGAAGCAATGTACATTTGAGTTAACCAATTCCTTCTGCACAGTTGGTTGCTTAAGCACAAGGTAAAGAAAAACACAATAATGTCCACATCCAATGTATGTTTTTTTTTTCTTTAAAAGAAGTGTAGGGTTCTGGTTTGCAATCTGTTATTGTCTGATTTTTAGGTGGTTCAATCACCTCCAGATCCTGGTTCTAGACACTGGACTTATTTAGGAAATGAAGAAGGCAGTAGACAGGTGTTTTAGGGCAAAAGAATCTCTGCATTTTTCCAATACAAAAGGTAAGTACAATACAAGAAATATGGATAAATTCAATAAACAGGGAAATTGACACAATCAATACAGAGGACAGTAATACTATTAAATACACTATTAGCTAGATTAAACACTACTAGAACCTAAAGACAATAGTTTTAATTACAGAAACTTTAATCAGGCTTCCTACTGTTGGGGTTCCAATGTATTGTCAATACTGCCTTCCCCTCCCTGCTAGATAGGTCAGAAATTTGGGGTCTTGGGACTTTCAACTCAACCCTGAGGAAAACGTGGTTTTAAACTGTGTCTGGTTGTTGAAGTTCCTGCCATTGGTTCTCTTGGTTTGAAACAGCCCTTTTGTTCAGACAGTGCTTAGTTGGCTTCCCCTCTCTCCGATGTCCTTTGTTGCCGATGAAACTCTTGGTTTGGCTTCCCGATTCAGCTTCTCTGTTCAGCCTTTGTAGTTCTTGGTTCCTAAGCTGCTTGTTGGGTCTAGAAGCCTGTGGGGAAGCTGTTTGTGGAGAAGCTTCTTGTTGGGGAAAAAAAGACTCTGATTAGGTCGGGGCTGGCAGGTATACTTGATGTGTGCCCTGTTATCTCCCCTTAAATCTGCGTTGTCCATTATGTTTCTGGTGTTTCCTTCTGAAGCCAGAGATAGTAGGAACTGCTGATGCTGGAGTCAGAGATAACAAAGTGTAGAGCTGGATGAACACAGCAGTCCAGGCAGTGTCAGAGGAGCAGGAAAGTTGACGTTTCGGGTCTGGACCCTTCTTCAGAAACGGGGGAGGGGAAGGGGGCTCTGAAATAAATAGAGAGAGGGGGAGGCGATGATAGGAGATGAATAGTGGAGCAGACAGGTGGAGAAAAGACGGACAGGTCAAGGAGGTAGGGACGAGAGGGGTCGCTGATCATGGGATGAGTCGCAAACCACTTCAACTCCTCCTCCCACTCCCTGGACCACATGTCCATCCTGGGCCTCCTCCAGTGTCACAACGATGTCCTCTGAGAACTGGAGGAACAGCACCTCATATTCTGCCTTGGAACCCTACAACCCAATGGTCTCAATGTGGACTTTATGAGCTTCAAAATCTCCCCACCCATGACTTCCAAGACCAAGACCAGCACCCCCTCTCGACCCCACCTCCTTGACCTGTCTGTCTTCCCTCCCACCTACCCGCCTCTCCTTTCTCACTGACCAACCCCCATCCCCAACTCCCTACCTACACTTACCTTTACTAGCTTCATCCCTGCCTCCTTGACCTGTCTGTCTTCTCTCCACTTATCTGCTCCAATTTCCATCTTCTATCACCACCTCCCCCCTCTCTATTTATTTCAGAGCCCCCTTCCCCTCCCCCATTTCTGAAGAAGGGTCCAGACCTGAAACGTCAGCTTTCCGGCTCCTCTGATGCTGCCTGGCCTGCTGTGTTCATCCAGCTCTGCACCTTGTTTTCTCCGTCTGAAGTCAATTGGTTTCCTGATCATTAAGAGTACTTGTGAATGTGTTTTGATTGAGGTTGCATGTCTAGTATCTCTGTAGGCCCCTTGCTGTCTATGCTGAGCAGTCTGAGGTGTCTAGAGAGGAGGTGTAAATCAGAATTCCAGGCCGAACAATGGTTCCAGACAGCCATCTCAGTTCTGTGAATTGTGTTTGTGTATTCTCCACAGAAATGATTCCAGCTTCCATTTACATTTTAAAAGTTTTGAAAAGGCCAGGTTTTGTCCAGTCTCTTAGATAGTGGGAAAACATCTAGGGGTGGCTCAGTGGTTAGCACTGCTGCCTTAACAGCATCAGGGACCTGGGTTCAATTCCAGCCTCAGGCTCATGTCTGTGTGGAGTTTGCACATTCTCCCCATGTCTGCGTGAGTTTCCCTGGAGTGCTCTGGTTTCTTCCCACAGTCCAAAAACGTGGAGATTAGGTGGATTGGCCATGCTAAATTGCCCATAGTGTCCAGGGATGTGTAGGTTAGGTGGATTAGCCATGGGAAATGCAGGGATACAGTAGTGGGGTGACTCTGGGTGGGATGCTCTTTGGAGAGTTGGTGTGGACTTGTTGGGCCAAATGGCCTGTTTCCACACTGTCTATGATTGTCCTGTATTTCAGATGATTGGGATTTTTGCTTGATCCTACAGGAGATAGATTATTTATATTTTAGGGGAATTGTGAAAGCTTGTATGAGTGGATAAGTCTCTTATCATGTACAATGTGCCAACATTAATTCACTGCTCTTTACACATCTTTGAAAATTGACGTCAGATAAAATACACTTGGAGACTTGCCAAAGAAAATAGCTTTTTGTGCATTTACATGGAAGAATTTCAAAAGAGAAATAAACATTTGTGAAGCCACTTGTATTTTACAAGTGATCCAGTTTCTGTTTTGAAGCAGCCACATGATTACTTTCGTAGGCAAAGCAAACATCTGCTTCTGATAACTTCTTTGTCAACCAAGACCTCTTAGTGCTGGTAAGTACCGTTGTAAAATTCTTTGGTGACAGAGAATTAATGCCAATGTTTTTACCCTATATATTTTACAGCTTCCATTATCAAACTAGTTTCCCAAACAGAAGAGACATTCTGCCTATCTCATATAGCAGGTAAAGAGCTGCTCTTCCGCTCTAATGTTTGATTGATTTACCCACCTTCATCATGCAATAATGAATCAAATTTAACTCACTTCACTGCCTCCGAGTATATTTTTCACAAATAACTTTTCCACTTTTTCCCTGGCTGTATGTTTCCTTTCACATTGTTTCAAACTCTGAATCACAGTGAAGAATGCTACAAATTATGCATTAATATTATTATGTCTTAATACGTAATAAATATATATGATATATTATCAAACATTTATTAGAATATTATGACAGAAGTCCTTTTTGCTCCTAGCTAATCTGTAGGCAGCATGGTGGCTCAGTGTTAGCACTGCTGCCTCATAGCACGAGGAACCTGAGTTCAATTCTGCTCTTGGGTCCCTCTCTGTGGAGTTTGCACATTCTCCTGTGAGCGCGTGGGTTTGGTCCAGTTTTCTCCTACGTTCCAAAGATGTGCAGGTTAGGTGGATTGGCCATGCTAAATTGCCCATGGTGTGCAGGGTGGGTGGATTGGCCATAGGAAATGTAGTGTTATAGGGTAGGGTGGGGTGGGATGCTGTTCGGAGAGTTGGTATAAGCTGAATGGCCTGCTTTCACACAACAGGAATTCTATAGCATTCTGTAAAAGAAATATTCTCAGGTTCCATTGTGTTGTATTGTTTTGTTTTACTCAGTACAGCCACTGGTACCTTCATAACATTTCAGTGACCTTACAGAAATGGGACGTTCAGCCCAACTAATATGATATAATTATGCTGCTCCTGAGGCTTTTCCTACCCATCATCATCTAACATTGTCAGCATATTCTTCTATTCCTTTGCCTGTTGGCTGATTATCTAAGGTCCTCTTCAGTGCACCTATGCAGTTTGCCTCAACTACTCCATTCAGTTCTATATACCATTCTTTGGATTGACAATTGCCTTCTGAATTGATGGTTCTCAGATTTGACCTTCTTGATCAGTGGATCTTTTACCCTATTAAGCCCCTTTTACAATTTTAATGGCTTATATTTTGTCACACTTCATCATCCACAGAAAAGAGTTCTAATTCTGTTTCTTTTATAGCAGAGGTTGACTCAAGGTTATCTTAGCCATGCACTTTATGTCTTACTCACAGAAACTGTTGCTTCATGGACACGCCCTTGAGCATGTACAGAGATTTGTTGGCAAATTATGTATACAAGAAAGAACAAATGAGACAGTGTCATGTTAGAAATTTCCTCTTGTCCAGGTAACCATCTGGACTCTTTAAGTTTTATTTTCAGATTTTAAAAGTTGGCTCTGCTCAGATTGAAGTACAACAGAAATTGGCACAATGCTGGAGATGGTTCTAATTCTATCTCCTCTTTACTGTCACTCACCCAACACACAATGTTGAACTGACACTTTCCCAATGATAGGTACTGCTTTGTTGTGACTTTGTGAAATCTGCTCCAGGGTGATGAAAGAGATGCGGAATAATAGACCTAATGTCAAAAAGTATGAATGAATGTAAGCATCAGTGAATGATTTTGCCTTTTTATAAGCTAGATAGTTGTAGCTTAGACCATTTACTTCTCAGGGGAAGAATCAGAGTGTCTGATTTATAGCAACAGATGACTATTTTGAAAAGTCCAAAGGAAATTAAATAATAGAAGAATTAAAGTGAATTACAAAAGGTGTTGAAGTACTGTAATCAAGTACTAGACAGGGAGGTGTGACCACAAATTTCAGTAAATGGACAACACTAATTACAAGTAACCTTTGGTTGGGAAGATGATATTTATAAGAGGTTGCAGAAGGTCTGCTAACAAGAAATAATAAAATGGTTATACAGGGCCAACTAAGGAACTAAAGTTCCTACTTTAAAATGAATTATTTTAAACAGAGTGCCAACCAATAAATGAATGAGATCTACTGTCTAACACTGCATATCAAGCAACATATATTAATAAAACCAAAGAAAAACAAAAACAAAGCTGATTGGTTGAAATTTGGCATTCTTAGATTTATTGAGGGATAAATGCAAGATGCAAAACCTCAGTAAGGTATCTAAAGTACTCAGGTTCTGTGCAACCAGACTCTTTCCATCTATTTCCTTTGTAGGCACCTTGTATACACCTTAAAACTTTCCTTCTCACCTATTGTTGTATTGTCAGCACATTGTCCCTTAACTTATCCTAGTCCTTAATATAGATTGGAAGTAGTTGAGGCCCCAGCATTAATCCCTATGGCATCCCCTTAAAGTTTGTTCACATTAAAACCCATTTATCCTGAATCTGTTTCTTCTTAGTGAATCCTTTAGATGTGTTGATACATTGGCCACAAACAACCAATTTTCATCTTGTGTAGTAACCTGTTATGTGGCTCGTTAATAAATGTCTTTCGAAAAACCAAATAAAATACTTTTCCTTTAACAACCCAGTTTGTTATGTCTTCAAAAAACTCCAGTAAATTTGTCAAACTCAATTCCCCATTTATAAAAACGTGCTGACTCTGCTTGATTGCATTATGATTTTCTAAATATCTGGACACTTCCTCAATCATGGAGTCCAGCACTTTCCCAAAGTCAGATTTTAGGCTGATGACCTATGGTTTTCAGCTTTCTTCCTCTTCAGTATGGGGATTTATATTTGCAATTTTCAAAACCAATGGAACTTTTTGAGAATAATGGCAATGTTGGAAGACTTCACTCATGATGAGAAGCTGACCTCAGAAAATTATAGTAATTGTTTACAGCTAGATTGTTGAACGATGTAATTGTTGCGAAAGAGTTCATGTTGAAGCTGAATTAATAGAGTCATAGAACCATAGATTCATTAAGCTCGGAAACAGAACCTTTGATCCAACTCTGCACGCCTAGTTCCATTTGCCAGCATTTGGCCCATATCCCTCTAAATCCATTCTATTCATGTACCCATCCAGATGCCTGTTAAATGTTGTAATTTTACCCACTTCCTCTGGCAGCTCATTCTATACACACACCACCCTCTGCGTGAAAAAGTTACCCCTCAGGTCTTTTTCCAATTTTCCCCCTCTCACCTTAAACCTTATGCCCTCTAGCTTTGGACTCCCTGACCTTAGGAAAAAGACCTTGTTTATTCATCTATCTGTGCCCCTAATAATTTTATAAACCTCTATATGGTTAGCCCTCAGCCTCTGATGCTCCAGGGAAGAAAGTCCCAGCCTATTCAGATTTTCCCTCTAACTCAAACCATCCAGTCCCACCCAGTTTGATAATGTCACAAAGTCTTTGAGTAGAAAGGAGCCAATCAATTGGAAAGTCCTCATGGAGACAGAAACGTAATCTCTGGCTCTTGATAGCATTTGTAATTTTACCCAGCTGGTCAATACAGCTTGTACATAATTTTACCTTTCAGTAATAATCTATTTCCTACATAATTAGATAGGTCCTTAGACTTAACATAGAAAAGTGGATAAGAGCTTTTGTGGCACAGTGGTTCATAGAATGTAATTTCTATAGAATCCCTACTGCATGGAAGCAGACCATTCAGCCCATTGAATCCACACTGAACCTCCAAAAAAAGCATCCCACCTAGACCTAACCCCTACACTCTCCCTGGAATCTGGAATTTTCCATGGCTAATCCACCCAACCGACATATCCCTGGACACTATAGGCAATTTAGCATGGCTAATCCACCTAACCTATACATCTTTAGACTGTGTGAGGAAACTGGAGCACCCAGAGGAAACCCACACAGATGTGGAGAATGTGCAAACTTCACAGAGACAGTCACCTGAGGGTGGCATTGAACCCAGGATCCCTGGCACTGTGAGGCGACAGTGCTAACCTCTGAACCACTGTGCAGCCTGTAGGCTCTGACCCTATGTTTGAGCCAGAGGTCAGGGTTCAGGTCCCACCTGTTCCAGAGGTGCATCATAATGCATCTGAACAGGTTGATTAAAAATATCCAGAAAGGAGGATTGGAAGGCTCATGTATTGCAGGAATAGGAACACTACCTTTGGGTTATAAGGTCTGTGTTCAAGACCCCAGGGGTGCACATTCCATGTCAGAATAGGTGGATGAAAATTATTTAGGATTAGTGACAGCATGCTACCCTAATCAGAAGCCAACCATACCTTAACAAATAACATAGCGATCACTCATGAACTCATTGCATAAATATCTCAATAATCAACAAGAAAGGAAAAGGTTTCCAGAAAAGAAGTGAGTTTATCACTTTAAGATGATCCAGATTGTCAGTCAGCGAGTGTAAGCATGTATTTGGGCAAGTAGTCAGCAGCACTTGTTGAATTAGGGTAAATGGAGCATTTGAGAAGAAAATCTTCACCTCAGAGATATTAAGCAGTGCAGGATCAAATAACATGGGCTAGAAGGACTGTAACTAGGAGGTTACAGAATCCTTCAAAGAATAATAACTTGTGAGAGCAGTTCAAACCTCCATGATTAAAGTTAGAAATCCTTTTGGGCAAGGGGAAACTTGTAAAAAAAGTGCAAAAGATCCAGGTGGAAAGCATCCAACATGAAAAGGATACATGCAAATGAACATACCTCGTGAATTCTGCTTATGATGGAAGTTATGATGGCAGTAGACAGAACAAGGGCTAAAACATTCATTTACACCAAGGCTGTAATATCAGAAAAGTTGCAGAATATATTTAAAGGGCAGTTTAAAATATTTTGAACATAGTGTCTCATGGATGAACACAGAAGAATTTTAAGATTTATCAAGAGATGGGACAGTCATAATTTAAACTACTATTTTGGTGGAAAAATTTCTTAGGGTTGCTTCCATAAATGTTTATTTGAACAATTGTGCAAAGGATCTGCGTTGTGTTTTAGACCATGAAAAGTGGGAAAGTGTTTATTTTGCTCATGTAGAAGTGGGAAAGCATCTTGGCTCAAAATATGGGAAAACCTCTAGCATACAGGAAGCCAGCATTTTGATCAGAAAAAAGAATGGAAAATTCCCAGTGAGCAATACTTACACTATAAATAATAATTTGAAACTTAAAAGATACCCGCTCAAGACATGTACCTCCATTAGAAAACATAACCAAAGCATTTCCAGGAAAAATTAGTGATCCAACCAATCTGAATGGACAGAGCCTGTTAATTTTAAGCTTGTCAGGAGAGTAATATTTTTGTCCGAACAAATAGCACGGCTGAAGAAACAGAAGTCAGTGCCTACAGAGGTGTGATGACATTGCCAACAATGCAACACATTAAACATAAGAGATTGAAAGATATGTATGCAGCTCACAATCAACACTTCCTATCTTTGATCCTGATTCCATGTCTTTCACCTCAGTATTTTTAAGCTAACAGAATGAGTTCAAACTGTGCAGAATATGTCTTAATTAGAGCCATGATGGATAATTTTGGCTTCATATTTTTGTCAGACTTCAAAGTGATATTCTAAGCGATTTAATTTTAAACAAATAAAGGGTGTGACACCATTTTGATGCATATGTTACTAAATAACACACCTACAGTCAGGAAAGATTAATTTCTGCTGCAGACCTCTGATAGAAGAGAATGGAGGCCTTTAAAATGCGGTGCTAAAATGTGTGTTAAATTCACAAATCATGAGAAAAATGTAGAGGTACTTGAAATTTCAGGAGCAAAAGGAACTCTAAAAAGTGACATCCAGAACAGAAACTGTCAGCATTTCAGATATTTGTTCAGAGTGGAAAAGCACAATTATCTCTTCTAGAGGACGAAGTGAAGGGCAGTCGAAAGAGAGATTTTCTGAAGAAGGGTCCAGACCTGAAACGTCAGCTTTCCTGCTCCTCTGATGCAGCCTGGCCTGCTGTGTTCCTCCAGCTCCACACCTTGTTATCTTAGAAAGAGAGATTGATTGTAGTATAGTTCAATGACAGAATAGTTTCACATGAGCTCCAATGGAAGTGTAAAGGTGACCCAAGACAGACAAGTGTGACATGCCCTAACAGTAGATCCCCTAGCAGTGTCAGCAATTGATCAAAAAATATACAAATGTTCATGTGAACATTAAAAATCTAGTTTGCAGCCAACTTTATAATGGATCATTTTCACTACTGCATTTGTATTCTTTCTTTCAAGTGTTCTTTTCTTCTGTTTTTACCCAAATTTGGCTATCTCTGGATGGGGTGGGAGTGTGGAGGAGGTAATGGCAGTAGCACAGTGATAATGCCACTATTGTAAGGATCAACAAACCCAGTCTAATTTTCTGGCAATATGGGTTGAAATCCCACCCTCGCAGATGGTGAAATTCAAATTCAAAAACAATGCTGGAATTCAAAGCTAGCGTAATGGGACCATGTAATCACTGTTGGTTATTATAGATTCTATCTGATTCACTAATGGCCTGCATGTGACTCCAGACCCCCACTGAAGTTGACTCTTAACCGACCTCTGAAATGGACCCAGTAAGCCATGCAGTTCAAGGGCAATAAGAGATGGGCAATAAATATTGGTGCAGCCAGAGGTGCCCACAACTCTCAAACATATTTTAAAGCAAGTGAAGCCAGATGGAGTCTCAGGCTGGAATCAATTCATTTGTTTGAGTCAGTGTGTGATAACTGCAACCAAGTCAAACTTGTTTTCCAGAATTGTGGCTTGCTTTAAAGGACAACTGATGAGTAGTGAGGACTAACAAGGCAAATCAACAATTAGTAGGAAATGCAACTGCCACCCACTGTCTATTAAAGTGATTATTTTAGCAATAATATTATTAACAAACTAAGCACCATTGACTCAACAGCACAGTTTGTGGCTACATGTATCGCAAGTATACTTCTTACTTTGCTGAACAATTCACCTGTAAGAAAGATTAATTTTAAAGTTATTTACTTCTGTACAGACTATTCACAAATATGCTATATTCCCATGGAAAATGCTCCTTAATTCCAACTACTCACAGAAGTAAAATTTTCAATTGCCCTTTTTTTGACTAAGAAGGCATCAGTTCCTTGTTCTGGTCATTTCCTTCCAATACTACAAGCTAATCTACTCGTTGCTTTCTTTTGCAATAAGGCGCTGTAGACTGTAGCTGCATAGCCCACTGTAGATTCTCTTATCTCCCTTCCTCAGGGGAGGTATTATACTGGTATTAGTGGTATTATCACTGGACAGTTAATTCAGAGACCCAGGTAATATTCTGGGGATGCAGGTTTGAATCTCGCCATGGCAGATGGTGAAATTTGAATTGAATAAAATACCTGGAATTAAGGGTCCAATGGTGACCGTGAATCCATTGTTGATTGTCAGAAAAACCCATCTGGTACACTAATGACCTTTAGGGAAGGAAACTGCCATCTTTACCTGGTCTGGCCGACATGTGACCCCAGACTCACAGCAATGTGGTTGACTCTTGACTGTCCCCTGGGCAATTAGGGATGGGCAATAAATGCTGCCTGGCCAACGACGCCCTCATCCTGTGAATGAATGAAGAAAAAAAATTGCTTCAAAATAGAAAATCCTTGAGCTTCCAATTCCTCATTAGATTCAAACTGAAGTTAAACTCATCTTACATGTGGCCAATGATGAACTTACTGTTTTGTATTGTTTGCAGTACAGGTCTACCTAAACTATGACCTTAAAATTGTTATTAAATTTGGCTGTCTTCCTTCAGTGAGCTGAAAATCACCTCAAACTGAATGAAAATCTCTCCCAGCAAACAGAGGTAAAAGGTACTGCAGATGCTGGAGAATCCGAGATAACAAGCATGGGGCTGGATGAACACAGCAGGTCAAGCAGCATCATAGGAGCAGGAAAACTTGACGTTTCGGGCCTAAACCCTTCATCAGAAAATCTGAATCACTCAGAGATGGTAAGATCTGCCGATGCTGGAGTCAGAGATAACACAGTGTGGAGCTGGAGGAACACAGCAGCCCAGGCAGCATCAGGGGAGCAGGAAAGCTGACATTTCGGGTCGGGACTTTCTGAAGATTGATGAGTTATGAATGTACCTTCCTTGACCATCATGTGGAATGTGTAGCTGGAACTTCTGACTGTATGCTGCAAGACCTCCCTAGTGATTGACTATAATTTTGCAAATGAGGAATCAAGTTTAATTTTAAATCAACTTTTGATTGATGCTCTATATTTGTCACCTTCACTTTTTTTCAGTTTAGTTTGAAACTTTACTGTTCTGTTCCCCATTGGAATCATTGATTTGAATTGATTTATTTATTGTCAGGTGTATTTTGTTACAAAATGCAATGAAAAGTGTCAAAGTGGTGCCACTCTCCAGCGCCATGTTAAAACACAGAGAAAAATAAACCATAACATAGAATATAGACAGAAAAATAAAGAAATAAAGAAGAAGTGTTCAACTTTACAGTCCTTCTTGTTATGTCCTCCGCCCTGGGCTATGGGCCTGGTGGCCAAGTATGAGTCTCCTTTGCTGTGCTGCCACCGCTGGAATGAAATTGTCCACTCATCAGCACCATCTTGCCTCCACCAATGTCCTCACACTTTGAGTCCTCACTGGACCTTGCCAATGCAGACACCACTGATATCGCCAGGTAACATACCGGCCCAAACTCAACTCCACAACTGCCATGAGTCTGCTTTGTCTGACCTTGCTGATGCAGCCACTATTGATACTGCCATGTCTCATACTGGGCCGTGCCAGATCTCATACTGGGCTGCTCCAGGTCTCATACTGGGCCCGCTGCAGGTCTCATACGGGGCCGTGTCTCATACTGGGCCGTGCCAGATCTCATACTGGGCCGTGCCAGATCTCATACTGGGCCCGCGCCAGGTCTCATACTGGGCCCGCTCCAGGTCTCATACTGGGCTGCTCCAGGTCTCTTACTGGGCCCGCTCCAGGTCTCATACTGGGTCCGCGCCAGGTCTCATACTGGGCCCGCGCCAGGTCTCATCCTGGACCCGCTCCAGGTCTCATACTGGGCCGTACCAGGTCTCATACTAGGCCCAAATTTGCCTCCGCCATCACAGCCTCCATGAAACTGCGCTGGATACAGAAGCTGCCGGGTACCCAAACCCAAACATACCTCCATCTCAGCAGCCATGAGTCAGCACTAGGACCACTTCGTTGATGCAGAAGTTAGCACTGGGCCCACTCACTGCTGCTGATGCTATCGCCATGACAAGCTCTTCAACTAGAGGTAAGTAAAATAAAAGAGAGAAAAATAAAGAAAAGGAATAGGAATAACAGAAATGAAAAGTGGATGGAGCGGACGAGCTCCAGGCTCAGAAAGCCTACTTCTCAGCCATCTTATGTCATAAATTCATGTCCAATAGAAAAACAAAATGCTACAGAAACTCACTGTTTTGCCATGAATTCATTTCTACCTCATTAGTTACACACCTAAAGCTCATTTGTGATTTAATAAAAAATTA
This sequence comes from Ginglymostoma cirratum, assembly GCA_024137785.1. Taxonomy (NCBI): domain Eukaryota; kingdom Metazoa; phylum Chordata; class Chondrichthyes; order Orectolobiformes; family Ginglymostomatidae; genus Ginglymostoma; species Ginglymostoma cirratum. Next base: position 14,668,164 of record JAHRHZ010000041.1, read on the forward strand.
TGGGGGTTACAGAAGTTTGCGTGATGACATGCAGGGTGGATGAGAAATTCTGCTCAGTGACCAAGTTGAAAATGGGATAATTTTATCGACCTGGTCTGTTATCAATTACTGGAATTAAGTGCATACAGAAAAATTAAATTTGGTGGATGCTTTTTGAGTGCATAATTAGTCATTTATCTTATGGCAAGCTGACAACAGACAGATTTTTCCAGAACATTATAGTGATAGCTCTTTCAGTTTTGCATAAAGGGTCATTGTTATTGACTATCACCAGCGATTAACTAATTACCAGTGGTGTTCTTCAGAGATTGTTGTTTCTAAAATTTTCCAGAGCACATAACTGAATACGTCAGATGAGGTAGTCAAACTAACCACACACAAATTGGAGAAATGATGATTAAAATTAAATTCACGAATTAACAACACCTGCTCTATATTTCCAATGTTTCAGACAAACTAAAATCTGGCATAATCTGGCACAATTCCAGCTGTGATTCTTTGTTAAAATGTTTCTAATTATCTTATTTTAATTATTGTTTACATTTAAACATAATCTGAAATCTGTTTTTTTTTAACTTTTCCCTGCTGGTAGAATAATTTTCCAGTATAATTTGTTTCTTTGTTGAATAACCAGGCTTTAAAACATTTTCCAGCTGAATATTAGAGAAATATTTCAGATTGGAATTGATTTTTCAGAAGAAAAATATTTTGAAAAAACCTTTGGAAAAAGTCTCCAGAAAATGTACTGAGTCATTGCCAGACAGTTACTGTTTGGACATCAACTCCTAGTTGACTGTTTTACAAGACTGAACACAACTTTCTTTCGGCACAATTATTGTGACTACAATTATTGCATCAAATAACTGGCAAAAGACAATGGTAAATAAAAGTTGTAGTATTGAAGTTACTGACACTCTTTCTGTAGTACTGAAGATTATAGTCAATATTTGTGCTAAGGAGGAATATTGTGAATAGGAGAATGTAATTTTGCATCAACTCACCACCTCTACCTTGACTATTCCCCCAGGTGTTGGATAAGTGTCACAGCAGCACCAACCACCATCTCCTTGGTGGCTCTTTTGTTCAGTTGAAATGTTGAGTGCTGATTGGCCGGAACTTACACCTGTGGATTCCTTCATAAGAAAGAAGATCTACCAAGTGCCTGGATGTGATAACATCTGCCAAGCCTTCCTTAGTGATAATGTGGGGCTCTCACTGGCTCCAGCCAGTGGTTGGGAGCCCCATTGTCTCCACTAGATTTCACATGGTGTGTGCATATTACACACTTCCCAACTTATGCTGAGGCATTGGACCAAGATGTACTTTATATGATTTTGATTTATGAATATGTTTGAACCAAATTCTTTCTATAACAGCTGGTGAATTGGACAATGGAACCTGGTTCCAATTTAATATAAAACATAGTAGTGGTATGATTTATGTTCTTATGATTTGAATACTTGTGACAGGACTCCCACTTGACAGTTTCTGGAGGTCTTTCCATGTTACAGGAAAGCACAATCATCTTTCATGATACCCAAATGAATTCAGTGCATTTGAAGACTAAATAACATTTATTTTCTTTATTATTGGTGTGAATAAATCTGCAGAACTCTGGTTGAATTTATTGTAGGAAAAGTGAAATTTGCATAACTCCGGATAGCCTTCCAATGAGAAATGCAATTTTATAAATGCAAACGGCAGTATACACAAAACTACTATCCAATGATTCATTACCTTTCAGGATCTCCACGAGGAAGATTCCATTTGGGAACACTGAGTCATTTTGGAACAGGCATCTTTTTTGGTCCCATTTTGATATCTTTGCTAATCATGGATGACTTTATAGAGAGATTAGAGAGTGGAAGGGAAAACTTGCATTTACTCTTTAGTGGGCAAATTTATAAATCAGATTCTATTCATCAAAAGAAATCTTCTGTTATTGAGGAATTTTGTTTGAGTTGTTGAAAATATGTTCAAATAAGAATAATATTAAAATACTGCACACTGATATTATTTTATTGCAAAAAGGATTCCCCTGTAAGATTTTTTGATCTATTTGATGGTAGCAGCTGTAATATAATCAGATTCAAGAAAACCATGATGGTGATCTAACTGATCACATCACTGCAATATGAGTAAGGGAGTTGAAACCAGTCCACAATAAGCTTGAGAAGAGATAGGTCTTGAATAATACACTGTAGAGCTGCATTTCAGAAATTACAATGTACAGGAATTTTAGAGTTGAAAACCCTTACTTGGAGATAAGAAGCAAGCAGCTTCAGGGGCAGCGTATGTGCAGGCACACAGAGCCCCAGATATTCCAGACTGGTGTCTCAATGTGCAAGTAGCAGTATTGACTGAAAGCAAAAGATAAAGAATTGCTACCATATTTTCAGGAGTGCTGAAGTACAATGAACAATTTCATTGCACAGTTAGTTTGTTGAATAACAAAGGGCTAGCATCCAAGTTCAGTGGATAATAGGGAAGACAAGTGGAATGTTGGTCTTTATTTCAAAGGGAATAATAGGGATGTCTTGCTAAAACAATACAAGGCACTAATGAGAACACAGCTGGCATACTGTAAATAGTTTTGATCCCATTATCTAAGGTAAGATACATGGCAGCCCACTAAAGGTTCACAAGACTTACCTTGAGTATTGAAAGATTTTTTGTATGAGGAGAGTTTGAATAGGTTAGGCTAGCACTGACTGGAGTTTAGATAGATGATAGGAGACCTTATTGAAACATATAAGGTTCTTAGGGACTTGATATGCTACATGCAGGGAAGTTATTTCCCACATGGGAGAGTCTAGGACAGAGGGCATCATCTCAGAATAAGGGGTTGCTCAGTTAAGACTGAGAGCGAGAAGTATTTTATTTCTCTCAGAGTGCAGTGTATCTGTAGAATTCTTTACTGTTGTGGCCTGGTCATTAAGTATATTCAAGGCTGAGATAAACAGATTCCTAATCATCATGAGAATCGAGGATTATGTGGATAAGGCAGGAAAGTGGATTTGAGGATTATCAAATCAGCCATCATTTCATTGAATGGCAGAGTGGACTTGATGGGCCAAATAGCTTGCATCTGCTCCTATACCTTATAGTGTTATGGTTGCTTTGAGGACATCACAATTTGACAAAGGGGCAGAACGATCAAATTTATTTCTAAGATATTTCATGGGCAGAATTAATAGAAATCATTTGTCATTCATGCTGACTTTTGATTAATTTTGTTCTTGCAGGATTGTTGTTACATGAAATTCAACCAACATTCTGTCAAAATATGTTTCAGAAGTAAAGAATTTGAATGTTGATTTAAGTATTTTTCTCTCCGGAATAAGAGTGAATGACTTCTGGAGGCCCTGAAGGCTGATATGACATATTCCATTGCTTTGTGTTTGGGCCTGGTCTGGATTCCATGTTTATGACAAGATTTGATGATCTTGAGTTACAGAGAAGGCCTCAGATGTTTTCAGCTGCAGTCATCAAAAGTTCTGACATCATGTGTGTCATCCTCATTTTGCATAAAGAATTGTCTATGAAATGATCAATTATCAAAGGTGTTAAGTTAAAAACAAAATCAGAAAATTCTGGATAAACTGAGCAGGTCAGGATGCAGATGTAGAGAGAGAAGCAGAATTAACATTTCAGGTTGATGAACTTTGGGTAGGGAAAAGAAGTTTAGAGATTTGACATCAACTTGTATTTATGCATCATTACATAACAAAATGTCACAGAGGAGTATTACAAAGCATGTTTTGACACTGGAACGAGATCTTACCCCAGATGCTTGCTCAAACGTAATAGGATTAAGGATCATTTTGAAGGTGAATAAACAAGTTGAGGAATATCTAGATTGCAGGGCCTCAGTGACTGAAAGCATAGCCATTAACTTTTGAGCAATTGAAATTGGGCTTACAGAATAGACCGATGTCAGAGAAATGTAGAGAATTGACTGGCTGTAGGTGACTACAGAGATAGCACAGGGTGAGGCTGTACAATGTTTTCAAATCAAGGACAAACATTTTAAAATTGAGGCATTGTTTAACCAGGAGCCAATGTATGTGAAGGAGCATAGGGATAATGAGTGAACAACGATTGGAATGAAGTAGGATACAGGCAACAGAATTTCCAATAGCTTCAAATCTGTGGAGTGTGCAACCAGCCAGGCTTGCTTTGGAAAACCCCAGATTAGAGGTAACAAAGACATGGGTGAAAATTCCAGCATCAAATGAGCTGACACTGAATTGTAATCAGGTGACATTGTGGAGGTGGAAATAGGTGGTCTAGAAGATGACTCAGATATATGGTTTAAGGCTCATCTGAGGGTCAAATATGGCACCATATCTGTCCTCAGCTCCTTCCACATGTTCCAATGAAGACCAGTGCAAGTTCAAAGAAAAGCACCTTAGCTTTTCAGCAACGTGATCCCTCAGTCTGTAATCAGGCAAAAGTATATTCCTGCTAATGATATCAAATCTAATGCAATTTTCATTAACTTTCATGTGGTCATGAAAAGTCTAGTGTAGCCTCAGATACTTGCCCTGGAGAAGCCTGGAGTTGATAGTGAATGGATTTTCTAGCTCTTCCCAAAATTTACTTTAAGGAAATCGCTGCTCGTCCATTTCTGGATGTTGAGAAAGCAGTCTGACAATTTAGAAGAAGGGGGAAGGATCGAGAGAAGCGATGGTAAGGTAGAGATGGATGTTATAGGAATACAGGTGGGAATTGAGAAGTGTGGAGCCAGGGAAAATTGGCTGGAGAAATAGAAAATACAAAAGAGAAGATTTGTGATACAGTGCTAGTAAGATTAAATAAAAAGAGGGAATAATGTTAGAAAGGAAAATAGGAGGAGCAATTGAACAACAAGGTACGATGGGATGGCCCAAAAGGGAGATGGAAATAGCAACAATAGATTCATTACCTACTGAGATAATGGGAGTAATAGTTATGATCTAAAGTTGTTGAAATTCATGTGAGGCTCGAAGTTTATAAAATGCCTACCTGAAAGCGAAGAAGCTGTTCTTTGAGTTTGCATTGAACTTCATTGGAACAGTGTGAAAGGGGCTGAAGACAAAGAGAATTCAAAGTGGGAGTGGGATGAAAATAGGAACAAGAAACTGAGGTTCACATATCTGGAATGAGAGAATGTTTTCAGCAAAGCGATCACTCAGTCTGTAATCTGGTGAAAGTATGTTCCTGCTAATGGTATCAGATCCAATGCAGTTTTCATTAACCTTCACATGAAAGTATCCAATGTCCCATTTTACGGCTTTACTATATGATGACGTCATTGACTTCTTTAGTTATTTAGGTTATTGCGTGCAATGCTGTAATTAAAGATTTCCTCAAAATCTGTGAATCAAAGGTCTCCACTCACATTGATTTATCTGTAAGACCTCATTGAATGAATTATTGTAAGCAAAGCTTCCTGTCTTGAGGAAATAGAAAAATGTGTTCAAACATGCAGGCTATCATTGTGTCTTTAGAATAAAAACTGAGGAAGTAAATGAAGATAAAACAGTAGCTGATATGTGTGTAGCAGGTGAAAGGTTAGCATTTTGGCCATAAAGGAAAGAGTCCAGGATCTCAGGTAAGCTTTTGCATTCATTTGCTTAAAATAAACTTGAATAATTTTCATTTTCTTAAAATGTATATCTTTCTGTAAAGTATTAGGAATCTATTTCACACAAATCTAGTCCATTTGTTGACAAAGGCAACCCAAATGTTTCTGTTCTTGGTATTACATTACAATAGCCTCAGATTCTCTGGCTATATAGCCAGTTTCTTTTTCTTCCAGTAAAGATGTGTTTGAAATCTCACTTAATTCAAAATTACTTCAACTAGATTGGTTTCAAATGACATTAGTGGGGAAACGTTACATGGCCTCATTGACAGTTAACTGAGAACACATTCCAATTATCTTCTCATAACAAGGCTAAGATGAATCTCAGTTGAGCCAGACAATAGCAATGCAAAGACACAACATCAAGTTCAAAACCAACACCGGCTGTTCAATTTTATTTATAGCAGGGCAAAGTTTTGACCAACTGAAAAATATTAAACAGTAATTTAGGATACTTTACCAGTTCTATGATTTTCATTACTTGCAAAACTGATTAAGAATCTAAGCCCAAATGTTAACCCTTTGGTTCTCTCTCCACATTCAGTTCCGACTGCTGTCAACATATTCCATTTCACAATTTTAGTTTTTCCAAGCCATCAAGGCCAATAATTTTATACTAACCATGGACCAGTAATTCTGATGCACCTTCTAAATCCATGACCTCTGCCAACTACGACCATGTTCCCCAAATGTTTTCCCACCCCATTTTGAAGCTGGAAAATTGCTATGACCTTGGAGTGAAAGTGGGAGATGGTGGTAAATCTGTATGGGCAAGTCAGGGAGAGGATGGGGTAGAGATGTGAGCGTGGGGGCTAGTTTTTGGGAGAGAGGCAATGATGTTCTTTTCACCTAGCATGTTGTAGATTGTCTTGTGAGCAATGATTGGATCTTGGAGATGAATTCATTAAGACAATGCTACAGGCCCAAGGCAAGAAAAAATATTATACACTTGCATGTTGAGGGGCTTTGGAGCCAATCACAGGACTGTCCCATTGCTGTCACTTTTGCAGAAGGAGCTCAGACTATCAATTGCTCATCAGGTGACACCCTGACATGCCACAGCCCCTGGCCTTGAAGAATAAGGACAGTGTGTATCTGGCAGCACTGCCATCTACAAGTTCCCTTTCAAATCACATACCATTCTCATTTGGAAATAAAGCACTTTCCTTCAATGGTGCTGAATCACATCTTGGAACCTCCTATCTATTCACTCTGGCTGTCTTTTCTCTCCATCTGTTTAAGGTTGGACTCCCATTGACTTTTTCTACACTTATGGGCAATTATGCAGCGATTTTCCATGACCATTTACTGGCTGGCTGATAAAGAGATGCACCAGATATTATCTTCTGCTATCAGGCACTTGAAAGGATTCACAGACAAGCAACCTGTTTGGCCACAGTAAGAGCACACTGTTCATTACCAACAAGTCCTGGCCTAGGACTCGAACCTGGAGCTTCTGACTCAACAGGAGGGCTGTTACTGCAGCATCACAGGAACTACTTTTTAGCACTGTGGATGTACCAATATAGATGAAACGCAGCAGTTTAAACAGGCAGTTCATTATCACTGCTTCATAAGAGGCCAGATGTGGACAATAATTGAAGGGGCTATTTTTAGTTAGTTTGATTAATGATGTAAATATGTGGGACAGCTGAACCTCTGGGAGAGATAAATTGAACCCAGTGGCATATTATCCATGATGATATTCAATATTATAAGCTCAGAAGTTTGATCCTGGAAAATAACTCTACCCAAAGAAGTTTTAGAGGTTGAAAATTGAATGGCTCCAAGAGTTTTTATTGCAGAGAAGTTAGATATTGTGATCAAACAACTGAATGTTTGTAAAAGTCTTTGAATTAAACAAAATAATATTTTAAACATGAAGTCAAATCACTTTCTTTGATCAGTTCAACTCAAAGTAGAGTGATAAATTTGTAAAATGTTGACACTTTATCTTATTTTAAAAAGATCTCCCCCTCCAGCCATATTAACCATGAACATTATGTTTGGACAGATTTCTGTAACAATCATGGATTAAGTCCACATTGACTCCAGGTCATTGACTATGATTATACCTCACAGTGTGTGGTATTACTCAAAAACAAATGCTAAAACAGTTGACGGTAAGAACTGTTTCTCAAAATTTGGCCCTAGTTTTTACACATTTGTATTCATTTCTAAACTGTCCAATACATATGCAACATATTACAGCAAGCTGAGGCCAAACATGTGAGCTGTCATACTGGCATAAAGAACTCAATACTCGTATTCCTGATAAAGGAAACAAGATGCTTTCATTATATCTTCTGATTTTTCAAAACAAATACATCTTTAGCCAATACTTTGTCTAATGTCCCATCAAGAATGCAGAATATCAGCATGCTTCTAATCAGCAAAACATTACGCCGAATATCATGAAAGATTTCTGACCGTGCAGGTATATTCCTTAAGCTTGGGGGATAAAACCTGAAGCATCCCAGATGTGGGGACTTTGTTCTGTTAATAATTGGAGCTGGCATAGCCTCAAAGCCCATGGGCTGAAGGATACTATATGTGAGGTAAGTGAATCAGAGGGGACAGAGGAGCGGGCAAGGGGGAGGTGGATGATGGGTAGCTAGTGATTATGGAATGAAGGAATGTGGGATAGTTGATTGATAGAAGCAAAGTAAATATGTTGGGTTGGGGTTGTTCGGCTCTGGGTTGTGGTGGTACCAAAAAACAGCTAGGAGTGGGTGCTGCGTTATTTTCCTTATATAATGTATCAGGTGGAGGAAATAGAACCAGATATGCTTATTGCTGTCATGGTGGGGCTTTAGTAGTTCCAGTAAAATTTAAAAAAGACATTATAGGCTGCGTCATTTCATTTAGTATGAGAAAATAATTCTCTTTTTTATAAAAGAAAAGAAATGCAGTTTTAAATGATCCGTCTATCTAACATACATTAAAATATATTGTGCATTTCTGCAATTATGTCATAATTCTATTGATGGGCTCAAAAGGATGGTCTCAAGTAAACCTCATTGCACTCTATGCATAGTACTTTTGCATGATTGGGTTTGCCTATAATGGGATGTCTAGTTTGGTTATCCAGTTGATGACCCCCTCCAGTGCCAAGTGGAGAGAAAGAGAGGATGCTGCTTCCTACAGGCAGGTTGATGTGATGTGATGCATTCAACAATCTAATATTGTTCTGCATTTCAGGTTGACCCTCATCTCTCACTTGTGGAGCAGGTGCCCTATGTGAGGGAAATTGGAGGCAGGGGCCTCTGTGGTTGACTCAGCGATAAACTGTTGGATCGCTTTGTTGCTTGTGTTCCACAGGTCCACTAATCTGGAGAGCACTGGCTGCAAGTGGCCGAGCAACTGTAAGTTGGAGAAAGGGGAAGGTCAGCATTGTTCATGACGATTTCCATCTTGTGGAGTAAGGTGATGCGACATTGAAATTGGGGTCACCAGAGAAAGACACTCAGTTGGAGTGAACTTGTTCCTGACACTGTCCTCATGTTGTCATTTAGTTGCATGCCTATGATCTTTGTGTGGTAACTGCAGGGCCATGTGCACTAATGCTCTTTCCTATGTAAAACAATGCACCTTTGAGCTGCCCTAAACCGCATTCCTAGAGCTCGTTAGTGTTCACAAGTCCAGAAAGCACAAATGATGTTTTTCTCCTTGGCAGCTCTTTCTCACAGGCTCTCCTGAGAGCACTGATTGCTGGCCATAACACAATTCCATGAGATTGCTCCAATCCCACCCAAGAAGCCATTGTTAAAGTTTGAACCTCGCTGATGCTCTTTAAGAAGGTTAGTGCTGCTCTTAATGTTTGCTTCAAGAGATCACTGGAATAATCTGGAACTGGAACCTTAGCTCATTTCTAGGCCATTGGCCCTTCAGTCTAGGATGACTAAAAGTAGTAGGAAACCCCTACCAACAAGCCCTGTATAAGTTAACTACCCACTAACTAGACATGCTGAGGAGGGCAAATCTAAATATTAAAGTAACTAAAGACAAAGTACGAAACATCTGCCTGCACCCATAATCTATCATATTTGTCATAAACTGTCCTGAATCAAGGTGTAGTTGATCACTTAAGTTTTAGTTTATTAATTGGAGATGTACATTATCCGAATTGAGAAAATATTAGGAGCTGTGGAAAGTAGATAGCGTATTTTCTGAAGTCTAAATTGGTACTTTCTTGAATGCTGACCCAGTCTTTTTGTGGTTCATTTTATCAACAATTAAAAGCCCTAGAACTTCGAGGCTAAGGCTTGGATTATGGCTCTACGTGCCAGCCTCTAATTTTCTAAATCTCACCAAGCAGGAACTCAAAACTGATCAAATTCATGAGCCGCAAATGGAAAACAGTCGGGAAAAGAGTCTTTTAAGGATTAGTGCACTCAGTCAAGATGTGAAAAATGAACAGGAATTGTTATTTGACTCTTATGCCAAAGTGATTATTCTGAGTGACAAGGCCTAATACTTCTCAGAACAAAATTATTTCCTGATGTGAAGTGATGTAGATGGTTTTAAAGTGATTAATATTCAGCGCAACTTAATGCTTATTACTTTTCATTTTCAACTTGCTACATTTTACCACAGCCAGCTTGTTTGTTTAACTTGTGCAATGGTGCAGTTCACTCCATAGGGTTTTAAAAAATCCTCGAGTCTAAAAAGCATTGAATTCTAATGGATTTCAATTGGATGCAAAATCTCTCAGTGAAGAGTAAATTTTATGATCTTATGTCTCTTGAATTTTCCAGACTGAAATTCATTTGAAAAATGAATGTTGAAGGAATAGAATGATAATTGATCTCTTCCCAGCAACATAGACTAATGCTACAAGACAGGTATTTAGTTAGGAATGGCTTCCCTTTTTAACTCTTTACCATTCGGAGGCGTTATTTCTGATCAAAAGGAAATAATAAAACCCTAAGCATCTCATTTTCTTGCTGACCAGCTAATTTAAATCAGACGTCCTGAAGTAAAGTACAACTTAACTTGGGGTCTGCCAACCAACAAACTTATGGAAAGTTACTTGATTAGTTAATAGTTTGGAGTAAGATCTGGTGGCAAAGAGTATGTAGGAGCACAATGTTCTTCTTCTGAGGTTTACTGACAGTTCTATAACCCCCAGCATGTGCACTACATTCTTATATTGGATTCCATTTAATTTATTTTCCAGATGATGCTTACTGGTGCAATTTAATTAAAAGGCCCACAAGTCATTTCGTCTGTGACAGAATGTAACAGTACAAGGAACACTTGGTTTTCCAAATGAAACAATGCCAATATAATGTGAATCTATGAGAGATAGGAATGTAAGAAATTTATTTCACACTTTTCATGACGACTGCATGTCTTGAGCCTCTTTTCAATTACATAAATACTTTTGAAATGTAGGAATGGGGTAGCCCAATCATGCACAAAAAACAGCAGTGATAATAAACAAGTCACCTGCTTTTTATGATATTGAGAGGTAAATAGTGGCCAGGACACGAGGTATAACTCAGCTGTTGTCCTTTGATTTAGTGTCATGCAAGCAGACAGGATGTCAATTTAAGTCTCATTTAAAAGACTGCACTTCCAACAGTGGCACTCTGTTAGTCCAGTGTTGGAGCTTTAAACTTCATTTTGTCCTGAACAGCTAGGATTCAGCTTTTCCACTGCTCTCTCCTGTTCCCATTCATTTCAAATTCATGGTGGAACGTGTTGGAAAGGAGCAAATTGGATAAAGTTTATTGGGTTGTCGTGAAGCAACTTTAAAACAATTTTCTAGCAAATGGCACAGACTCACTGTTGTACAGAGAACACTGCAAACTTTTATTTTGGCCCTGACCTTGCGATTGTTAGCTGCATTTGAATTTCCTTTTAAGGCCAAGGCACTTTAAAAGTCATGCCTTGGAAATGAAAAATGTTACATTTTCATTTGTGTTGTACTGATTGGATCCAGAAGTCCTCTTAAAAACAAACAAAACAAAAATGCCACATCAGCAAATTTGCTACAGACAGTAAGAGATCTTTCTACTGTTCATGTTGTATAAGGAGATAAATTAGGCATTAAGTTCAATGCATAAATCATGGTTAAAACACTCTTGCTACTTTTAAGTGCATTCATGTGTGTATATACATACATGTACAGCTCTCTGAAGATTTTATCTATTCTTTGGTCTATTACTAAGTGTTGGAGTTAGATTAGAAGCCAGGAACCAAGGAGAAGATGGACAGAAACGAATCGATATAGTAAACAGTTCCCTTTTCCCTTCTTGAGTTTTGTGAACTTTGAATTCAGCCATTTCAGTCTCCGTAGATTTGAACTTGTCTTTAAACTCCTAAAAGCATACCCCAGAAACATTCCACTTGTTGATGAATTTCGGAGAAATTAAATGGGGATTAGATTACCTGTTGATGCAGCCAAAAAAGGATCTGGCACTTGCTTAAAAACTAGCTAAAGGTTTTGAACTGTGATAAAACCTTTTAAATTCATAGAATTTCTGCAGTGTGGAAGCAGCTCTTTGAGCCCATTGGGTCCACACGGAGTCTCTGAAGAGCATCCTACCCAGGCCTACCTCCCTAGCTTATCAATGTGACCCTGTATCTCCGTGGCTAACCACCTGGCCTGCACCTCCTGGACACTATGGGCAATTTAGCATGATTAATACGCACATCTGTGGACTGTGGGAGGAAACCAGAGCACCTGGAGGAAACCCATGCAGACAGGGGGAGAATGTGCAATCTCCACACAGACAGTCACCTGAGGGTGGAATCAAACTGGGGTCCCTGATGCTGTGAGGCAGCAGTGCTAACCACTGTGCTACCATGCTGCCCCATGATAGTTCTGAAGAAGGGTAACTAGACTTGAAATATTAACAGTGCTTTCTCTCCACATATGCTGCAAGACCTATTGAGTTTCACCAGCAATTTCTCTTTGTTTTTATTCCTCCAGGAGAATCTGTTGTGCTGCGGGTGTAACCTTTCTGAATTGAAGTAGCACCTATTTTGGTGAATGAAACTTCCAGTTGAGAAGGACCTCCTGATTTGCTGTAGATAGGCTGCACCTATTGATCTGGCAGTTGCTACACAAGGTGCATGCCACACCGCCAACTGGAAAACTGGCAAAATCAATCTTAATTTGGTCTTTAAACTTCATAAATGCCTGCCTCCGAGGGGTAGGTAGCCAATCCTGAAAGAGTTTCCCGTCAATCGGAATGCATGGTCAAGCTATCCTACTACAGCGCTTATTTTCGAAGATCTGGCCTCCCAGGTCACCAACAAGGGACCAAGAAAGTTCACCAATAGAATCATAGAATTGTTATTTTTAATAATTTATCAATGGGGTTTGGATGTTAAGTGAGCATTTATTGCCCCATTGTTGCCCCAGAGAAAGTGGTAGCCAGCTGTCTTCTTGTCTTTGAGGTGTACAGTAATGACCAAGATGACTAGAACAAAGCAATTTGACATGTACAGTTCTGTCACCTTGCAGAATATCCATCCTGTTGCTCACAAGGAAGCTCTTAGACTTAGGCTGTCAGCCACAGAAGAGCTGTGATAATGTGTGCTCATGTGATCAGGATCTCATTTTGAACACACATAGCAAAGCAATCCATTGTTCCTGGAACGCTTCACCAACAATAAAGCTCCTATTCCATAAGATGTGTGATGCATCCAATGTAATGTGGCAGAAGTTCACTGTCAGTGTTAAAGGTGAATTGAGTTCTTCATCTCTGAGAAGCGTTTGGCACCTGGAGTTCATGAAGTGAATGTTCAAAAGCCTGTTTATGAGCTGGAGCCTTTGACTGTTTAGACTGACTTAAAGACCTCCTTCCTTTCTTCATAACCAAGGGAATTCTTTGCAGTACATCATGCTGCAAGGGGGAGGCAATGGCCTAGTGGTATTATCACTGGACTGTAAATGTAATGTTCTGGAGACCTGGGGTTTGAATTCCACCATGGCAGATGATGGAATTTGAATTCAATTAAAATAAAAAAATCTGGAATTGAGAGTCTGATGATGACCATGAATCCATTGCTGATTGTTGTTAAAGCCCATCTGGTTCACTAATTTCCTTTAGGGTAGGAAACTGCCATCTTTATCTGGTCTGGCCTATATGTGACTTTAGACCCACTGCAATGTGGTTGACTCTCAACTGTCCTCTGGGCAATTAGGGCAATGCTCATTTATTGAATGAATTAAAAAAAACTCCCCATAAACATTATTCTTAAGTGATCAGTGTTACTCACAACTGAAATCTGAGGTAGAGAAGCCTGAGAGATTAGGAATCCTCTGACTTGGTTAAAATATTTCTGCAAGCCAATGTCCTAAGGATGTATGTTATTGTTAGCTGGATAAGCAACAGGGGTTTATCACCATTAAACTTTGGAGCAGGAATAGGCCATTCTGCCCTTCTAGCCTAATAAAATCATGATTGATCTGATTGTTGCCTCAACTTCAAATTCCTCCCTACCCTGATAACCATTGAATCCATTTTTGGCCAAGAATTAATGAGTAATTGCCTTAAAAATATTTAATGACCCAGGCTGCTCTCCAGGGAAAAGACTCAGCCCTCTTTCAAAAAAATATCCTCATAATCTCGATTTGAAATGTAAACATTTTACTTTGGTTAGCTAATGTTTTTAGCTGGTTAAGATCCAATATTCCCACTTCATTTAGTTGGGGTTCCTTAAGCCTCTTTTTTGCCTACTTAGAACTAAACTATTTTAGTTGAATAATTGGAGTTATGTTATTAGATGGTCTGCAAGTAGACCATTTTTAGTAGTTTGGTTCAGGGGTCCTTCAGCACAGTAACTGGTTTCAGCTTGATGACTCCTGGTACGTTCAGGTATTCATGACTTGGATGTGTGGAGAGTGGAGAAATGAAGAGGCAGTGTAACCAGTAACGCAATTATGAACGATCAAACTGCCCAAATGTAAATCAAAGAAATATTATATGAGATATGTTAGAAATTAGCCCAGTCCCTGGTTGCCAGTAATATACACACTTGGGGACAAGCCTTGCACTTGCTATAATAAGATATTGTAGATAAAATACGAAAAATTAACTGCCCAGAGCAGCTTCAAGGTTTTAGTAAATTGAATATTTTTTAAAAATCAGGAGACCCACTGTGATTTACGTCAACAGAGGAGCAGGTAGATTTGAAAGTCCTGTGTGATGATTGGATTGAAACTTTCTGGTTCCCTTGGAAAAGGGCCTGTGAGCAGTTTTTTGGAAGATGAGATTGTTGACACTTGCCCTTCCTTTGATTTTGAAAAATAAACAAACAAAATTACAAAACACAGGATTGCTTTTCTAAAAAAAAATTGAAACGTGTTAGCCAGCGACGCCCACATCACGTGAATGAGTAAAAATAAAGTTCTTCAGAAACATAATTCATATTTATTTGTGAACTACGTCTTATTAGAACCTGACTTCTTCGCTTTGGAATGTATTGTTCATATTTGGACAAGCAGTTCCTATCTGAGTGCAGAGTTTTTTTTTTTTCCGTGAAGTAGATTATGGAATTGTTGACAGTAGTAAATGAAATTTGGGATAATGGATTTGCTGAAGTTTATGGAGCATTACGCAGTGGATTTGTAGAAGAAAATTGCTCTGTTTATCTTATCATCTGGCAAGGAATTGGGCTGCTGTTGCCTGGTGCTTTGTGGATTTCATGCTGCATCTGACCAACTAAAACCAAATTTAGATTTGCTTTTACTTTAACATAAATTTAGTTTTGACTCTATTTTGCAAATATTATCCTCTCGTCTTCCTTAATTGTAGTTGATTCTCACTGACAGCTGGTTCATTTTGTTGTCATTAAGTGGGTTAGATAAACCCAAATTTCAATAAAGTTCCATATAGAAGATAACATAAACTATGCGCCATGGTCTTTCGAAAGTGAGGATTATGCCCCTGCAATTAGTTTATATCTATTGGACAGGCATGTTACAGCTATTCCCTTTTGCATTGCCAGCCTACAGATTTCCCTCTTTCTCTTTTCGGGGTGGGGAACTGCATCCTGGTGTATACAGAACATTGAAATCTCACTTTCAACGATCAGAAGTTATTCAACCATTGCAGGCCTCAGACCTGAGCTCAATTTTCACTAAATTTATTCCTTCTTTTATTCATGGTATGCAGGTAAGGCTTGCATTCATTGTCTATCACTAATTGAACTTGTGAAGATGGTGATGAGTGGCACAGTGGCTCAGTGGTGAATACTGCTGCGTCCCAGTGCCAGGGACCCAAGTTCAATTCCACCCTTAGGTGACTGCCTAAGAGGAGTTTGCATATTCTCCCTTTGTCTGCATGGGTTCCTTCTCACAGTCCAAAGGTATGTAGGTTATGTGGATTGGCCATGCTAAATTTGCCCATAGTGTAAGTAAGGTGGATTAGCCATGGGAAATGCAGGGCTAGAGGGATAGGGGGCGCTTGGTGGAATGCTCTTCAGAGAGGTGGTGTAGACTAGATGGGCTGAATGGCTTGCTTCCACACTGTAGGGATTCTATGATTCATCACAGCCCACATTATTACTCACTGATGTTAGGGAGGCACTTTGAGCCAAAGTTAGCAGAGGAATGGCCAAAAATTCTATTTGAGGACCTTATCACTTTGTGTGAGCCCACTGTAAAGTCCAGTGAGAGGGATGGCCCAATCTGTAAGGATGATGCAAAATGTGGAGGGGAACTTGCAAATGATGGTACTCCCTTGCCTCTGTCACTCTTGTCCATCAAGATTGCAGAGATCACAGGTTT
The DNA here is from genome assembly GCA_024137785.1 of Ginglymostoma cirratum. Taxonomy (NCBI): domain Eukaryota; kingdom Metazoa; phylum Chordata; class Chondrichthyes; order Orectolobiformes; family Ginglymostomatidae; genus Ginglymostoma; species Ginglymostoma cirratum. The sequence continues at coordinate 14,684,540 of JAHRHZ010000041.1, forward strand.
GGGAGATGAGGTTGAAGCAGCTCACTAACTGGAAGACATTGCTGCATCCTGAGGAGCGTAAACTCCAAATTTCCTCTAACTCCAGTATCATTTTCCGATAGTAGCGCCTGTGCCTGAGCCTTGGCTATCTCAACATATATCAGGGATTAGAAGCTGTTCTTATTTCTTGTATTTCAAGGAGCGTAAAATGATTTTCTTGTCAAGAACTTCTCCCAGAGGCTTAACCAGGATAGAAGTTTGAAAGAATGGATTGTAGATGAAAACCTAACTAGGGGACTGGAGACTTGACCTGGTTCCTCAAATGTTGAGAACATTGGTACAGATGGAAGCAATCTACCTGACATGGACCTTAAGCCTAAGACTAGAGGAGATGGATGTGATGTTAATAAGTTGGAGATGGACAGGAAATGGAAAATGTCTCCCTTTCTCCCTTTCAATTGCTGATTATCTGCCGATGTTATAGCAGTCAATCTAGATATGTAGATCAATCTATTAATGTTTTCTTGTCATTTGATTCTGTTATATTCTTAAACAACTCCAAAAGGCTTGCCTAGATATTTTTGCCAGTAAAATACGCATATTAGCCACTTACAGGGGCAGTGATAGTCAGGGGTCTGAAAACGTACAATAAATTTAAAACCTAACTGAAATTTCTGACACATATTTGAAAATACTTCACAATTAATATCACACACTGAGTGCCACAGAAATAGAAGGATAAATATTCGGGTCACTCAGTATCTGGACTGCTCAATGATCCATGATTATAGTAAATCTTACTATTTAAAAAAAAAACTTGTTAAGCATTTCCTTATGTGTTCTTTGCTTAAGTAGCAATTGTTGTGCCAAACTGTAATTTAATTCATTCTTCTCAATCAGTAAACGTTCTACTTTAACACACTTAGTTGCTGATGGTTTGATCTTTTATGAAATGTAGGAATCCTGAACTTTGTCTCCAAGTAAACATTTCATACATTTTTTCCGGAGACAAAATGAATAATAATTTTTCAAGTTTCCATGAGCAAATGTGTGAAATGCACGGAATCCGAAAAATAGTAGGGGTTGGACCAATGTGTTCAACCTAAAACGTGGCAGGAAAGAGATACTCTGCAAAAGATTTCTTTCTTGCGTAACTTCACTGACCCCATTACTCACACACAAATAAATCAATGGTGTTAGTTCCAGTAATCGGTTGATTCTTATCACTTGGGAAACTTACTGTGATTGCATCACAGATATTAATCCTGTGTAGCAAATAGTGAAGCAATGTAATGGAAAGTCATAACTGGAAACTGATGGCATACTACAATACAAGCTGAAAATGCAGCCACAAAAAGTCCAAAAAATGAAATAAAACTGTTTTAGGAAATGTTGCAGTTTATTTGGGAAATCTGAACAATCTCATTTCAGAATGCAGATGGATGCGAACTATCCAAGATCTTGTCTAATGACTTCCAATCACCTCTGAATCCTGAGATGAGTTTATTAATTTATAATCCCTCCTAGTTTGTTTAGCTAAACTATCTGTAGCATATTTTAAAATGGCAAACTCAAAACTCTGTCAACTGAAATCTGAATATTAAGGAAGTTATAGGAGCCAAATTGCCAGATTTCAAGTAAGCAACATTACAAGGAAGGTCTACCAGTCAGCCTCAATGACAAGTCAAGTTGTTTGTTCTCATTTCTAATGTTTATTGTCCAGGATGTTGTGTGAGAAAAAGGAGACGAGCTTCAGTACGTGTTGAAGATTGTAAGAGTTAACACGTAATAGAGATTCAATGAAAGCACATTTCCATCCTCTGTAGTCAGCAAATGATTACTGGAAGTGGCAGGGAGGTATGATGTCTCTATGTGAAATTTGCACATATAGGCCCAAGGGAAAACAGTGAACCTAACATTTTGGAAGTATGGTCAATAACTACCGTAAATACCTAAACTCAGAGTAAAGACATGGAATGTTATACAGTATTATAGATCATTCAGCCATTTGTGTCTAAGCCACCTGTTTAAAAACTCTCCATTTAGTCCATTCCCCAGATTTTTTCCCCCATAGGTCTAAAATTGTATCATTTTCAAGTAGAAATCCCTTTTGAGAGTTACTATTGAACCTGGTTTTACTGATCTTTCAGGCAGCGCATTCTAGATCATAATAATTTGTTGCATAACAATTTCCCCCCTCATGTTGTCTCTCGTTCTCCAGCCAATTATCTTAACTCTGTCTTTGTCAGCTTATTAATCCTTCTTTCACTGGAAACAGTTTCTCCTTATTTTCTTTCATCAAGTTCCTTCTATTAAATCTTGCCATAAATTAAAACTCTGCACTGAAAAAAAAAGCAGGCCCAGTTTCTCTAGTATTTTCCACATTACTGAAAACTTTAGCCTTGGTAGCATTCTAATAAATTTCCCCTCTACCTGCTGTTGGTCACAATGACATTACTGAAGTGTGGTACCAAGATGCTCCAGCTAAGGCCAAATCAAAGAATTAGAAAGTTTCAGCATCATTTTCTAATCAAAACCAGAATTTGCAAAGACAAGATCCCATACGCCTTCTGAAATTGTCTTTCAAAGACTTATGCACACACACTACCAGACCTCTTTATTCCTGAGCCCCCGGTAAAATTGTTTCATCAGTCCAATATTCAAAAAGTCTGTTCATTACCTTGGAGTCACATTGGACCTAAAGCCAAGCTTCAGACATCATATTCACATGATCACTAAAACCACCTTTCATCACCTCTATTTCATTGTTCAACTTCACCTTATCTCACTCATCTGTTGTTGAAACCTTCATTAATGCCCTTGTTTGTTTTTGACATGATTATTCGATCGGATTCCTGGATGATTTCCCACAGACTATCCTCTGTAAACTATTAACATGACATGAGCCACTTTGGAATGTGAATTTTCATTCATCCTGTTCCTTGTCTGTTTCCCTTTCTTCTCGGCCTAAGAAAATCCTGGTCCCATTATGGAGAAGTCAAATATCACTCTTTCAATTTCCTTAGCTCGACTTAGGGGCAGTGACAATGTTGTGCATTCTCTGTGCACTGACTACCGCATCTCTCCTCACAGATATGAAGGGAAACTGTGGGAGATATTTGCTCGATTTTCAGGATTTTCAAATCCTGAAGCTCAACTCCGCAAGGACGTATGATCAACCAAAACTATTCACACGGTTGAAGAATGGAATGGATGTGGATTGGAGATTTATGTAAGCTGTGTGTGAAAGAGGAAAGAATTTTCATGACAGAATAAACAGTGGAGAGCCAAACAGGGATTGGAATATCTTTTACAAAACGCTCAGAATTGGCACAGAGTAGGAAATAAATATTTGTTTGTTTAAAGAAAGTAATTAAAACTGAATTCTATGTTAGTTTGTATATTAGTATATTCAGTCCTTTAAGCGGCTGGAATTGTTGTTGTAAGTCAGTAAAAGGAGCCACAATTAGAACGTTGGGGTTTTTTCACTGTCTCGCTGATCTTTCCTGTGTAACTTTGCATACTGAAGTAGTGGCTTGGTTGTGATCAGCAACAGCAAATGCTCTGTTTAAATTCTGCTCACACAACTGACTTTGAACAACACATTTTGGAACTTAACTACTGTCCAGTCAATGAGTGGAGTGTATGTAATAAAAGTCAGAAGGATAACAATCTTTTGTGTAAGGAACAAAATAAAACACTTTCTTAGTCAGACCATATGATTGAAATTTGGAAGTTGTGAATTGTATGTATATAACTATAGCCTCTGTTTACTTTGAAGTCTTGAAAAGTGCCCTGGTGTTTGAATCCACAAAGAGCGGTATGATACACCAACTTAAATCACACACAGCAAGCCATGAGATGCTAAGTGTACAGGGTAGCAAGGGATGCTCTCTGTATTGTTTAGTTTAATTCTAGAAATGTCAGGGGGAGATAGAAAAATAATACATTTTCCTGTTTTCAAATGGACTTGTCCAAAATGTTTTACTTGTTGGTGAGCCAAAACAGATGGAAAATTTAATACTAAAATGGAAAGAGGACTGTTTTAAGACTAAGGACAATGGAAGGTATTGCCCCAGTTTTAAAAAGCAAGTTATGGAATCTCATTGTAAGTTGTGCTTACACTGCTGCTTTGTTCAAGCAGTGGGGGAAGCTGTAGATATCAGGAGGTGAGATTCGACCAGCAACACATTGCTGATTGTTTTGTGGAACTTGATCAGATACGGGTGCTAAAGGCCAACACCCTGACAACAACTATCTGAATGGCTCCTCGGTAGCTGAACAGCTGGTGGGTGTGCACAATACTTTAGACTGCTGAAAGATGATACATCTTCCTTTCCAGTAAAATACCTTGAGCCTGAAGAAAGCCAGTTTACTTTCTCCCACAATTTATTGCTTTTAAGCACTAAGTGAGAGCCTTTAAAATATGTCAACACATTGCTCTGTGCTCCCTATGAACAAACAAAAGAATCTGAAGAGAAAGATCAGAGAGCTGAAAGATTAAGGAAACAAACATAAAGACTGGTGCTATTGAACTGTTTCCGCAGTGTTTCTTTTCTCTCCACACATAACATCATGTTTTTTTGTCTGTCTGTGTCACAAAATACATTCAAGGTAATTCACCCTCAGTAATTACTTTTGGGGTCCTTTAACACAGTTGGCTGGATGGCTGGTGTGCAAATGCAAAATGACACTCTCTCACCAACAACATGGCTTCAATTCCTGCATTGGCTAAGGTTACCATGTAGGAACCTCTTTCCCAACCTTTCCCCTCACCTGAGGTTTAGTGATACTCAGGTTAAAGCACCATGAGTTGTCTCTCCCTGATGGAAGAGCAGCCCTATTGTCTGGTAGGACTATGGTAACTTTACCTTTGAATGGGTCAGGTGGAGGGTATATCTCACTTCCATTGTGCAAAGTCCAATTAGAGTGTGGCTGATTGGCTCAACTAGCAGCAGTCAGGGAATTAAGAAATTACCCTTGAATGGGTATATAGGGATTGTAAATATACAGGGATTGATGGGACTTGATGGCCTAGTGGTATTATTGCTGGATTGTTAATCCAGAGACCCAGATAATGTTCTGGGGACCCGTGTTTGAATTCCACCACGGCAGATGGTGGAATTTGAATTCAATATATATCTGGAATTAAGTATCTAATGATGACCGTGAATCGATTGTTCAAAAAAACCCAACTGGTTCACTAATGTAATTTAGGGAAGGAAATTGCCATTCTGACCTGGTCTGGCCTACATGTGACCTTTAGGGAGGGAAACTGCCATCCTTACCTGGTCTGGCCTACATGTGACTCCAGACCCACAGCTATGTGGTTGATGCTTACCTGTTCTCTGGGCAATTCAGTATGAGCAATAAATGCTGCCCAGCCGGCTACACCCTCATCCTGTGAATGAATAGAGGAAAAAATAAAATCATCCTGTTGCTGTTTCTTTATTTTCCCTTGAATGAAATGATAAACATTATGTGGCCTCTCCGTTGGATCCATAAGATTCCATTGCTATATTTTGAAGAAATGCAAGAGAATTCTCCTAAGTATCCTGGCCCAGCAGATTACCTAGTTATTATTATTTTACTATTTGTGAGATGTGGATGTGTTCAAATTGGCTGCCATGTTTCCTACGTTACAGTAATTACTACATTTCAAAGGAAAGGTTCTTTGTTGGCTGCAAAGGACCATGATATATCCTAACGTCAAGAAAATGGTTGTATAAATGCAAGTTACTTCTTTTCTAAGAGGTATTGGGTCAAAAAAATCCCACTGGAGTTACTCCAGAATTAAAACATCTCTGTTCCTGGAAGCAAATGGAGGGTTTGAGTTATAAGGACAGGCTGGATAGGCTGGGATTTTTTTTGACTGAAGCAGAGGAGGTTGAGAGGTGAATTTATAGAGGTTTATTAAATCATGAGGGGTACAGATAAGGTGAATGGTAGGTTTCTTTTCCCTAGAGTGGGAGATTTCAAGCACAGAGTGAGAGGTGAGAGGAGAAAGATTTAAAAAAGACATGAGGCGCAACTTTTTTACACAGCCTGTGGTTCATGTGTGGAATGAACTTCCAGGGGAAGTGGTGGATGCTGGTACAGTTACAACATTTAAAAGACTTTTGCATAAGTAAATGAATAAGAAAAGTTTGGAGGGAAAAGGGACAAGTGCAGGCAGGTGGGACTAGTTTAGTCTGGGATTACAGTTTGCACAGACTGGTTGGACCGAAGGGTCTGTTTCTGTGCTGTTTGACTCTAAGATTGATTTGTGGATTGGAGCTTTGTGATGCATGGAGGGGAAGAGGGGGAGTATTGAACCTAAGGAGCTTTCAACATCTGCAGGAAACCTGGGGATTGCAAGAATCAATTTGTAGAGGATGAGGCAAAATTACTTGTGAACAGTTGGACTTTGCATTGTTACTAGTAAGAAAACAAGCCAATTTTTGTTACCTATAATTTCCATAACTTGAAGTTTGGATTTTTCTTTTACAATTTGCATATTCCTTGGAAAGTACACACCTTAGCCAATAACTGAAATTAATTCCAGAATCCTTTTTTGCGACCTGTATGAAGATTTTAAAACAAGAAATCAGGTTCTGGTTGTAGGAAGAATATAGTTGATGTGTTGGCATCTCTCAGAAGCAAGAATTAACTGCTTGAGGATGGTCAGTGTTTGATGTTAGTGAGCAATATAAGTTGATGATTTGATGCGTCCATTTAATGCGAAGAATGAAATGTTGAAAATAAAAGTGGGTGGGCACAATGGAAAGATAAAAGAAGGAGAAACAAACTCGGGAACAAAAGAAAATATTATATTGAGAAAACATCAAGCACAATTTACTGTAATGGATTAATCTGTGTTGGTTGGCTGCAGTCCAGCTGTAGTGTGAAAAGCTTGTACAAACCAGTTGGGCAGAAGTGATTGTGAATTTGGCAAAAGGAAGAAAGCGTGCAACCTATGATTTGGAACAAATCTTTGGTAACGCAAAGGAAGATTGTGAGAATGTCACTGGCTGATAAAGTCTGTTTGATCTTTGCCACAGCTGGTGTCCTGGGGGGAGATTACAGCCAGGTGGCTGGGGTTAAGCCAAGTTTCAGACCATAATGTGCTGATTGTGAAGAACTGAAGTTGGCTTATAAAGATAATTAGATTGAAATGTATGGTCAGCATTATTTCCCAATAGCCTGACCTGTGGAATAGTTTAACCCTCTAGTCCAAAACATGCTATTTGATGCAATAAAGAAATGAGTGTTACAACTGAAGAGTATTTGTGTATGCCCTGCATGTCTGTTTGTCCAAAGCCTCAAACAAAGGCTTTCTGACTGATCTAATTAAGAACAGTAGAAACTCTGAGCCAAATTGTTGTGTCAGATTAGGGAGAATTCAAGTTCAGAAAGTGCCTCTGATGTTCTACTTTTTGTCATGGAGTGGAGTGGTTGGGGTGCAATAATTCTGGGTGACAAGAGGGGAACAAGATTTCTATCCCAAGAAACAGTTCAGAGAGGCTGTGGAACAAAAGGAAGCATTGAGAAAATGCCACCTGATGAATTTTGTTTGATCTTTGTCATAGCCGGACCCTCAAAGCTAACTACAACTAGACGGCTGTGGTGATCCAGAGTTTCACATGGTAATGCACTAATTGTGAAACTGAGTTTTTACCTTGGCTTAGGAAGATCAATAGATGGAAAATGTTGTTTCCCAACAGGCTGTCATAAAGTGGTCTCTGGTTTAGCGACATGGTGTCAGTGCCACACATGAACGCCAGGGGTGGGGTTTGTTGGGTAGGGGTTGTAGTTTACCTCTTTGTGGTTCACGGGTATTTTAACTAAAGGTGTATCAGTGGAACTCAGTGCCATGAGTTGCATGATCTGCAGTGTGTGGGAAGTCTTAGACACTTGTGGCAGCCTGGATGACCACGTCTGCAGGGAGTACCACATGTTTGTCCAGCTTGAGTGATGCTTAAGGAAGTGCAGACAGAGGAAGAAGAGATGATCAACAGTCAGAAGATGGGATGCAGGCAGCTAGTCCATAAATCCCCAGAGTGCATCTCACTTAACGACAGTCTTTCTGTGTTGGAGCATAGAGAGAGTGATCGTTTTTCTGGGAAGTGCAGCCAGATCACAGCTGTTCAAGGGGGAGCAGAAAGAGAGGAAGAGAAATAGTGGTAAGAGACTCAATATGGATGAGTTAAGACAGCACAGGTGGGTGTACAAGAATGGCCAGGAAAGACTTGTGAGGGGGAGATAAAATCTAAAAGTTTAATTGAATTTTTCAAGAAGGTGACTAGGTGTGTACAGTTTAAATGGATTACTGTAAGGCTTTTGACAAGGTCTTGCATGGGAGACTGGTCAAGAAAGTACGGATCTTTGGTATTTAGGGCAGTTTGGAAATATGGATCCAAAATTGGCTTAGTGGCAAGAGGCAGAGGGTGATACTCAAAGGTTGATTTTGGCACTGTTGCAAGGTTTGTTGCTGGTGTGACTGGGACAGGAACACTAGCTGATTATTCCCTTCTCTAAATCAGCTGAAACTTGTACAATTCGACTTGAGAGTGGTTAAGAAACAGTATAGGTTGAATTATGCTTCATTATTGCTTTGCTTGTAGGTGTGAACAATGTGACGGTAAGACAAAAATTAAACAGAAAAGCCAAATTTCCACAGGCGATTCAAATGAATTTTGTTTGCCACTCTACCAGAAGAATGTGGAGGCTTTGGTGAGGGTACAGAAATGAATTACCAAGATGTTGCCTGGTTTGAAGGATATTATCTATGAGGACAAATTGGACAAATGTGGGTTATTTTCACTTGAACATCGAAGGATGATGGGCGACCTGATAGAAGTTTACAAAATTATGAGAGGCATAGATAGAATGAATAGTCAGAGTCTTTTTCTCAGGGTAGAAATGTCAATTACAAGGACATTGGTTGTATGTAAAAGGGGGATTGTTTAAAGGAGAAGTGAGAGGCAGTTTGAAAGTGCCTAGAATGCCAGAGGAGGTGATGGAGGTGGATACAATAGAATTGTTTAAGAGGCATCTTGATACATGTGAATAGGCAGGAAAAAGAGGGATACAGACAGCATGGAGGCAAAAGACTTTTAGTTTAGAAAGGTGTCAAGTGTTAGCACAGGCTTGGTGGGTTGAAGGGCCATTTCCTGTACTGTACTGAACTTTGTTCTTTGTTCTTGTTCTTTGAATTAGCCAACTCGCATACTTAACAGAAATGCATGGGAGAGCCATGCAGGAATATACATCAAGCATGGGAGAGCCATGCAGGAATATACATCAAGCATGGGAGAGCCATGCAGGAATATAAATCAAGCATGGGAGAGCCATGCAGGAATATACATCAAGCATGGGAGAGCCATGCAGGAATATAAATCAAGAATGGGAGAACCATACAGGAATATAAATCAAGGTCCTACAATATACTTAAGACAGGAATGCAGTTTTAGTTTTCCACTGGGTGGAATAAGCAAGCCCTGTCAGTGGGATTGAATGTACAGTACAAGAGAACAAAAGCACTGGATTGGGGATAGGCGATTCAATCCCTCCAATCTACTTCAATGTGTGATACGATATTAATGGATCCGACCACGGCTTCAACTCCAGTTTTCGACCTGCTCCCCAATAACCCTTGACTACACATGGAGTGCACAAACCAGTGACCCTTAAAGAGACAGGCAGAAGAATAGTTTAGGAAAATATGATGGCAGTTTTATCTTTTAGCAAGTTTTGCTGGCAGCAGAAGAAAGAGTGTTGTGTTTCTACTGATTCTTTGTTTTTGGCCATGTCCCTTTAACATCTCCCTGCTTGTTTGGCTTCACAGATGATTCCTGATTTACAGATTTTCCCTTTGATCGATGAGTCAACTACTCAGACCAGTTGCTGATGATATTGTATATAATTTACTGCTCTCCCTTTTTTTATTTTTTTTTATTCATTCATTCATGGGATGAGGGCATCACTGACCAGGCAGCATTTATTGCCCTTCCCTAATTGCCCAGAGGGCAGTTCAGAGTCAACCATATTACTGTGGGTCTGGAGTCACATGTAGGCCAGACCAGGTAAGAATGTCAGTTTTCCTCCCTAAAGGACATTAGTGAACCAGATGGGTTTTTCTAACAATCGACAATGGATTGACGGTCATCAATAGACTCTTAATTCCGGATATTTATTGAATTCAAATTCCAACATCTGCCGTTGTGGGAGTCAAATCCAGGTCCGCAGAATGTTATCTAGGTCTCTGGATTAACAGTCCAGCGATAATACCACTAGGCCATTGCCTCCCTGTGTTGGGTTTGGTAGCATGGGGACATTGAATTCGGCGGTTGGAGAGACCCCGCTGTGTTCCTATCACTGCCCAATGAAGACCAGACTTCATGCCCTGTAGACTGTCTTATTCCATGCTGCCAATTGATATTCTTAAGTGGAAAATAAATGCCACTCTGGGGCCCTCATCCCTCTACCACAGCATTTACCCAGTGAAAAATCTGGAAAGCAAATCCTAGAATGTGCGCTTGTTGCAACCTTGGGTTAACATGGGAGGTGCAGATGGGTTTGGGAGCTTGGGAAGAATCTTGTTATCAAGCATTCGTTACTTGAATGAGGTAACTGGTATCAAAAAAGGAGGAGTCTGCTGAGATATATCCCTCTGCCCTTATTATTGAAAGTTTTGCTAAAGTCCTTCAGGGAAGGGAATCTGCCATCCTTACCTTGCCTGGCCTACATGTGACTCCAGACCCACAGCAGTGTGGTTGACTCCTAACTGACGTCTGGGCAATAATTGGTGACCCTGTCAATGACACCCACATCCCATGAATGAGTTAAAAAAAGCTCTCCCCCTCTTCCTCAATCCCAATTCCACAAACTGCGTTCCCCTTCCCATAAATCGCATCTATTTGGGTCCCCATGCTGATCCTTGGGTTGGTGTAGTTTTGACAGCAGCCATTATCTTAGAAGTATTAAAAACTGAAAGAACTGCGGATGTTGTAAATCATGAACAAAAACAGAAGTTGCTTGGAAAGCTCAGCAGGCCTGGCAGGGCCTGTGAAGAAAAAATCAGAGTTAACGTTTCAGGTCTGCTGACCTGGTTCTGAGGAAGGGTGATCAGACCCAAAAAATTAAGTCTGATTTCTCTTCACAGATGCTGCCAGACCTGCTGAGTTTTTCCAGCAACTTCTGTTTTTGTTACTACCTCAGCAGTGGTGCTGTTCAGCGATGAAGAACTGCTGGCCTCTGGTTAGCAGCTCCTGACAGGCAGGACATCTATTGCCTCCAAATGGCTTGATCTCAGAGAAGGCCCATTGCTGACCAATGAATTGCCTGATTGGAACTTAATGCTCTTCCTGAAAAATGTCTTTTGAGAAAGAGGCGACACAGTGCTCTCACAACCTCCAGCATCCATTAAATAACTGCCCATTTAGTTAGTACCATCACTGTGGGTAATCTTCTACATGGTCGATTTGAAAATCACCCCAAGTAATGACATATTTATACCACAAGAAGAGCCATGTCAAATTCAGTTTCATCTGTTTACTCAATGGTAAATTTCAGGTTTTATATTTCAGTTGGAAAGCACTAGATTGAGTTAATTTGCTTAAGCACAATATCTATTATTCTGCCAATAAACATTTGTTTCCAGGACATAATGAGAGTCTTGGCAGACATGTGCAGCCGAAGAATAAGTATTGTCATACTGAAAGATAGATAAAAATGTCTATTTTTCTGATTAAAACGTATGTTGCCCTGTATTTCTCTGACACTATAGCAGATCAAAGTGACTTAGTCTGAGAGGTTACTGGACAATTGCTTTCAACGAAAGGTTAATTAAGATAAGACTGTTTGCAGTTGAGATACCAGGTAGTGTCTCAAAATGCTTTGATAATATCCATTTGGTCTCTGTCAAGAGAGATTGGACTCAGTAACTGCACAGGTTCAACTGAGGCTGCACCACTTCAAGCTGTTATTATGGTCTGGAATGCCCCAGCCACTTCAACTGGGAATGTTAAATTAGTTCAGACATTGCCCAGGATAAAATGGTCTGCTTTGATCATGTAAAGCATAAATTTGTGCATAAATTGCGAGACATTAGTTGAACACATGTGACTCAGAGCTGTTGCAGCTAAGCAAACAGACTGAGGGATAAGCATTCATCTTGGACAGTAGCACTGAACAGGTGCTATCACATTTTCCCCCTGCTTTACAGTCCGTCAATTCCATTGACTTCACTGTTGAGGTGATGTGCCATCACTACGCTATGCTGATGTGCAATGAATTTTGACCCTCGAATGCCCATATTCCAACTTGTTATCAAAGTGCTTCATATTTAATATTTTTGACGACTTGAGTTATGAAGGATTGTGGAAAAATGAATGTATTTCAAATTATAATTGAACATCTGGACTAAGTTTGAAAAAAAAAATCACTGAAAAGCCTTTGGGACATTGAAATCTGTTGTTTTAAACAGAGCTTCTTAGACATCATTTAAGTTCAGATAATGGCATGAATGTACCCAATGGGAAAAAAGATCACTTTTTTACAACTGGGTTTTGTGTCAGTTCTGTTAGTGTTCGTGGTAATGATGTTTGTGTTTGGATTTTTTAGTTGGGGGAAGCCTGCTACAGAACAAGTTTTTCAGCCTTTGTCTCCTGTCATTGAAATATCCTTGCTGCGAGATCAGGGTGAAACCTAATGGTCTTCTGGAAGAGTGACTGAACAAACTTCTCAATGTTGTATTTCCAGAGCACGCTAAGTTTGCCAGGACTCTACAGACAAATGTGTGTGATTAATAACTTGACCACGTGTGAAAGAACACAAGATTAACAGATTTTGGAACTTCCCACAACTTACGCTTATACCTTCAAGAATAACTACCAGAAGTTTTTTCTTATAGCAAATCTCTGCAGAGAGAAATCCATTTGTTTTTATAAGCATATGTGAACATTCATGTGTGTATTCTAGGTTAGTTAGAGAAGGTAGTATTTATATTTTTATATACAAATTTTGAATGTTAACAAATTCAACATTGTCATTGAATGGGTTTTGTTTTATAATAAATCAATAATTTTGCGTCTATTGAAGTAATTTGGATCTTTTCATTCTATGTCTAAAATAGGGAAAGCATGTGATGGACCATATTGGAAATTGAATATAATATTTTTATTTTATGTTGAAAATGTTGGAATAGTGGGACAAGAGCGACAGTGCACTCCTCCCATCTTAGCTGTAACAAGTTACACTTGAATACTCCACTGTCCTGTGTTGTTATCTGTCCTGCAGCGTCAGTACTTATGCAATATTGGACCAGATTTTAACTATCAAAGTAATGTTGATACTATAGTGCCCGTAATTATTTATGAAAAAATATGGTGGAATGAGGGTAGCATGAATCTTGCCGCTGCTCCTGAGTAGTACCCGACAAGTACCCAAATAGAAAAGATTTGGAGGTATACGGGCCAAATGCAGGCAAGTGGGTCTAGTTTGGTTTGAGAACATGGTCAGAATGGACTAGTTGGACCGAAGAGTCTGTTTCCATGCTGTATGACTCTAGACTCTCTGACTCATGATTAAATGCTGCAACAATATCAGACAGCAGGCAGATTTATGATGGAACTCAAAAATCTGGAAGCTGCTGTCCAATTTGTGCTCTTCTGCCGTCTTGCTGTATGCCTCACCACTTAAAAACGTTGCTAGGCATGACATTACTGTATTTGCACAATAGATACAGGTGAAGCTCATCACATTAAGCTGTCAGTCATTTCAAGTGTTGGTACCCTATTAATGATATGATAAATCTTAATTACTGTCATCTAATTATTCTGGCACTGAAGATGAACAATTATAACTACGGATCCTCAAACCATCAGGTTTTAACATGTTGGAGATTTTGAAATTTAATACAATTACTATTTTAAATTTTCTTTCTATCTCTTCTTCTCTCACCCAATTTTTCTTTCCATCTCCTTATTTCTCTTTCTATGCATAATTTGACATTCAATTCATTGAATCCTCGTTCTTTCTTCCTTCACTTCACTTCATTTCCTTCTCAATCCTTGGAGATACACAGTTGATTGGCATATTCACTCAATTCTAAGATGCCTGGTTTCTCTTGCCAGTGTAACTTTTGATTCTAAACTGGAACAGGAACCTGACACCCAAAGTACCAACTGGAGCAACTGCATTTCCTCGCACTGCTAACACTATTACTGTTTCCCTAGTGAACTTTTGCTGTCCACTTGCTGCCTGCCACTCACTGTCACGTTCCCAACCACTTGTCAACTTTTTTCTGTTTGTCAGCTGTCTTCCTGCCCTGCTCCTCACCTTAATCCCAACCTGCTCACTTACCATTAGGCTTATCCTTCTTGACCATGTTCTCCTCCCCTCTTACCACCTTGCCCACCACAAATGAAGCAGCAGGGGCATAGGAGAGGATCGGTGGGGCAAACGAGGAGGTGAAGTGTTGGGACCAGGACAGTGAGTGGAGGGAAAGTGAGGGAGTAAGAGATTAAGAGTGGAGTGGCAAACAGGGGTGCAAGCAGATTGGCGAGTGGGTAACAAGAGGGATGACAAGTAGGTAACAATGTGGTGAGCAGGATGGCCAGCAGGTGGTGGGACAGACAAGTATGGCAGTGAGGGGTCAGGAGTGGAGCAATGAGTGGGTTGGCAAGTAAGCAGTGGGCTTCTGAGGGGAATGACAAGTGAGTCAGTGATGAACCGGGAGTGGGCAGCTACTGGGGTGGTGAGGAGTTGGGACTGGATCAGTGAGGAGAATGTAGCAAAAACAGTGTTTTTTTCGGCCGAACCTTGCCTGATTTACACTATTCCTCCTACTGGAAGCAACCTCACTGTGGATAACATGCACTGCAAATGCATGTGAAGTGAGTGTACTCTCTGCAGTCGCAGAGTCAACAAACACAGCCTTCTCTCACTGCAACATTGTCAGTTTGTACTTTTAGGGACTTTCCGTGCTAAAAATATTATGAAACTAAGTATGTAAGGGCAAAGGTGCATAACGGCAGAAGATCTGAACTACAGAACAAAGTAAATTAGTCTAACTCTTCCTTGTTGCTTATTGTTTCTGTCTTTGTCAATGCTTGAAAAACTGGACATCGTGAAAATTCAGAGTAAAGTGATCTGTAGCTGAAGGAGATCAGAAAGAGATTAGTCCAGAGCTCTGGTAGATTCCAAGAAATTGGCTTTTATGTAGGAAATGCTAATTATTGAATCTAATGAAGACTTTAAATGACTCCTAGCAGAGGAAACTTATCTAACTGAGATGTGAATAGATTTGCTGAGTTGCATGGACAGTTATATTTTCTTGATTGACATTTTTGTCCCAATGAGATTCTGTATTTTCTTATTATGCTATGGGTGAACATCATAGAAACTTTCCAGCCTGATGTTGACTTTAGTATTTCTGTTCTTTTGTTAAGCAAAACTGAATTGCATAGAAATTTTGGCAAGCCATTTGTCATAGTTGAATTAGTTCTCAGATTCAGGTCAGGTAGTTTGTTTCAAAAACAGTGAAGCGCAATAGCAGCTTGTAATAGACAGGAACATTGTCTAAGTATTGAAAGAGAAAGTGCCAGTTTTAAAAACAGTAATGGTGCACAATAGAGATGTTAGTACAAGCTGGACCTCTGTCTAAGTATATCACAAACCTCTCAAGCAACTTTTCACCTGATCATAGATGAGTGCTCAGTTTGGTGAGCAGCAGGGCACAGACCTTGGTTGATAAAACTCCAGCATTGGCTACTGTTGCAGCCTCTGTGAGTTTCAAATGAAGATTGATAATAATGCAATGAAGTGAAGAGTTCATGGGTGACATCATTATGCCCTCTTGGTGCTAATTCACTGGTTCATGATGTAGACATGTAATAAAACCAAGCAGTAGACAGCAATTCATTAGCAGTGGAGAGAGAATGACTAGTTTAAAGCAACTCTCCAGCTAAAATATTAACTTAAAGTCTTTCCACTCATTAAATGAAGCAAGATCTCTCTGCCAACAGTGCATTGTCTTATACTGGTGCACTTTTGAGAACCTTATTCCACACAGGCTTCAAAACATTCATTTAAAATGCAGGTATGATTACTTACTAGATAGGAGTCAATGGTAAAAGCTGTCATTCTTATTGGACTTTATCTAGCAATCTAACATAGTTATGAAGGTTTCTGGACATTCAAAAAAGATAAACTTGAAATGCTAGCAATCAATGATAAATTTGCCCTTCAATTGCGGACAGATTCAACCATTTTCAAAACACATGCGTTGTTTCAATCATAAACATGTGTCAAAATGATTTCTGGTACAACTGGCTTTTACTTGCTCCCTATTGAAGTAGAAATAGAGGAACCAAAGTTGGAACCACGGACAAGTTCACAACTTCTACAGTAGAGTCCCACAAAGTTTTTATCTTGGGCCTAGTAGAGGTCACACTATATTATCAGAAGTGTCCATATCTCAACTGGAAGAAACCATAAGAATGAAAGTGTTGCAGATATTTTCTAATCAGCCTGTTCAGAGATGTTATTACACACCCCTGGAGTAAATAGGACTTGAATCCAGGCCTCTCGGGTCAGAGATAGGGACAATTCCACTGCACTGCAGGTGTCCCCAGTGTCTGTTGTAATAGGACATTTGTCTTCAAATCATTTGATATGAACATGGTATTTAGGTTCTTTATGAAGTTTATTGCTGCACAGTCTGTAATAAGTGCCCACTCAGGAACAGATTGTGTTCTTTGCCACTGAAATGAAAAATCTATTTCTGTACTGTTCCAACAGTTGGCAGGGAGGTAACCAGAAAGACCACAAAAAGAATACCATTCTGTGTGATCTCTGTTGTTTGGTTTGTTTCTTGGTCAAATCTAAATCCATTCCACAGACATTTTAAGCATGGTTTGGGTTCCCTGCTTGGCTAAAGAGCTTTCGAAAGGAATAGGATGGATAGAACGGTCTCGACCTGAAATGTCAGCTTTCCTCCTCCTCTGATGCTGCCTGGCCTGCTGTGTTCCTCCAGCTCCACACTGTGTTGGGAAGGATTAAGACTTTTCCGTGTTTGTGTCATGTTAACTGATCTTTAGTATGGTATTTGAGATCGCCAATACAGGTAGCCTCAGTGTCCTTGATTGTAAAGGATTAAAAGAAATAACAAGCCCAAGTGCCTGCTGCTGATCACTGCCCTGTTGAAGTGGTGTTCCTGTTTGGGCGTTTTGACTGGGGGTAAGGTTAGAGCTCATTGTGATCGTCCATATCATTAGATTACCTGACAATAACTGTGGTATAGACTCATGTGAAAAAGTTGGTGTAGTTGAAGAGTTGTCAGCACACCTTGAACTATATAGCTATGGACAAAAATCAGAAAAGGAAAAATTAATTTCATATTCATAGATCCCTGAAATTGATATTTACAATGAAAACCTCGACAGACATTGTAAATTGATAGCACCAAAGTAAACAAAGTGCTCATTTACGCAAAAACAGTTTAAATTTCAGGCCTTGATGTATCATTACAGCTTGAATATAAGGATATTCAGCTCTCTAATTCTCTGTGTAAAACTAAGTAACAGAGACCAGAAGGGCGTAACTCAGCTACACTGTTTTTCTCAATGGCAGGAACACAATGAGTACTGTCTGTATCCCTGATCCTGATCTGTCTAAATGGTAATAGTTGCATTTATATACTGCCTTGTCTTGTCAACATTCCAAAGCTCAACACGCAATCAATAACTTTGTAGTGTGGTGAATATGTCTGCTTAGGAGGACATCATTAAATCAACTTAACATGATGAACATTTGGTAGTGGCATAGGTTGGGGAAGAATGTTAGACAGGACACTAGTATAAGTCTCCAGTTTGTTCAAATTTAATGTCATGAAACTGTAAACATCAACCTGAACTATTTAAACAGATCACTTCCAAAGGCTGACATCTCAAACCAAGTGGCAGTCTCTCAGTAATCCTGTAAGGAGACTTCAACCCAGATTATTTAGACTCAGAGATGGGAGTATGACTGAGCGATCTAAGTTCTTCCACTGATGCCTTAGCACACTCACCAGGAAAGATCAGATGAGAACAAAACTAAAATGACCCCTGCTGCCTTCCATTTTGGCCCAAATCTTCTGTTCTGTTGATTGTTGAAGACCCGATATATGACAGAAAATGCATGTAAGAACACTAATGAAATCGTGATGTATAGATCTACTGGAAACTGCCCGGGAAGTTTAAACTTCCAATAGGGTGACTCCCTACTGCTGGCAATCTGAGTAAATGTCACTCACTTTGAGCTAGAGCTGGAGACTTGGAAACTTGAGAGAAGTCCACAGTTCTTATCTGAAAAGTTATACAGGAAATGTTAGACAGATTAAAACCTAGGCTATCACCTGGATAACTCCAAATGCTGTCCTTCCCTAAAACTCCCTGACTAGGCACTATTCCCTGACCTGATCCAACTATTCCCAGATTACTTGATTGACCCATAACCTAGTATGAATACCTCTAAATTAATCTTGGATCACCTGAACGTCTGAGCTGAACCACCTACCCCTACCCCCCATCTCCCCACCAACTTGTCCCCCCATCAAACCAGATCAGAATACACCCTTAACTAAACTACCCAACCCAACCTGAACTGACTATCAATGACTCTGTTGCTAATCCTCCACCCATCAGGTCCTATTATCTCCCCACCCTGATTACGCTTCCCTGAACAACCCAACTACTTTCATGGACTGCACACACTGACTATGCCTCTAACTGACCTGGCTACAATCCCTGATGACCCCTCTTGCCAATGCCATGAACCCTGTTGACTACCTGACTAGACTCTGATTACTTGACTATACCCCTCCTGATCATCAGGCTACCCCTTGACCACCCAACTATCCTCCTGGAATGACCCAAGTAGCCAGCTGACCACCCAATGACTGGCAGAGATTAGCATGAATGTCCCATCTTCTCAGCATACTGCCTCTCACCCGAGGTATGGTGACTCTCGGGTTAAACCACCATCAATTGTCTCTGTAATGAAAGAGCAGCCCTAGGATCTGGTGAGACTATGGCAAATTTTGCCTTTTACCTAAACTTCCTCATTGACCAGATTGCTGATTCATTTAACTACCCACCTCATTCACATTCCTACTCACATGCCTGATCATCTACCCAATCATTACCCACCTCCTCACCTCATCTAAGTAACCACGTACCCACCCAATACCTACTCATTCACTGACTTGCCCATACGCCCATGAATTGGTCCACACCTACATGCACACCCATACACCCAACTCAGCCATCTCACCCAATTCAACAGTCTACCCATTCACCCACTCACCCGCTAAGCCACTCACCCCATGAGCCACTCACACACACTCAAACACTGGGCTTTTAGACTTGTCAGAATGCAGCTGCGTGTGCCCTAATGAATGGGGCATGTTGTCACTTCCTTCAAGTCTATTCTGCTCTGAAGGAGGTCTGTGTGAAGCTCTGCATTTCTTCGCCAGTATTGGAAGATTCTAGAAGAAACATGCAGCATTGTTAGGTTGGGAACATCTTTGCACGCTGTAAAAATGAGCAAAGCGTTGCCACTGCTTGGGAGATTCAGGCCATTCCCACATTTGTTTACAGACTCAGACGAAAAATGTACGTGAGTTCTGATGAAAGGCCATCCACCTCAAAGGTTAACACTGTTTCTTTCTCCACAGATGCTGCCAGAGCTGCTGAGAGTTTCCAGGATTTTCTGTTTTCATTTCAGATTCCCAGCATCCAAGGTATTTTGCTTTTGGATGAAAAAATGTGTCCTTGGAGAAGTTATGGAAGAGTTGCCAGCTCAAGTGAATGGAATAGGAATGATACAGTATTTTTAACAACAAAAATACATGAGTAAGCCAAATTCTGCAATTCAATCTTAGAAAACTGACCATATTCAATTTTGCTCTTAAGATTTTTGAATTCTCATTCTGACTACAGTCTTTTAATGCTCCAATTGTATTGTGTACCGGTATAGTTTATATCTGCATACCAATTTGCTTTGAAGTAAGGACATGATCTTTTATTTTCCTGATTTTGTTTCTCACATCTTTATTTCCTCACTTTTCCAGTTCTTGCAAAAAGACCTGGAGAGCACTGAAAGAGTTAACAAGCTCACATTCTCATTGTAACGGATCAATTCATTTGTTCTACCTCGGTTGTTTTATTCATTTTTAGACCAAATATCAAGCCATTGTCCTGAAAGGCATATGCCAACTACCACGTTTCCCAACTGGTGGTACAAAATCTCTTGGCACCACATGCAGTACTTATTGGAAGCTTTTACAAAGCCCTCACATCAAATGTGTTGCTTTGATGACAACTTGTGAAGCTGATTGTAATAGAAACATGTGGGACATGTTATGGGGCCACATTTTTACTTTAATGGACCTTTCCTTTTGCAATCTTTCCTGACGGCCAATACCACAATCACACTATGGTGCATAGCCATAGAGGGGAGACCAGAAAGCAACTAAACCACAGAATCAGTCAGCCTTCCATGGATCTACTGCCTCAGAAGTTAAGATTCAATGAATTCAGTATCATATATAGAGTCATAGAAGCATAGAGTTATACAGCATAGAAACAGTCCCTTTCGTCCAACCAGCCTGTGCTGACCATAATCCCAAACTAAGTTAGACCCACCTGCCTTCACTTGGCACACATTGCTCCAAATATTTCTTATTCATGTACTAATCCAAATGTCTTTTAAATGTCGGAACTGTACCTGCACCCACCACTTCCTCTGGAAGTTTATTCCACACATGTACCACTCCCTGTTTAAATAAAAAATGCCTCGTGTCTTTTTTTAAGTCTTTCTCCTTTCTCCTTAAAAATATTCCTTCTCTTCATGAAATCCTGCACCCTAGGTTTACCATAACTGCTATTCACCTTATCTATACCCCTCGTGATTTTATAAAACCTCGATAAAGTCACCCCTCAACCTCCTATGAAAAACGTTCTAGCCTATTCAGCCTCTCCTTATAACGCAAACCCTCCATTCCCGGCGACATCCTAGTAAATCTTTTCTAAACAGTCTCCAGCTCAGTAATATCCTTCCAAAACAGGGCAACAGGTAGTGGACTCCAGAGAGGCCTCTGTCACTTCTATTATCTCTCATCTGTTTCCCTCCAACAGGGTGGTTCGAGGCAAGGGAAATTCTTTTGTGTTTGGTTAAGATCAATGAGTGAATCAATTCAATGAATCAATGTTCAGTTGCATCGAAGTGTCATTTGAGAGAGTACTATATTGAATTTCTGAATGAAAGCTAACAAGGCTATTTGAATTTGCTGCTCATTTGCTGTGGTTTCATTGGTGAGAGTGCTTGACTCTTTAGCGAACATGGGCCACTGATTGAAACATATGAGTTGCTAACCCTGATCAATGTCAGGCAACGGGAAATTGTCTCCAGCCTATAGTTCTTATATCATTCTGAGTTTCTCCACTTTACTGCTGTTCATATCATGGCTTGTACCTCAATAGCACAAATTGTGACCACAGTAATAATGGAAATTATATTTCTAATGACCCCGTGAAACCCAAAATCCTGTATCATTGTTTTAATAATGGAATGCATGGTTGGTTTTGGGTTCAATTCCCAACCTATACAGGTTCAATAACTGGGGAGCTATATTTGGCCTTAACACAGAAAGCAGATGGTGCAGAGTCAGCCAGTTTCCTGCTCATTATCAGAATCAGGTAATTCTACAGCACAGAAGGAGGTGATTCAGCCAGATGAGATTATGTTGACTCTTTAGAAGGGCAATTCACTTTGTTTCACTCAACTTTTTTTTCTCTCTGTGCCCTGTAATTTCTTCTCTTTCAAATCTTTATCCAATTTCCTTTTGATGATTATGTATCTATCACTATATCGGACAATGCATTCCAAATTCAAACCAGTTGTTGCATAAAATATATCTCCTTATGTCATCTCTGCTCTATTTCCTAATCACTTTTAATCTGTACTCTTTCATTATCGACCTTTCAACTACTGGAAACAGTTTGTCTTTATTTACTGTAATTAAACCCATTGTGATTTTAAACAAGTCTTTCAAGTCTCCACTTACTCTTCTCTGCTCCGAGAACAATCTCAGTCCATCATGTGGTTGGAATGTCTTGT
This sequence comes from Ginglymostoma cirratum, assembly GCA_024137785.1. NCBI lineage: Eukaryota > Metazoa > Chordata > Chondrichthyes > Orectolobiformes > Ginglymostomatidae > Ginglymostoma > Ginglymostoma cirratum. The sequence goes on from JAHRHZ010000041.1 coordinate 14,706,662, forward strand.
CCATAAACACATAAGACAATAAGACAGAGGGACAGAATAAGGCCATTTGGCCCATTGATTCTTCTCTGTCATTTGATCATGACTGATATGTTTCTCAATCCTATTCTCCTGCCTTTTCCCTGTAACCCTTCATCCCCTTACCAATCAAGATCCTATCCATCTCTGTCTTAAATATGCTCAATGACTTGGCCTCTACAAACCTCTGCGGCAATGATTTCCACAGATTAACCACTTTTGGCTGAAGAAATTTCTTCTCATCTCAGTTCCACAGGGTCATTCCCTCACTCTCAGGTCCTAGTCTCTCCTACTAGTGGCAACATCTTCTCCATCTCCAATCTTTCCAAGTCCTTGGAATTATCGTACAATTCCTACAAGTAGACTGGAATAATCTGCTGGTGCATGGTGGCTTGGTTTATGATCCTTTTGGGGCATTTACATATATGCCTGACATTGGTCAATGCAGGGGAGTGGAGAAAGTTTTAGAAAACAGCATTTTTCTTTTAAATGGTGAAGATTAATAGGAACTTCTATATGTTTGAATGGATGCAGCAATGTGTACTATATTCAAGATGCACTGCAGAAATTTATCAAAGATCCTTAAACAGCACTTTCAAAGCCCAAGACCACTTCCATCTAGAAGGATAAGGGCAGCAGATACATGGGAACACCACCACTTGCAAGTTCCCCTCCAAAACACACCATCTTGACTCATTCCTTCACTGTCATTGGGACAAAATCTGAAATTCCCTCCCTAATGGCATTGTGGGTCTAGCTACAGCACATGGACTGCAGTTGTTTAAGAAGGCAGCTCACCAACACCTACTTAAGGGCAACTAGGAAGCAACAATAAATGCTGGCCAGCCAGTGCTGCTCACATCCCATGAGAGAATAAAAGAAATTACACCTGCTTAAGATACAGGAATAACATGATTAAGACTGGATGATATAGTGATGGGAATGAAGATATTAAAGTGTTGTTTTGCCAGATTTCTTTAATGGCAAGCGCAAGGAATTGCGCTTGAGCCTTACTTAGGTGACGTTATGACCTTTGTGATAAAAGATATGCCTGGTTGTCATTTCCCTGCCATGTTTTCTGAACGAGGAGGTAGAGAAATTTCCATGATGTGTCCGGACGTGCAATGAGCCATTTCCTCCGCTCTCCATGAGCACAGCTGTTTGGATATTAGACCATTGCTTACACAATAGTCACAAAATGTCTACACTATGACCACAGAAGGCTTGATCTAGTTTTATTTCTCTTGCAAATTAGTTGCTCATGAGTGATCATAAGCCCCATGTTGAGCAACAGGTATTGATTGAAATAATCACCAGCCTAAAATGTTCTTGTGGGATTGATTTGTGATTCTTAGAAGTCAGGCATGATTGAAGTGGTTCAATTGTTTAGACTGTCTTTTGTCATTTCTCATTTAGATGGTCAATATTGCCAAGGGGCTTCTGGCTGAATGAGTTGGACATCTGTCCTTTACCTTCTTCCAAATGCAGATTAGTTTCGGTTGGAATGCAGACCCCAGCCTGCATGTAAACTATTTTTGGTTGTCTCAGCTTGTTCGGTCTCTTTTATATGTCAATTAGAGATTATGAGTAGCCTCAGGCCAATACAGTGATTTGTTTTATTGCCTATAGTTCCAGGTGCTATTTGTTCTGCAAACACTGACCATTCAGCATTTTCTCCAGTTTGCTTGGACCTGGCTCTATGTGATGAGGTTTATTGGAATGAAATCTGAGTGTTTCAAGCGGTATTGTTTATCCCACTAGGTAATAATAATACCGTTTTTCTGTCTCTTGACAAAACAGCCTGACAGCAGTCTCTGAAATGTAGGTATTTGTAGGAACAGGACAGGGAAATTACGCTAAATAAGTCAATCCTTTTGATTAATATCATTTTAATTCTATATATAACTGAGTTCAAAGACATCCATGGTATCAAATGACAAACCTTTATGATAAAGCCCTGTACCCTTGTTCAGTTTGTTTCATTACAGCTAAGTATGGTTCTGGTTATATCTTATACATATTTGCGTTAATTACATTGTCACTTTCAAGATAAGTAAATGAATGCCAGGCTTGATTTTGCAGTCAAATGTATGGAGTGGGACTCAAACTCATAATCTTCGGCTTCAGAGTGCCAGTAATATTAACTGAACTATGACTAACACTTGCGAGCAGCCGGTTAGTTATGTAACTTCCCTCTGATATCCTAAGGCAGTAATGCCAGATATTCCAGAGCTCTAGCTTCCAAGTCAGCTATGATCTCTGGTGGTCCTTTTGCAGCAAATCTAACATTTAAAATATAAATGCTCAGACAGTCGACACAATATTGTCTTGCTTCAAGTATCAATATCTGGTTTACAAGTCAAACATTCATGCATTTAAACCAGGGAAAAGTAAGAATAACAGATTAGGCAAACTCTTCCCAGCTCCTAAGCGACATTGGCCATGACGGGAAACTTGGGAAAATTGTGAGACGGGCAGTGAGGATCTTCTCGATGTTGAGAGCAAAAGGATCTATTTTCCAACTTGAAATGTGTAATGAAATTCTCACTATTGAGCGGAAACAGGCCTGATTGTATACAATAGCATGCATTACTGTTTAATTATTACTTCATCTTGTCTCGTTGACACGTAGTTTCTCATTCTCCCACCAACTGTTGGAAACTAGATGGTAGCAATTCCCAAAATGAAAGTCAGAGTTGTTAACAGATGACTCCAGCTCACCACTTGCTTCTCTGAATCTCCATCTTGGATTCTAGGTACCAACATCTTGAGGCACCCTCCATGGGCATATCCATGGATGATGGCATCCAAAATTACCACCCTCACCCTATTGTCATTGCACATTTACCAGAACATATTTGCCTAGTACATTTGCTATTTCCCCCTCCCACTGCACGGATTGAGTTTTATCTATAAGTAGCTGCTCCCAGTCTATTTGGGCCTGTGATTCAATCTTTGGAGCATATCGACGTCTTTCATTGCAATACTACTGCAAGGACAATTTGTGTGCAGGGAGATGGACCCATCTGATGGATTCCACCAGGGTGCATTTCAGGGCTGTTCATTCACTGTCCTAGTGCTTGATTATTTTGTGTCTATTTCAATGCCTACTGTACTTCTGTCTTGCCTTGCCTTATTGTGCAGGCGCAAAGCCAGACAGCTTGGGTAAAGACTAATTTTACTAGGATCAGATACATTTGGCCCAACTAGACTGGGAGCGTCTTCTTCTAGATAAAACTCAATCAGAGCAGTGGGATGGGGAAATAGCAAATGTAGTAAAGATAACATAAAAGTCAGAAACAGAACAAGAAGGGAAGCTCGTGGCGATACTGAGATGTCACAGTGGTGGTGCCCTTAAAAACTGAGAAACGAGTAGCTTAAAAAGGAAATTTGAAAAGCAAGAGAGTGGCCGAATGGAGCACCTGGATTTCCAGACCTATGCAAGATGTTAAACCAAGGACTCTTCAACTTTTTCAGCTGGATGTAAATAATCTCATGATAATGCCAGAAATCAAAGTGGTCATGTTTTCTCTGATGTTCTGGCCAAATTGTTTCCCGCAATTTACACCAAAGAATGGATTATCAGATCGTTGCTAAACACAGTTTGGATGCTGTGCCTTCTACAATACAAAGAGATATGGAAGGTTAATCGAATGGGCCAAGGTGTGACAAATGGATTTCTGTAGGTAAATATGAGATCACCCACTTTGAATCTGAAAAGGGTAGAACAGACTGCTTTCTAAATGGTGCAAAGCTGAAAATACAGATGGCCCATGGAATCATGGAATCCTTGCAGATAAAATATTATTAAATTGTCATGGTTATGTCATGTCAAGGAATGCTCACCTTTATTTCTAGGGAGCTAGGATACAAAGGAATAGAAGTTATATTACAGCTAGACCTTGTTCTGGTTATACCAGACCTGGAGCAACAGTGAGCACAGTTCTTGGCACCACACTTTAACAAGCTTCAGAAGGGAAAGTAGGATAAGTTCAGAAGAATCATACCAGGAGAAGAAATTACACAAACTAGGGAGATATTTTGGAAAACTTAGAAGTGGAGGGGGTGAATTGGTCCTAGGTTTCAAGATAATAAGTGGGGGATATCTTAACTACAGAAAAACTGTTTCTGCTGATGGGGAATTTGGAACAAAAGGGAATCATCTAAAGCACAGAGTCAGATCTTTGCAAAGATGCATTTTTGAATTTTACTGTGGCAAATTGGCTCCCACCCTTGAAAAGTAAAGCATTGGATGTAAAGCAATTTGCAAGATTCTGAGGTAGCGAAAACATGATGAAATACAAGGTATTTTTAAGGGAGGAGAAATTAGCATAAGCAGGTGCAAGGGCTTCAATTTTCTTCAAAAATACTTGCCTTGTCATTGTCTTTGAGACACTTCGAAGGCAATAGAACTATTTCAATGAGGAATGGATGAATCTATGCAGCTGTTTTTGTTATTTCATATTATTCTCCTAGCTGTAGGAGACAAACTTAATCAGCAGTGATAGTCTAGTCAGGGCATCTTGCACGCAATTCTCTTAAATTGGCTTTAGCTTGAAGGTTGGATACCTGGAACCCAGAATTACCAAAATGATGCTCTTGAACTCCATCATGATTTACAGGGGTGTATTCAATGGGAAAGAGAATTGTTTTGATTTTCCATTATCCTTAGTTCAGGCTTCAAAGCAAAGGAGTGGGTAAAACTCTTGCCAAGATTGGGGAGTGACCTTCTGTTTACCTGACAGTTTTGTCTGGTTTTCCAAGAAACTTTCAACGTTACATTTTTTTTAACTTTCCATGCGGTCTTTTGAACTTCACTGTACACAAATTGGCTGCTGTGTACTTTAAAAACACCAGAGACCACACCTCACAGTTAGTATCTGATCTGGTATAAAACACTTCAGAGTGCCTTGATTGACATTTGATTTTACTTAGAAAATCCAAATAGTTGTTTATAACACGAGAAATTGCCTGCCAAAGTACTTACTTTGTTCATTGAGAGAACCAGACCGAGTTTATGTTATAGTCAATGAATTTATCTTTATCACCTTATTCCCTTTGCTTCTCAGATTATTTCATACCTAAAGTTTCCTACGTAAATGTCTTACACTTGCACTTTAAAATGGTGCGTTCTGTCACGTATGAGTTTAAGGCAGCTGGAAAGTACCTGAACTGGGGAGATAGCATCTGAGTCTTCATAATGCCCTTTTTATATTAGTCCGATGCAGAGTTCTTCAGTGCTGCGAGGAGTTGTGTGATTTTGCCACTAATCTAATAGTGTATGACAGTTTATTTGCTACATGAGATCAACAGACTATCAGTGCATGCAAACAGCAGAGGCCAGTCTCCTAGAAAGAGAAAAGGTAATCAGCTATAATGGCTTCCAGCTGGGAAAGAAACACCAAACAGCCAGCTCATCCTTCACACTGTCATCACCAGCACCTATTTTGGAGCCTCAGGATCTGTTGCTTTGGACTTGGCAAAATAAAACCACTCAACCAAGATTAAAGAGATGCCAGCAGGAATATCCAGGAATATTAATGCTTTCTTAGTGGGGAATAAACAAACTTTCCAGAAAAATCCTTAAAGTACATTGAACTGCACGTTGCCAAGACAAGATAAACTCAAAATGCTAAATAGGTCAATATTGTTTATATAGCTTTTACTAGAACGGTGACTTCAATGTTATTATTCTTTGAGCCTCTTAATCATATCGGTTACCTTGGAGTTGACAACATGGAATCCATTTTATGTGGGCTCCATGTCTGGAAGCAATTACTTAGCATTTTTATAGTGTGGCTGCATTAAATTTTATTACTGAAAACATGAGGACTCTGTGTTACCTTTTACCGTTTCTTTAAAGTTACCCTTGAGGCTGGTAGTTAGCAATATATGCATTCTTTCAGGTTAATTAATCAGTTCTTGAAATAAGGGAATGTTCTGGAAACTTTCCTCATTCCAGTTCAGAGTTCCTCATGACTTGAAAATTAAAATGTTGTTAATAGAAATATTTGTGATAGTTGCTATGTAAACAGTTTTGTGCTTTTCCTTAGTGTAGATGTCACTATGTTTATGACCACCCTTTTAACCACTGTTCTGTTGTTAAAAGTAAATCTAGTTGGAAGCTTCCTCTGATCAATGCTATCCTTCTGGACTCTTCTTTCTCCAATGATACATTTTTAAAAACTTTTGCATGCTTAAAAGGCAACTTCCACTTTCATGTCTAAGGGAAATACAACACTTTAAATTCAGGGAACTTAGTCTGGTCATTCATTTACTCCTTGCCCAGGCGTGACACTGGGGGATACCGAGCTAACACTCCCTCTGCACACCAGTGATTTCCAAAGGAAACCTTTAATCATTTTGTTGATTGAAAATATCTGTTTGGTGTTGATTACAGTCAGACTAGATTTATGATGTAGACGTGTGAAATTAATTCAATCTGCCTACACTGCTTTGTCATCATACTCTTTGTTGGATTTGAATGCCAACCCGAAAGATGTAAAGGTCAGTTTTTAAGCCAACGGTAGCATACAACTCCCAGTAGTCTTGTCTCTTGATCCAACTGGGGCTGAAGATAGAAGTGGAATTGAAGAGCGGAAGAAGGAATATAATATGATAGAAACTAACCCGTACTAAAATGTCTGGGATACAACTTATGGTAAATATGCAACAGAGCTTTAAAGTGTCACCCCTTAAATCCAAGCACAATGTTAACTTTTCTAATTGTTATTACTCAGTGCTTCCCAAAATTTTTAGCCAGTGAATCCATTTTGGGGCTTGAACATTGAACATTATCTTGATCCTTCAGTTTACAGTGGAGATGTGCTAAGGAGACTAATATAAGCACAAGGGGAGGGGTGGCCAAAGCTAACTCCCAGTTTGTAATTGGGATCTCACCCCCACTTTGTCGAGTCCTGCTGTAACAAACTCTCGTTCTGAAAATATGAGGCACTGCAAAAAGGGTGATCAGAGACGTTTTAAAAAGCTGAAGGAAGATCAAAAGTGTACTTATGTAGTACAGCTGCTTGTTGGAAAGATTCTGAGATAAAAGTTTAATGAGAGGAAAATATGAACTTATGTTTTGATTAAAAAGTTGAGAGGCTATTTATATTCAACAATCAATGAAGACCATCCTCAAAACACAACTTTTATTTTTAGATACTCTTTCTTTGTACTCTCTGCTAATGTTTCCAGAATAAAACCACTCTAAACATTAATTGGCAGCTACAGCTTGTGGAAGAGCTACATGTGAAACATGAAGTAGCCAATCTTGTAATGGCTGATGGGATTTTTCTGATAGGAAGCTTCCATTGATCAGTAGTTTGCAGGAAGTCCAAAATCAGATAGATATAAATGCTCAATATAGAATCATACAACATGGAAAGAGAGCATTCAGCCCATCATTTGAAAGTGCTATCCATTTAGGCAATTCCCTAATTCTTACCGCAAAGCCCTGCAATTTGTTTTCTTTTCAAGCATTAGTCCAATTCACTTTGTGAAAGTTTACGTTGAATTTCGGTCAATTGTTTCTTTTGGATCTTCTGTATGGTTGTGAGTGAGTTTTCAGATCTTAGGCTGGGGTTTATTTCCAGAATAACAGCTGTTCCCCCTCAATCCTCCTTCGTGAACAGCCAGCGAATGTACAAACACTCAAGAAAGAGCGAAAAAAAGAAACAGTGGAGGAAATCTCCTAAAGTTTCTTTATTCTGGTGAAGCATGTCTGCAATATCTGGATACTTTCCACACTGGATTAATACAGCTTTTGATTTTCTGACACGCTTATGAAAAAATAATCTAAAGGAATCTGAAATAAATGAGAGATTATTTAACAAATAATGTCTTAAGTGGTTAATCATATGATCTAGTTATAATATATGCAATGATGCCCAATGGGATTCAGAATGTATCCCACTCACAAGGTGCAATTTGATGATTTACAACTTAATAAATTAGAGAACACAAAGGAGCAATTCAAAATGTTCAAACATTTGCAATTAGAATTACACCCTGGCATGTGTGAATATGTGGAACACACTGGCAGTGCTAGATAGATAAAGCAGCCCAATGTTTACATACTCTCTTTCCTATTACCAGTGTGTCATAACTTGATTCAGAACCAGAGAAGAGATACTTTTTGAAGTGTATTCATTGAAGTCAACTCCCTACTTCTGTAATCCCCTCAAACCCTGATTTACTACTGCGATGTGGGCTTTTGCCTTCTGCAGGGTATTTGTACCTGATGAGGAAACACTTATGTTAGCTCCTGTAACATAAGGACTAGATGTGGGTAAAGTAGAATTGAAAGGTTCAACAGATGTTTATTACAGATCCTGAAATATACAGATAAATACTAAGCTACTAGGTCACAGACTGCAGCATGCTTCAACTATCCATCATGTGGGCCCATTTAAAATGGATTCTGAGACCTTTATACCATTAGATCATGTGCTATGATATAGTAATGATAGCATCAGCATGTCTCTTAAACCTACACTGCATACTGGCTCTGAGATGAAACGCAACAAGCTCCACAACCCTCTAAGATATCTGTGCTTCTCTAATTCTGGCCTCCCGAATATCCCTGATTTTATTTATACCACTGTTTGAGGCTATGCCTTCAGCAGCCAAAACCCTAAGCTCTGGAATGCCTATAATTCAATGTATGCAAAGCAGGATCCCCCAAATGCTAACGGAGATAAATAACCAGCTAAGTAAAAGGCCAAACCACAAATGCTAGAAAACTGAAAAATAGAAATTTATGGACATATACACCAAATCAATCAACATCTATGAAGTGAAAAGTCAGGCAAGAGTGGAATGCTTCCAACATTTTTTGTTTTCTTTCTTTTAAATGAGCTGATAATCTGTTTCAGCGTTTTTCGTTGAATGAAGAATGTTGGCGGGACACCAGGAGACTTTTCTGCTCTCTTTCAAAATGCTGCAATGGGAACTTATACGTCCACCTGATCGGGCAAGTGGTTGGTCTGTTAAGTATCTCATATAAAAGACAGCACCTTTGGCAACGCCATGCGTTCTCTGTAATGTATGAGAGTTTGCCTGGACTACGTGCTGAAATCCTGGAAGGTGATATATATCCACAAAATTTCTGATTTAGTATATGATCAATAAATTAACTGAAGAAGATAGTTCATTATTGAACAGTTAGATTGAGGGTTAAGGAGACAGTAATTAAATTCTTGACTTTTTTCAAGAGGACTGTTCCTTAACATAAAGGAGAAACATTGAGTATGGAGCGGAGGAACACCAAAAGGGGGGTGACACAGTTCCTCAGTGGTTAGCACTGTTGTCCCACACCACCAGGGACCCGGGTTTGATTCCACCCTCAGGTTCATGTGGAGTTTGTACATTCTCACCTTGTCTGTGTGGGTCCCATCTGGGTGCTCGGGTTTCCTCCCATAGTCCAAAGATGGGCAGTTTAGTGGATTGACTGTGATGAATTGCCCATAGTGTCAAAGGATGTGCAGTCAAGGTGGACTATCCATGGAAAATGCCTGAATGGCCTGTTCCCACACTGTAGGGTTTCTATGATACCTACATTTGGATCCTAGCTTGAACTACCTTCCTTTGTTCCTCATAATCTTATAATTGAAACTCAAAACTTGTCATTTTGATTTGAAAGTAGCTCAAGTACTTGTGCCTTTTCAACATTTTCCTCCTTTTCTTTAGCACACTTTGTATTAAGAAAATTTATGCAACAAGGCAGGCCACAGCAATGAATTAAAGATAAAACTTCCCCATTAAAAGTGTTTTGGCAGCTTTTTGGTGAGAAAAGCACTGTTTGCCATTCCAATCATAATTCCTGCATAATTGGCATAATTCAATTTCATTGCACGATTCACTTGTGAACACATTTAAAAACAATTAGTCACACCATAGCTTTAATAAAGATGATGTCCTTTAAGCTATTTGTTGGAAGTTGAGACGCTGATCCAGTTTTGCTGGATACAATGTTAAACTATATCACCGTTACTCATAATACAAAACAATCTGTAGTGTAGGATACAATTTATTATAGGATTGTTAACATAGGATGGTAGAGGATTAATAGTGAGAGTCTTTAATATTATTGACTAATTTGCTTTATCGACATACACAGAATCTTGAAAACCCAGTTCATGAAGAGCACATCTTATTCTTTCTTGGAGCGTGAGCAGCACAGGCATGGTCTAGATTTGTTGCCTATACCTAATTGTCTGGGAGAAGATGGTGTTGAGCTGCCTTTGCAAACTGTTGCAATCTCTCCAGCATAGGTGTACCTAGAATGCTGTTAGAAAGGGGAGTTACCCTGATATTGTTCATAGATCTTTGCCATTAGCCCACTGATTGTTTACGTTAAACTGGTTGCTGAGGTACATGGGTCTAAAATCTCAGTTGTCTGCTTTTGCTGACAGTTGGCAGGGATTTTTACTTTTCGGTTCTAACATTGATCCAATATCGTTACCTTGTCGGAAAGAATACAGAGACAATGTTTACTTTACCGTGAAGCCTGTTCTGAGGAAAAAAACTAATTGCAGCCTGTGCATTCACAGAATTGCCAGCAGATGTCCCCAGTGCACCATGATACCATCAATGCCACTTAAACAATGCTGTACCATTTTAAGCAATTACTTCCAAGTTTAAAATCAGTTTCATCCAGGCTTTGATTTTTAGTTGAGCCATTATTTTAATGTTCACTGTGACACTACATCTTAGACAACTTGTGGTATGGAGTGTGGTATGTACCAACTATCTTGAATGGTTTAGATGACCTTTGTGTGGTCTATCTCTTGTCCTTGAAATATATTACTGACAAAACAACATAAGAAAATTGAAGACATGTAAATATAATTTGGTCTATCAAAATTCACCCTGACTCTCCTGTTACATTAGTCAAATGTATTTTGAACAGTGTCAGTATCCCCCTAACCGATAATTCTGAAGTTTAACACTTTTTAAGAATGTTCTTATTAATTTCGATTTTAAGTTTTGTTTTCATTGATTTAAATGTGTCTTTTTGTATCACACTTTTGGTCACACTTCTTGCAGATTGCCTAGCACCTGAAACGTGCAGGTGAGCCAACCCAATGTGCTATCTTCAGATTTCGCTTTTAGTACTGCCTCCAAACTCCTCCACAGGACCAGAAAGGTTCAGCCTGGGGTTTCCCTCACTAATTTAATCTATATTCTGTTATTGGAGAGTTTACTTTTCTTCATTGACTTTTAAATGGAAGATCAATTTCTAGAATGATTGGACCCTAGAAGCCATACATTGCATTTTAACCTCTATGCAAAATACAATGGAACAACAAACTCCTCTATGAAGGGTTATTTTCTTCCATTGGCTCAGGGTAGATTTTGCGTCTCCCCAAAACAAACACATTATCTCAAGGGCTTGGAGAATGACTTGGAGAAAAACCTTTATAAACAGCAGCAAAAGAAAAGTGTCAAAGTAAGTCAAACATCATATGCACCCACATCAGCTCCACGAAATTTCATTCTGTTACTGTTGGCTCTTGGAAGAAGTTGTGGTCTGGCTAAGGATAGAAGGAGACTGCATCATCTGGACTGTTAGTAAGACTACCTTTTTATTTAACATTCTGTGAGCTTATTTACACCATTGAGCTTAGCACAGCACAGAATCATTTCTCTCTACTGTCATGTGATTTGTTACATCAAGCATTGCTTTATTTCACTGAATGTTGCTGGAAGAAACACAAGAAACACAGGATATGGACTCCATGATTGTCTATCTGCTTGGTCATAGAATGTAGGAAATATTAGTTCAGCTGGCTAGATGGCTGGTTTGTAATGCAAACTAGTGCCAATAGCGTGGGTTTAATTCCCACACTAGCTGAGGATACCATGAGAGAGTCTTCTCGCCTTTCCTTTTGTCTCTCTCTCTGTCTCTCTCTCTCTCTCTCTATCCTTCTACATTCCAGGTCTTAGTGCACACAAAGCCTTTATGGTCATTGAGGTGACTGAAGTACAGTGAGTACACCAGTCTCCCAATTCCTCAGCTAAAACATTCTGATTTTTTTTTTGTTGTGTGGAACTCCACCTTTAACAAATGGACTCATCTACATTTGCTACTAACTGTGAGAGGTTATATTCCTCCAATGTTTCTGCCTAATGTAACACTTTCCAAATTCAACTTTAGAGAGTATTCTTAGTGTTTTCTCCTTTCCCCTCCTCCCACTCCTCCCTCATCAGCTCTCTCAGACATGAAAGCTTCCTTTAAGCAGAGGAAAGTAATGTCATTAATCAATGTGAGTGTTATCACCAATATGCAGGATCATCCTTTACTCTGAATGAAGTTCAGAACAAAGATCACTTCAACCGAGAACAGATTCGGTATTGAAAATTTCTTGGTGCGGCTGTACATGTTGTGTTATGTGCCTTGGCTTCATTAAATAATATCTTTATATTGTAAAATTTTCATCTAGATTTTTGTAGACTCATGGAGACAGTATGGCCCTTTGAAATTGGCAAGTGAGACTTGGATTGAGAAGTCCTACCCCTATTTCCAAATATAACTTTAAATTTTTACCTGCAGGGGAACGTTGGCAAGGCATCGCTCATGCATGTGGGAAAGCCAAACTCCAAACTCTGTAAATTGTGAATTATTACGACAGCAATGAACACTGTTGGAATGTGAATAAGATCTAGAGAACTGTGAAGCTGTCAAGTTATTGAAGTCCTTAGCCATTCAAAAATTAAAGTTGAGCCTACATGTATCAATGAGAAGTGAATGGAAACTCAAGCTACAAAGTTATTTAAATGTCCAGCCCTTTAAAAATTAAAACAGAATAGGCAACCTATGTCAGTGAGTCTTGAAAATAGTCTGCTCTAACAGTTTTATTAGCTGTTTGTAGACATTACCCCGAGAGCTATGACTATGGGCAGAAAATTAGGGGCGCAGATGTGGGTAGCTCATCACCCCCTTTCCCCCTCCCTCCATACTCCTAGTAATGAAAGTTAGCTGGAAGCTGACTTGTCCATTGGAAGTTCATCCCGCAATCATAATGCTGACCTAAATTGACAAATTACAAGACTTCTTCCCCTTACGTGTTGCCCTAGGGAGTTGTTGGCCAATTTGACTTGTTGACAGCTCCAACAGTAGTGCCACGGGCTTAATAGTGGGCACTGCCAGTACTGCAGGCAGGCCCTCAAGTAGCCCCCATGCAACATGGTCAATGGTATGTTCAAGGGCTTTGTTAGGGGATGGCTTTTAAAACTTAGATTGTGGACAAGGGAGTCAGAGGTGAGTTTGTCAGTGCAGCTGGATATGCAGGAAGGCGGATACTATTTTCAAGGGGTGCGTCTGATCTGCGAGGGGCTGCCCTAAATACAGCAACGCCATCCTTTTGCCCACCATTCCCAGTAAAAAACTGGGAATACCATTCCCAATCAGTGCCCATGCCAACAGTATTGAGATTTAGGAAATATGTTCTCAGTGTCAATTGAGCATCTACTAAGATTAATTGACCCTTAATTTTTATTGATGTATGGAGCTGATTTTCGCATCTACATTTTCTGTGTTATGGGAATGAGATCAAAGGTGGGAGTGATGGAAAGCTAGTGAGTTATTCATTTCCCTGCGTTAAATTGAACCCACCACAGAAAGCACACCTAACAAGCCAGGGGCAAGTAATATCCAGCAGCATGTCATTATTATTGCTTGGCTGCTTTCTACAATATCTCACAGTCTTGGTTGGGGAACCTAAGTTCAAAGTTTAATTGACAATGATTAGCTGTCTTTGACATGCGGTATGATAAATAAAAGTCTATTTGCTTTTATAAAGGGATTAAGCACTTCAGAGGTTTTAAATAATTTTAAATAGCTTTCATGAATGAGTTTTTTTATCGCAGTAAAAGCTGCAATAGATAACTAGACAATTACTTTATTTCATTTCAGAAATGACTCCTAATATCTGGCCATAATGGATACTGGGTGAGGTGGCATGGAGGATATAAAACACAATTGATGATTGGCATAAGTTGACCTTTTGTTGGCATGTGAGGTATGAGGAATCATGGGAATGTTGGAGACATGGGTTGGCTTGCAACGACATCGGGGCTACAATCAGTCATAGAATCATAGAGTCCTCACAGTACGGAAACAAGCCATTTGGCCCATCGAATCCATGTAGGCTGTCTGAACAGCATCCTACCCAGACCCAACCCCTTGCCTATCCCTACATTTTCCCATAGCTAATCCATCTAACCAGCACATCCCTGGAAACTATGGACAGTTTAGCACGGCCAGTCCATCTAACCTGCACATCTTTGGACTGTGGGAGTACACCAGAGTACCCAGAAAATACCCACGCAAACACCAGGAGAACGTACAAGTTCCCCACAAACAGCTGCCCGAGTTTGGAATCGAACCTGGGTCCCTGGGGCATTGAGGCAGCAGTGCTAACCACTGAGTCACCATGCCACCTGTCATGGCGACGTATGGGGACATGAGTTAGAATGAAGCCTATAAGGGGTAATAGGGGTAAATGGGGATAAGAAGTGCAGTCTGGTTGACCTAATATTCGCCAAAACAATTGGGACAAAGTGCCAGTGAATTGAATCAGGCCTTTAAAACAGGCCTCCTCAGGACTTGGTAGCCCCTATTGCCACTTTCCGATCTACATCCAGGGCTGGCAGGCCTGTGTTCATCCCACCCTCACCTCAACCAGTGATTGAAGATCCTGCAACTTGGGTGAGTTTCCATCCAGGTCATGCAGTGAGCTGGGAGGTTTCTTGGCTCCCACAACCTGACTTAGGAGCAAGGCTCTGGGTCTTTATTGTCCATTGAGAAAACTTGCTGACAGAAACTGCCAATAACAGAAAAAAAAAAAGATAAACAGAAAATGTTGAGAAAAGTCTTTGGGATTCTTGCTTCCGAGAGATTATTCTCCAGTGAATCCAGTGTTCATGGATTAAATCATGAATTCTGGACTTTTGGGTTAATGAATTTACTGTAGCACAGAGCTAACATCGGCTACTATATTACAACCAAACAAAAACATAGCATGCGTCACCAATCAGAAATTCCACATGTATAAACAGCACCTGGCAGGATGACTTCATTGTCCTTGAAAGAGTACACACATGCTTCCATTCAAATAAACCTTATTAAATCGTGGTTCCTAAGGGCCTTTACAATAAGATCATTGATTCATCATTCCCCTTCACCAGTTTACGACTCACTACACAAGGTATATGTGCAGATAAACACATAATGATAATCCAAACCTACAAGGCAGATGTTGTCATACTCTTAATACCACAAGTCGACTTAAGTCAGACAATGTAATCTTTTCATCTAGTATATAATCGCTATTTAGGTTGGATCTGCTGCATTCACTTGGAAAAATGCCTTTTGTGCATCAATAAACAATTTAGCCTCTGCCATTTATCTGAGATGCTAGAACAATTAGCTGCATTGTAATCCTGGCAGACCTGATATGTATCATGCGATTTCTCTCTAAGTGGCCAGCAAAGTGTCTGTAACAGGCCTGCTGCAGTGCAACAAATTTTTCTCTAAAGTTGATTACTTGAGCCCCAAACATCAATTGCAAGATGGAATGGATTATATATTGTTGTATTATGATGGAGGCTTGGGTATGATGGCAGGATGAATGGCATTTTTTTAATCTCTAGCGGGATGTGGGATTTAATGCATATTCCTGGATGGCCTTGAGAAGGTGGTGGGAAACTGGTTTCTCGATCTGCTGAGGTCTATGTGCTGTAGGTATGGCCTTAGGGAGACAATTCCAGGATTTTGACCTGGTGACATGGAAGGAATAGCGATATATTTCCAAGCCAGGACGATGAGTGGCTTGGAGGGGAACATGCTGGTGTATGGTTTCCCATGTATCTGCTGCCCTTGTCTTTCTAGATGGAAGTGGTTGTGGGTTTGGAAAGTGCTGTCTGAGGATCTTTGGTGAATTTCTGCATTGCATCTTGTAGATAGTACACACTGCTTTGACTGAGCATCAGTAGTGGAGTAATGGATGCTTGTGGATATGGTACCAAGCAAGTGGGTTTCTTTATCTTGGATGGTTTCGGGCTTCCTGAGTGTTGTTGGAGTTGCACTCAACCAGGCAAGTAGGGAATACTTCATCACACCCCTGACTTGCGTCTTGTAGATGGTGGACAAACTGTGGGGAGTCAGCGGATGAATTACTCACTGCAGTATTCCTAGCTTCTGGCCTGTTCTTGTAGCCACTGTGTTTTTATGGTGAGTCCAGTTGCGTTTTTGATCAATGGTAACCTCAAGATGTTGATAGTGGAGGATTCAGTGATGGTAAAGCCATTGATTGTCATGGAGAAGTGGTTAGATTGTCTCTTATTGGGGATGGTCATTGCTTGGCATTTGTGTGGCGTGAATGTCACTTGCCACTTGTCAGCCCAAGCCTGGATATTGTCTACATCTTGTTGCATTGGAATGTGGACTGTTTCTGCATCTGAGGAGTCACAAATGGTCATACAGACATTGAGTCATAGAGTTGGACAACACAGAAACAGGCCTTTCAGTCCAACTTGCCCATGGTGATCAGATATCCTAAATTAATCTAGTCCCATTTGCCAGCATTTGGCCCATTTCCCTCTAAATCTTTCCTATTCATATACCCATCCAGATGCCTTTTAAATGTTGTAATTGTACCAGCCTCCACCACTTCCTCAGGCGGCTCATTCCATACACGCACCATCTCCTGTGTGAAAAAAATTGCCCCTTAGGTCTCTTTTAAATTTTTCCCCCTCACCTTACACCTATGCCCTTTAGTAACCCTCTATAAGGTCATTCCTCAGCCTCTGATGCTCTAGGGAAAATAGCCCCAGCCTTTTCAGCCTCTCCCTGTAGCACAAACCCTCCAACCCTGGCAACATTCTCGTAAATCTTTTCTGAACCCTTTTGAGTTTCACAACAACCTTCCTGTTGCAGGGAGACCAGAATTGCACACAGTATCCGAGTGATACCCTATTGGACACAGGCTTTCAGTCACAAAAACACCCTTCAACATCATCCTCTGCTTCCTGCTACCCAGCCAATTCTGGATCCAATTAGTCAATTTTCCATGGGCTTTTACCTTCACTATCAATCTCCCATGCAAGTCCATACCAAAACATGATCTGTAGACAATCCTTTGAATTCATTCCACTTGCTATTAAACTTAATATACGTTGGATAGGAGATCTTATTTTGAAGATTCAATTTCTTGTTTCCTTTTCCTAGCTGAATTTGTTAAAAAAAACTATGACACTCTACGGACCACCATGTTTTTTTGAAACTGTCAAATCAGTCAACTATTAATTACGCAACGTAGTGTTCTATAATTGAAGTGAAAACAAACAATTAAACCTCTAAGCAACCACAAAAGACCCCAGGTCCTATTAATTCACACCATTCAAAAACTTTTCTGAGATGACACTTTGCTGTTGTGAAGCAATAACTGCCATAGACATAAACTAATAGGATAGAATGTTATTGTGGTCTGAGCAATGTGGACTATGGTGAGATTTGTGGCTAAATTGGATGAGAAACTGAGTGAAGCCCATTGCAACATCAGGATCATCTCAATCCAGTTTTTATACTTCTCACAAACTGTGTGGCTTGTTGCTCACTCGGTAGCAGCGAGTTCCCAATTAAGGGAGATTATTGCTTGGTCAATACTTTATTGATGGGGTGTTCAACAGGGATTGGTACTGTATCCACTTCTGTTTGCCTTTAAATAAATGTCTTGGATAAGAAGATAGGAGGCATGATTAATAAGTTTGCAGATGACTCCAAAGTTGGTGGAATAGTGGACATTGAAGAAGATTATCTAAGATTACAAAGAGATCTTGATCTATTGTGTCAATGGGCTGGAGAATGGCAGATGGAGTTTAATTTGGATACGTGTAAGGTAATGCATTTTGGTAATAAAAACAACGGCAGGACTTATATAATTAATGGTAAGGCCCAGTGTGGTGTGGTAGAACAGAGAGATCTAGGGGTTCAGGTACATAATTCTTTGAAATCACAGGTAGACAGGGTTGTTAAGTAGGCATTTAGCTTCATTGCTTAGAACTTTGAGTATAGGAGTTGCAACATCATGTTGAGTTTGTACAGAATGTTGGTGAGGCCTTTTCTGGAGTATTGTGTGTCGTTCTGGTCACCCAGTTATATGAAGGATATTATTAAACTGGAGAGGGTTCAGAAAAGATTTGCCAGATGTTGTCAGGTATGGAGAGTTTGAGATATTGAAATAGACTGGAAAGGCTGGGGACGTGGGAGGATGAAGGATGACCTTATTGGGGTTTATAAAATCATGAGGAACATAGATGAAGTGAATGATAAGGATCTTTTCCCTGAAGTAGGAGAGTTCAAAACTAGGTGACATATTTTTAAGGTGAGAGGAGAAAGATTTAATAAAGACATGAGGGGCAACATTTTTTACACAGAGATTGGTTTGTGTGTGTAATGAACTGCCAGAGGAAGTGGTGAATGCAGGTACTGTTACAACGTTTAAAAGACATTTAGATAAGTACATGAATAGGAGAGGTTTGAAAGGATATGAGCCAAGTACGCAAGTGGGACTAGTTTAATTTGGAAACATGGTCGACATGGACTAGTTGGACTGAAGGGTATGTTTCCATGCTTATGATTCTATGATGGCCTAACTTGCCTCATCAATATTCAGGTTTCTATTTTACCAAACGTGCCCAACAATCGAAACATTGAGAAAACTCATCATAGAAACCAATCTTGACATGTGGCAAATTCAGCTTGTTTCTTGCTCCAACACCATTGAATGTAACTGTTAGATTTTTACCATTACATCAGATTCAGTGAATATCCCTTCAAAAGAATTAAGGGCCTGATATCCTCCCTCCCTGGTGATCACAAAATTGCAGAATGTTTACAGTATGGAAGAAAGCTGTTGGTCCATTCTGTCTGAACTGGCTCCCCGACAAGCACTATGAGTTGGTGAATTACCCCTTACCATTTCATATTGTAAGTATGAAAGACGGTGAGAGACATGGTGAGAATGGAAATAATGGGGCAAGTTGGTCCTGGAAAGGAGCACACTCCCTTCTCAACACCTTATAAATTAAGTTCTGAGTGACCTTTTTGACCTGCCATCAACTGAGTCCTTAATTTGTCAATTAGTGGCTAGTTAAGTGCTTCAACTCACCATGTCCTTGATCACTGCCTCACAGGCAGTTGAGAAGGATGGCTAGTTTCCTGTCATGGTTGGAGGAGAGGGACCTTCAATTGCTCCAATCTGTGGGTAATTGGAAATGGAGGGGAATATGAGTGACTTATGAAAGTCACTCTTCTTTTCTTGCTTCTGACACCCCCTGACTCCCCTTTCCCCATGATC
Source organism: Ginglymostoma cirratum (assembly GCA_024137785.1). Lineage (NCBI taxonomy): Eukaryota > Metazoa > Chordata > Chondrichthyes > Orectolobiformes > Ginglymostomatidae > Ginglymostoma > Ginglymostoma cirratum. The sequence goes on from JAHRHZ010000041.1 coordinate 14,726,041, forward strand.
TTCACCCCACAGACAGTAAATAAAAGCAAACCCTTCTTATCACTGGATCCCCTTACGGGTGGGCTTCAATTGGTCATCAGATGCCATCGGCTTTTGGTTGGTGGTTCCTGATGAGCTTGCTAGTGTTGAGTCACATGACTTGCAGAGAAAGTCCCTTATGTTCTTCTTGTCAGCTCTTAATGAGTTGTTGATGGATGACTTGGTGATTTATTCCAAGGGTGGGTCAGATTGTAGGTCCCACATTACATGCTCATCCACACACTTTTTAAAGGGGAGGGAAAATTCCATCCTGTACATTCAAAAGCAAGACATTGAGAAATGACTATGGTTCCCACAGTTGTTATTATTGAGTGGTGCATGCTTTAAGTTTCCTGTAATAGAGAAATGTATCGATGTTTCTAATGCTTATGTTGGAAATTGTAAAAATATACAATTTTACTGAACTTGCCTTGCCAATAAACAAGAGTTGCCTTCCAAATAATCCCAAAGAATAATTTATTTCTTCTGAAATAGTTCTTAGAACCCATTGCACTTGTGGTTTATGTTGTACTTGTTAATGTTATATTTCATTGAAATGTTTAATAATATTAAAAACGCAAATTAATTTCAATAATAAAAGCAGAAAGTGCAGGAATTACTTAGCAGGCATCTCTGGAGAAAGCAACAGAGTTAGCATTTCTTCTTGGTGACCTTTCATCAGAGTCCTTGCTTTTGTACTAATTATTAATCTCTGCATTTAAGATATGACACTTTGAAGCATGTGATATTATAGGATGAGATGGCATTTAATTCATTAGGCAGCTACAGTAAGGGATGTTTGAAACAATTCCACACAGGCTAGTATCCTGTCACCAAGTCACCCTTTATATACATGTGTAGAGTCCTTGACACTGATCCAGCAACCTCAAAGCCAGCTCTGGAACAGATTAACAGATTAACAGCCCCAGTCAGGGAACTGATATTCTATGAGGTCTATCTGGTTAGCCTCATTCCAATCATTACAACGTAATGATTAATCTTTGTATCACACAATTTTGAAAGTGCTTATGGTGAAAACTAGGATTATATTATTTTAATTGTGCACAAATTGATATAATAGGATAATTAGCAGAAATCTCTTCCTAATTCAATGGCCAAATTGTTCACTGAGGTTCTGAAATTATACTGTGAGATACTAAATAATTTTGCAATGAGAAACATTTACCTGAAGTCCTTGTCTTTCTCATTTCAGTGAAGATGATAACCTATTTAAAGTAATATAGAGGTGAGAAAGGAATTTCAGATAACATTGTTATACTGAGGAATCCATTGAATGATTTGAAAACTTGTGTTTTACTTTATCCTGACATGGTACTCATTTAATTCTGGAGATAAAAGCCAGTTGATTTTGGCTGTTGGCCATGATTATACTGCTCACTGTATTTGTACTGACTAATATAAATATATTTTGGGTGAACAGAATATGAGCTGATGTACCCAATGAGCACAAAAGATCATTATCAATCATTTAGAACATCACTGGGTCCTTAAATTACATAGTTTTTTGCAATGCATATTACAAAAATTGTAAATCAATATTCATAAAATGTTAATGAAATTGTTTAATTAAAAACTATAATTTTGTCAACTTAATTGAGAGCAAGCAAAGAGGCACAAACCTTTCTCTCAGGTACATGTTCAATTTAATATCCTGTAACGTTATTTACTTTAAGGTTGCAGTGTTATTCGGGAATCATTTTGTGCAGCATAATTGTCTACCCAGAAACGTCCAGTGATACTGGATAGGCAATATCCTTTGATGGAGGATGAAAATCTAACAGCAAGTTATTGAAACCTAACAACAAAAACAGTTTGCACCTACAGCCTGGGAAAATTTGCCCCTTGCAAATGTTTCCCAAGCCTTGCTGAAGCATATGAAATCCGGTTGTGTGTAGTTGATGGGCTGGAGATAGGGAGAATATAACTCAACTGTTTGACTTTAAAGTCTGCAAATGTTTCTCTTTTGCAAGACTGGTACCAGATTTAATTTCAACTACCAAGTTATCTTAACAATGGTAAACACATGCACTGGCTGAACTATCCTGTTAAAAACAGTTTTTAAGGAGCTTTAAGGACATTTGTTATTTAACCAATAACGATCCTAGCATTTATGTAATTATTCTGGTTTTCCTTTTCCAAAATGAGGTAGACATGTCCAATAGCAGTGACGTTAGAGAACTGGAATGCTTTTAGTTATGGGATAGGTTGCTTTCTGTCATTGATTTGAATGGTGGCTTGAGTCCCACATGACACATTTGGTGGGAATATGTGATCCTATTCATAGTGGAATTAATTAATGTATTTCTTGTTGTTCCAAAAGAGATAAAATATGGGCTATTGATTTTCCAATTTCATCATCTGGTTTTAATACCTGAGAATTTCATGGAGGGTGGCACGGTAGCTCAATGTTTAGCACCGCTGCCTTACAGCGCTAGGGACCAGTGTTCGATTCCAGCCAACTGGGGAACTGTGTGAGTTTGCACGTTCTCCCTGTGTCTTTGTGGGTTTCCTCTGGGTGCTCTGGTTTCCTCACACACTCCAAAGAAGTGCAGGTTAGGTGAATTAGCCGCACTAAATTACACACAGTGTCCAGGGATGTGCAAATTAGGTGGACTATCCATGCAATATGCAGGATTGTGCAGATAGAGTGGGCGAGGTGGGTCTGGGTGGGATGCTTTTTGGAGGGTCAGTGTGGACTTGATGGAGTGAATGGCCAGCTTCCATATGGTAGGGATTCTATGACCCTATGAAATAGTTTTAAAAGTGGACAATGCACTGACTTAAAAATGGTTACAGCTGACCATCTGACCACACAGGTTAAGTCAAGCTTCATGAAATCAATGTGGAATAAACTTAACTGTGCGAAACTGAAATTAATGGTTTGCAAAAGTACTAAATTCAGTCAATCCATTCTGGTGGGAAAAGGTACTAATTGCATATTGTAAAACTTTGCGGGAACTTTCACATATTGGAGATGGTAACTATCCTACAATTCGTAAACATATAAAAAAAATCCATAGGCAGAATGCTTAAACAAAGGTGCAATTCAAGGTGCTTCTTGTCGTCAAAGGGAGGAGATGGATTTTTGACTGAAAATCTGGAAGAAGTTTGAGAAAGTTTTTGTTGACCTCTCAAGAAAGAAAAGGTGTTTCCTTTCCCATGTGTTACAACCAGTCCCTGGGTGATGTTCCATGATTCATTGCAGTTCCAGATGGGAGATCTCAAATTCATAACGTCCCCAGTTGAGCACAGGTGAACTGGCTCTCCTTCTTTATTCATCTGTCCTCTTGGTGGGTAGCAACAAGGTTATTTATAGAAAGGATCCTTTGTGATGAACTGGCTCCTTACTGCTACAATGGAAATAAGTCAGCTACATTTAAATTTAAGAGAGTTATCGCTTTCTGCTAAAAAACCCATTATTTTTGTTGTGTCATGTGGGGGAAGTTGAAAAGAGGGGAACTGATTTTCTTCTCTATTATATTAGCCTTGCTAATATAGTTTCTGCAGGTTTGACTATTATTGAAGGTCCAAAATTATCAATCTGCTGGTAAGGACTTTATAAAGTCAAAAGCAGAGAAAGAATTAATATATTTCTTTTTCTGCCATTGTATATAATCAGGGCTGATATACCCCAGGCCTCAATTCCTCTTTGTGCTAACTCTTCATATCCCTTAACTCCCTCATATTTCAAAAATCTACTAACCTCTTCTCTAAATACTTTCGGTGAGGTGATCGAGCCTCCACAACTGTTTGGAGAAGAGAATTCCAGACACTCACTACCCTCTGAGTTAAGAAAGTACCTGGTAGCTCACTTTTAAAAGTTTCCCCTTATTCTGTAACTAGTTCCCTAGTTTGAGATTCCCCTAAAAATGGAATCATCATCTTAACATCTACGCTGTAAAGCCCCTTCAGAATTGTGTATGTTTTGATAAGGTCACCACTTATTCTTTCAAAATCTAATGAATAAAGGCTTTGCCTCTTTAGCAATTCTTGGTAAGTAAATCCCTACATCCCGGGAATTAACCTAGTAAATCTTTTATGAACTGCCTCCAAAGCAGGTGTACTGCTTCTTATATGCAGTGACAAAAACGGTACTCCAGATACAACGTCACAAATATTCTATACAGCTTTTACAAAACTTTCCAATTTTTAAACTCCAGTACTCAGCAATAAAGGCCAAAATGCCATCTGCCTTCTTAATTATTTGCTGTATCTGCAGCTAACTTCTTGTGTTTCGTGTACGTGAACACCCAGATCCCTCTGTGCTGTTCTTTTTCTAGGGGCTCTCTCCATGTAAATAATAATCTGCCTTTTGATTCTTCCCAATAAAGTGCATTACCTCATAATTTTCTACATTAAGCTCCATCTCCCAAGATTTTGCCCACTCATTCAATGTACTTGTATGCCCTTGAACTTTCTTTGACTCCTCATCATAACATTAACTCTCATATACTTTTGCAACATCAGCAAATTTGAATACATTACACTCTGCCCCCTCCTCCAGATAATTAATTAGATTGCAAATAGTTGAGGCCATACAAAGATCCTTGAGGCACTCTGCTGGTTGTGTCTTCCCAATCTGTAAAAGACCCATTAATCCCAACTTTGCCTTCTGTGTCTTAAGCAGTCCTCAATCCACGCTGAGACGTTTCAATTTTAAATAGTCATTGGCTTCAACATTCCCTCCCTTCACAATCATAACGCAGCGACAGCAACATGTATCATCTAGAAGATATATTGTGGCAACTCAACAAGGCTCCACTAACCATGTTTTCAAACCCATGATCTCTATCATCTAGAAGGACGAGGGCAAAAGATATGTGGAACAGCACCACTCCAAGTTCACTATCTAGCAATTCACTAGCCTGATGTGGAAATACATCACTAGTCCTTCAATATTGATGGGTCAAAATTCTAGAACTCCATTGCTTATAGCTTTCAAAGAGGAAGCTCACCACCAGCTTCTGAAGGACAATTAGGGACTGGCAATAAATGCAGATCTAGCCTGTGATGTGTGCACCCGATGAACAGATAAAACTAAATGTTTCTTACACTACAACAACAATTCCAGTTTAAAAGTACTTAGTTAGTTATAAAGCATATTGGAATGTTCTGAAGTTGTGAAATATATGCATCAAAACGGGAGGATAATTTGATGATGATTTTGTTGATGAGTGTGGATGCAGATTGTATTGGAAAATGTCCACGCATATCAAGTTGGGTACAAAATATTCTGTAATGAGGCATGCACACTGAGGCACAGCTTGGAACATTCATTCTGCCAGAAGTTGGCTACATTTCAGGGTGAACCTAATATCCTGTTTCTACTAAAGAGGGATTTATTAGGTGTTGAATGCATGCAGGTTTATTTACAATAATTTCCAAACATAACTAAGAAATGTAAAAACCTTAGAAGAGTTACAGAAAATAAATCCAGAAGAAAATAAAGCAGAGCTACTTGATGGCTGTTAGCTTTACATCTATAAACTCAACATTATTTACATATGGACATTGTTGACATTCCTGACTTCAAAGCTTCTTTAACTGTATGTAGATGCCTGGGTAGGTTGGCGTCGGACAAGAGATAGCCAAGATTTGTAAGTTGGGAAGGCATTGCAGCTGGTGACCCCCATTAATCTCCATCAAATCATCAACTTTTAGTTCCTCTACCAAGTCATGCAGATGGCCACCTTCAACCTCATAACGATAAAGAAAAAAAAATCTTTAGAAGATAAACAAGTCAGGTCATATTTGGTAGGGAAGATTCAAAAACTTGAGATTTGTAGGTTTGCATATTTTCACTTGTGAAAATCCAAAGTTGTGGGTCCATGGACAGGAACCTGAAGTAACAATGATCAATTGCGATTTAGAAATATTCATATAAAGTCAGTAACAAAAATTAAAAGTATTGTTTCTGCTTTTTATTTTCTTCTCAAATCATACAACTGACAGACCAAATCTATGATAAATGGTAGTGACAATGTGTTTCAAGGGCAGTAATGTAAAAGTAAAGAAGCCCATTTACAAAGCATGTTTAATACCATTGGAATAGATTATGTTCTATATGGAATATAATTTTAATGTGATTTGCAACGAGGTTAAAGATTCTTTAGCAGTGTTCCTGACGGTGGGTGCACTTTATAAATATGTTATTGAGGCTTTAAAAAATTATGTTAAAGTAATTGCAGCAGTCTGCAATCACGCTAACATTAAAAAACACCTCAGAGGAGTAACACTCTGAGCATATGGGCACAATTGTCCCATTTTATTCACAGTTTTAGGTGGTGATTGTCATGCTACACCCACAGCCAAGAAAGGTTGACTTATTGTGCACCAATCAGCTGGTTTAAAGTTGTTATACAGTGCATAGGCAAGAGTCCCTGTGTACTGCAGGCCTCAAAGCTGTGTCCGAGTTTAACAGAAGCTATAGTTGTGTAAGTTTGTCTCCAACAGTATATTTACCTTGACTCAAGAGTGGTTATGTTACTTCCAGTGACACTGGAAATGAATATTGTTGTATTGAAAATTTATTACAATTACCTATTTTTTACAAACATAATTCCCCTCAGTTACATTGGCATCTGGGCTAAAATATGCTAAGAAGTTACAACAGATGTTTAGGGTTCTAGCAGTGTGTCATGCTTCAAATGATCTGAGGTAAGATGGAGTATGAGAACGTTAACTTACAACAGATGTAGCTCAGTGGGTAGACCTTGCCTGATTCAGGAGTTATTTGTTTCAAGTCCCATTCCAGAGAATTGAACTCAAAAATCTAGGCCAACACCCAATCCGTTATGGAGGGAGAGCTACACTTTTTTTGTATTCACTCATGGGACGTGATCATTACTGGCTGGGCCAGTATTTATTGCCCTTACCTAGTTGCCCTTCAGAAGGTGGTGGTGAGCTGACTTCTTGAGCCACTATAGTCTATGTGCTGCAGGTTGACCCACAATGCCCTTAGGGAGGGAATTCAATGATTTTGACTCAGTAAAACTGAAGGAATGGTGATGTATTTCCAGTCAGGATGGTGTGTGACTTGAGGAACTTATAGGTAGTAGGGTTTCCATGTATTTGCTGCCATTGTCCTTCTAAAAGGAAGTGGTCATGTTTTTGAAGGAGTTTTGTTCGTCTAAGGATCTTTGGTGAATTTTTGCAGTGCATCTTGTACACACTGCTGTTACTGAGCGTTGGTGGCGGAGGGAGTTGTCTTGTGGATGTGGTGCCAATCAAGTGAGTGTTTTGTCATAGATGGTATCAAGCTTTTTGAGAGTTGTTGAAGCTGCATCCATCCAGACAAGTGGGGGGTATTCATTACACTCCTGACTTGTGCCATGCAGATTGTGGACAGGTGTTGGGAGCCAGAAAGCGAGTTGCTTGCTGCAGCATTCATAGCCACTGACCTACTTTTGCAGCTACTGTGTTTATATGGCCAGTCCACTCAATTATAACCCATAGAATGTTGATAATGGGGATTTAGTGATGGCAATGACATTGAATGTCATGGTGTGGTGGCTAGATTGTCTCTTATTGGAGATGGTCATTGCCTGGCATATATGTGGCACAAATGATACTTGCCACATGTCAGTCAAAGCCTGGATATTGTATGGATCTTGTTGCATTTGAACATGGACTGCTTCAGTAGCTGAGGTGTCATGAATGTGCAATCATCGGCGAATGACCTCACTTTTGACCTTATGATGGAAGGAAGATCATTGATCAATCAATTGAAGATGGTTGGGCTGAGGGTTACTCTGATGAACTCATGCAGAGATATTCAGGATCTGAGAGGACTGACATCCAAAACCACACCATCTTCCTACGTGCCATGTTTGACTCCAACCAAGAGTTTGCCCCCGATGCACATTGATTTCAGTTTTGCACGGGCTCCTTGATACCAAGGGTTGATTACAAGGGTTGTCACTCTGACCTCACCTCTGGAATTTAGCTCCGTTGCCCATTTTGGACCAAGGCTGTAATGAGGTTACGAGCCAAGTGGCCCTGGCAGAACCCAAACTGGGTGTCACTGAGCAGATTATTGCGTGTTTGATAGCACTGTTGATGATACCTTCCATCACTTTGCTGATGATTGAGAGTAGACTGACGGGGCGATAATTGGCCAGGTTGGATTTGTCCTATTTTTTGTGTACATACTCGGGTAATTTTCCACATTGTCGCGTAGATGCCATGTGCATGATACCTTTCAAATAAAATGTTAAGATGATCTCACCTGCTTTTTCAGGGAAATACCCCTTAGCATTACTTTGAAGAATAGCAGTGGAGTTAACTCCAAAGTCCTGGCTAATATTCAGTGCTTCAATCAACAGTAGAAAAAGAACAGATTATCCTGTAATTATCATATTTCTACATGATGTGCTTGATCTGCACAAACTCATTGCCATATTTCCTACATTACAGCCATGACTCCACTTCAATTTGAGTATGAAATGTTTTGGGAAGTACTATGATTGTGAAAGATGCTACAGAAATGCCAGACTTTCCCTTTATTTTAATACGGCTGGAATGAGTTAATTTCCATTGGAAATCTGATCCTTTGTGCAAATAGGTTATTTGGAAAAAAGACAAATTCTAAAGATATGCATTTGTTTAGTTCTTCACTTTCTCTCCTTTTCCAAACTATGAAAACAAAAAAGCTGCAAATCATTTTCTGCTAGAGAACTACAACAGTATTTTTGAACAAGGTCAAATATTTTGGATGACAATTCTCTGCTATGTTTATATTTGCACTCCATTCTTCCTTTGTAAAAAAGTAAACTATAGAGACCGATCCATTGCCAGTTTTAATAAGAATCATGGGACTCCTGAAGTATTATTATGATGTTTGTTCATACAAGGCAGAGGATGAAAACCTGACAAATTTTGAAGCAACGACACAATTCTTATATTCAGGAATCTAGGATTCTCCATTCTATTTCAGAGCTCAGCTAAGAGTCAAGGATGTTTAAGTTTGGAGTCACATGTAGGCTAGACGGGTAAGAACAGCATATATCCTCCCTAAAGAATATTAGTCAACCAGATTTTTTATGGCAATGGTTATGCGGTTGCCATTGGATGACCTTTTCTTTATTTTTGACTTCAACTTTCACCACCTACCAAATGACTTGAACCTATGTGCCAAGAGCAATAGCCTGGGGCACTGGATTACAAATCCAGTGGTGTTCCCAGAACACATTGTCCCAGCAGAAAACTTGCCACCAACATGCTAGAGAGTTCAAACTCCACAGCCTGTTGGAAAATCCTGCCTTCTGGATTTTCCGTTTGCTATGTGAGTACATGAAATTAAAATTCACCTCCTAAATGATAAAACTTTGAAATTTATACAGCAATAGAATAGAATAATGGATTCAGATACACAAAACCTTAAAATTAGAAAGACCACTGACTGAAGCTATAAAGAAAGTGGAGTGTGATCTTTAGATTATAAATATTGACATAGGGACTAAAATCAAACAGTAATGCTAAGTTTATTGTAAATCATGGTTTGGGCTTCAGTTAGAATATTTGTGCCAAGTTTTTGGCATTTTACTTTAGGAAGAACGTCAAGGCGACAGAAAGAACACAGAAGAGGTTTGTTAGGAAAAGTACGAGGGCTAGAAATCTTCGGTCATAACCAACGAGAGAAACAGGATATTTTCCTGAAATAGAAGGCAAGAATTTGTTTGCTGTAAATGTTCCAAATTGAGAAAGCCTTTGATAAATAGGAAATTTCAATTACATTCCTGGTAGATTTAATCAATTCCAAATAGGGAGAAATAATTTCCATTTTGTAGGTAAACTAGTCTGAGAGAGCATACATCACTATCATTATGAAAAGAATGAGGAGCTGGTTCAGAGATTTGCTTTATGCAGAGAGTTGTTGGGATACTAAGTGCCCTTTTGGAAATAGTGGCAGAAGCCAATTGTATGATAAATTTTAAATGTCTGCACACATAAATACTTCTGTACAAGGTATATATTCTGTTAAAGAATCAGTGCAGTTTAGTTAATAATGGGTGTCTTAAGCACATATAACTCCTAAAACTAACCAAACATCAGTTGCTTTTTTACCGTTACCCACATTCTTTCACTTGTCATGGGATCTGGGTATAACAGGCACATTATTGTCCATTTCTAGTTACCTGATGGAAAATGGAAGTAAGCCACCCCTTTTAACTGCTGTTGACTTGTAACTTGGAAGGGAATACAAGAGCTGGTGTTCCTATGTGTCTGCAACCACTTGCTCCTCTAGTTGGTGAAATTGTAATTTGGAAGGGGCTGTCACAGACATCACCAATGTTTTTTTGCTTGGGTTTCAGGCTTATTCAATTTCCCTAATGTATTTAGATTATTCAAACGAATTTCAGAACAAGTCCCAGTAATATTTCATCACAGCAAATTGCTTTCTTTTTGGTAAGCAGCTATATCTCACTTCAATTAAAGAATAATACTGTCAAATACGTGGTATTCTTGAGTGAAAGGAAGATGAATTTTATTATTTACTAACCCCAAGAAAAAACAAAATAACACTGCAACAAATATACACAGACAGAGGTTTGCAACTGGTAAATGGGGATGGTTTCTAGTACAAAGGAAGACTAAAGAATATGCAGTTTAAAAGTTCTTGAGTTGTGACAATCAGAGGCCATACCTATTTCTTTGATCTGTCAAATCATTAGCAGCAGTGAAATCTATAGAATTCTTGGTGAATGATTATTTCTCTGATTTGCTTTTTCACTGATTCTGGCTTCCAAGAGCTTGACAAGGAAACAGCCAGAGAGAGAAAAAAAAGACAGAGGCAGAGAGAGAGAGAGAGAGAGAGAGAGGAAAGAGACATCCAGTACTTTACAGATCTACTTTCTTCTCTTCCCTGCTCTGCCCAAAACTGTTTGTCTGAAATACTGTTCACATGTGTTTCCCAGGTCTGGGATTATTGTTTTTGACAAGATGAATAATCTATGGGAAATTTCATCTCCAGAAAGCGTAAATCAAAAATTGGAGACAGGGAATGCTTCATGGCTGACTGAATTTCAGTGCTTTTTGATAAAATGCTAATTTTGGCTCAGACTCTTTGTTTTCGCACAATAGTTTCACCAGATTTGTTTAACCTAGTCAGATGACCATTGAGACCCTCCTAAGTCAGCGCACTTTTCAAAAGCCATTTTAGTCCGTAAGAGGTCTCAGGTATTAAAATCAAATGATGAAAGTTGAAAATAAGTAGTCCATTTTCTTCCCATTATTGTGACCCTATGCCTGATCTTCTCAACAGAAAACATTTCAGTGTAGAGCCAATCTTGAGATCCCCCTTTTTTTAAAAGAATATTCCCTTAACTCAAAAGAGATGAGGCCCAATCAATATAACCTCAAAAGTTCAGTTTTAAATCTCAAGCTTCTAACCACAAAATGTATATAGAGATACTGAGGCTGAACAGAATATTTGTTGGACTGACAGGCTATGATTAACTGTCTGCTTCTGGAACAGATACTAAAAATGTTTTATAACTAAAGGATTGTCTCAGTGAGATTAGATGAAATGTTTTTGGAAGTTAGAAATGAAATGCAAATAACCCGTGACATAACAGTCCTGTAGTTCAAGGCTAAGTGTACAGTCTTCACAGTTTTGATGGGTGCAGGCTCAAATTTATTGGCAGTGATTCTCCAAGCTGATTTTCCTAGATTTTGACTAATTATTAACTAGACCAACTCGACGATCTTTGGGAGGTAAAATGTAGAAGCCTGGAAGATAGGAGCAGCAGGAGGCCATTCGGCCCTTCGAGCCTGCTCCGCCATTCATCATGATCATGGCTGATCCTCCAACACAAAGCCTGCTTACTCCCGATAACCTATGATCCCATTTGCCCCAAGTGCTATATCTAGCCACCTTGTGAATACATTCAATGCTTTGACATCAACTACTTCCTGTGGTAATGAATTCCACAGGCTCACTATTCTTTGGGTGAAGAAACGTCTCCTCATCTCTGTCCTGAATGGTCTACCCCAGCGTGTGTGATTGTGAAACAAAAGATGGAAATTTCCCATTTTTGAGCTAAGTAGGAGAGTTTCACAGAGAGAAACCTACAGCTTACCATGATCTGAAAGCCCACATGATCATATGTGAAACCAGCAGCTGTTTTTCTGCCAATGGGATTTTTGCCAGAGTTATGAGGCTGGAACAGAAAGACCAGCCTCCCTAGAGCTGTTGGCTCATTAAATGGTGGCATCTCCAGAATTCATCAGTGTCACATGAAGGTCATGGCTATAGCCGGGCCCCTAGATGGAGGATCATTACTGCGAAAGAGGCTGTTATGTGGCTCTGTATTCTGGAGGTCGGTGGTCACAGGGAGAGGGGAGCAGGAAGATTAAAAGCGAGGGCAGGTTGTGGTCCGCAAACACCGCAAGCTGAAATAATTTAAGATTCGGTGGATAAAGTTCTTAAGTGGTCATTAACTCACCACTTAAGTGACTTAATTGTCAATGGGTTGGGAAGGTTGACCAGGGACCTCCTCACTCACAACTCAATCATCCCAAACGTAATGCCAACCCATCTAATTCTCTGCCTTTCTTTTCATCTTCCCCACTGCTTTTTAGGATGGATAAGTTCCACACAAAGATACCACCTGTGTCATTTTGCTCCATCATTAGTGGTGGTGACAAACATAGGGCGCCTTGCGCACAGTCATATTAATAGGTTAAAACTTGTACGAGGGTTGGTGGAGTGCATTATTTTATCAAATGATCACAGTTGCTAAATCAAGTGATTTAATAACTATGTTCTGAACATATAGTCTAATTTGGTGGAAGAAACGTCATACCAGACCTAAACATTAACTCTATTTTTTCTCTCCACAGATGCTACTAGACCTGCTGAATTTCTCCAGCATTTTCTGAGTTTGTTTTGGGTTTCCACTGTCTTTTGCTTTTGTTAGTCATAAAAATATTGTCCCATCAAAAAATAGGTGATGTTACAGGCATACACCCATTGAGATATTTGGCAATTAAAGATTTTTAATAAGACTTTGAAAATTACCAATGGAAAAGAAAAGAAAATTAAAATTCACAATTAGATAAACAGTATCAACATCTGAATGAATTTGATTATAAATGAATTGCAACACTTGGGATAGGGCTGGTTTCTAAAATGATCTATTTTCCAAGGTTACCACAATAAACTTGGTTTGTAATCATGGAGAAATGTCATCCAAGAATCAAACCACAAAGCTCTTGAGGTTTGTGGCTTAAGCTTAGCATAACAGCAATGGCCATGAATGTAGTCAAATTCACTGACGTATAATTCAGAACAAATCTTTGCCAAATCCCATTTAGTCAACATTGGTAGAGTAATTTCTATTGTAAAACAAACAACTTTTCATTTATCACAATACAGTTCTACTTTAGATGTTAAAACACAACACTGCAGAAAAGTGAAATCAAAATTGAAAATGCTAGGAATGATCAGCAGGTCAGACTGCATCAGTAGACAGAGAAATGAGATTAATGTTTCAGTTTGAAGACCTTTTGTTGTTTTCCAAAGCCATTTGCAGCTCTGATGTAAGGTCCTTCTTTTCAAATCCCACCGTTGCTGTAATCTCCCTGTCACTGCATCAGAGATAAAAGGTACTGCAGATGCTGGAGAATCCGAGATAACAAGCA
>JAHRHZ010000041.1:14841510-14908896 GCA_024137785.1 Ginglymostoma cirratum
CCCATTTCTGATGAAGGGTCTAGGCCCGAAACGTCAAGCTTTCCTGCTCCTATGATGCTGCTTGGCCTGCTGTGTTCATACAGCTCCACAACTTGACAGAGGCTGCTGTCTCATTCAGTTTTAGGTTTGAAGAGAGGACAAACTTCACATTTATTTCTGGTGAATTCTAATCTAGGTCATAGTTTAAATTACCCAGGTGATGCATTTAGAACAGGGTCTCAATTAACAATTCAAACACATAGATCCAGGAATGTGCAAGTATTATGGAAATATATGTCCAGCATGCTTGTTGTTGAAGCTTGAGGAGTATCGGTACAAACATGGTAAAAACTATCATACTGTACTTTTTTAATATTTGTTTTTGTGGGACATGGGCATTGCTAGCTGGCCAACATTTATTGCTCACCTCTAGTTGCCCTTGAGAAGATGGTGATGAGCTGCCTTCTTAACCACTGCAGTCCACATGCTGTGTGTTGAATCACAATGTCCTTAGGGAGGGAATTCCAGGATTTAGGTCCAGCGACAATGAAGGAAACGTGATACATTTCCAAGTCAGGATGGTGAGTAGCTTGGAGGGGAACGTGCAGATGGTGGTGTTCCCATGTATCCGCTGCCTTTGTCTTTCTAAATGGTGAGTTTGGAAGGTGCTGTCTGAGGATCTTTGATGAATTTCTGCAGTGCATCTTATAGATAGTGCACATTGCTGCTACTGAGCATCAGTGGTGGAGGGAGTGAATGCTTGTGGATCTGATTCTAATCAAGTGGGCTACTTTGTCCCGGATGGTGTCACATGTCTTGAGTGTTTCTGGAGCAGCACCCATCCAGGCAAGTGGGGAATGTTCCATCACGCTCTTGATTTGTGCCTTGTAGATGATGGACAGGCTATGGGGAGTCAGGAGGTGAGTTACTCACTACAGTATTCTGAGATCCGACCTGTTCTTGCAGTCACTGTGTTTACACGATGAATCTAGTTGAGTTTCTGATCAATGATAATCCTAAAGATGTTGATATAGGGAGTATTGGTAAAACCACTGAATGTCAAGGGGCAGTGGTTAGATTGTCTCTTTTGGAGATGGCCATTACCTGACATTTGTGTGTTGCGAATGGTACTTTCCACTTGTCAGCCCAAGCCTGGATATTGTTCAGATTTAGTTGCATTTGAACATGAACTCCTTCAGTATCTGAGCAGTCATGAATGGTGCTGAACATTGTGCAATCATTGGCAAACATTCCCACTTCTGACCTTATCTTCCACAGAAGTTCATTGATGAAGCAGCTGAAGATGGTTAGCCTCGGACACTACCCTAAGGAACCGTGGCAGTGTTGTCCTGGAGCTGAGATGACTGATCTCTAACAATCCCAACCATCTTCCTATGTGCCAGGCCTAACCACCGCAGATTTTGCCCCCCCCCCGATTCCCATTGATTCCAGTTTTGTTAGGGTTCCTTGTTACTACACCCAGTCAAGTGTAGCCTTGTTATTGAGGACTGTCACTTTCATCCAACCTCTGGAATTCAGCTCTTTTGTCCATGTTTGAACCCAGGCTGTAATGAGGACAGGAGTTGAGTGGCCCTGGCGGAACCCAAACTGGGCATCACTGAGCAGGTTATTGCTGAGCAGGTGCTTCTTGATAACACTTTTAATGATACCTTCCATCACTTTATTGATGATCAAGAGTTGACTGATGGGATGGTAATTGACCACGTTGGGATTATCCTATTTTTTGCATACAGGACATTCCTGGACAATTTTTCACGTTGTCAGGTAGTGGCCAGTGTTGTAACTGTAATGGAAGAGGACTAGGGCAGCAGCAGGTTCTGGACCACAAGCCTTTAGTACTATCGCTGGAATGTTTTCAGAGCCCATAGCCTTTGCACTATCCAGTGCCTCCGACTGTTCCTTGATATCATATGGAGAGAATTGAATCAGCTGAAGACATGTATCTGGGGACCACTGGAGAAGGCCTAGGTGGATCATCCAATTGGCGCTTCTGGCTGAAGATCACTGTGAATGCTTAAGCCTTACCTTTTATACTGATGTGTTGGGTGTTTCTGTCATTGAGGTTGGGGATATTTGTGGAGCCTCCTCCTCCTCCAGTGAGTTATTTCAATTCCACTACCATTCATAGCTGGATCTGGTAATACTAAAGAGCTTAAATCTCATCTGTTGGTTGTAAGATTGCTTAGCTCTTTCTATAACTTGATGCTTGCTCTGTTTGACATGCAAGTAGTTCTAATTGGTAGCTTCACCAGGTTGACACTCCTTTTTTTTGTTAAGTATACCTGGCACTCCTTCTGGCGTGCTCTACGGCTCTCTGTATTGAAGCAGGGTTCATCCTTTGGTTTGATGGTATTGTTTGAATGGAGGATGTATGGGTCATGAGTTTGCACATTGTGCTGGAGTACAATTCTGCTGCTGTTGATGGCCCAGAGTGCCTCATGAATGTCCAATAGCAGACAATCTAACCTCTGCTGGACCTGTTTGAAGTCTGTCCTTTGTAGCACAATGATAGTATCACAGAGCACCTTGGAGATTAACCTCAATGTCAAGGCAGGATTTGATCTCCACAAGGACTGTGCAGTGGTCACTCTTACCAATTCTGTCATAGACAGTTGCCTCTACAACTGGCAGATTGGTAAAGATGAAGTCCACTATGTTTTTCCCTCTTGTTGGTTCTCTCACCACCAACTGCAGCCCCAATCTAGCAGTTATGCCCTTTAGGACCCAGCTGCTGCCGAACCAGTTTTGGTAGATGACATTGAAATTCCTCATCCAGAGTAGATTTTGAGCCCTTGCAAGTTTTCTTCCAGATGGAGGAGAACTGATTCACCATTTGTGAGAGGATGGTACATAGTAACTAGCAGGATGCTTCCTTGCCCATGTTTGACCTGAAACCATGAGACTGAAATCAATAAAAACCAAAAGAACTGTGGATGCTATAAATCAGGAACAAAAACAGAAGTTGCTGGAAAAGCTCAGCAGGTCTGGCAGCATCTGCGAAGCAAAAGTCAGAGTTAACATTTCGGGTCCGGTGACCCTTTCTCAGAGCTCAATGTCGACATCAATGTTGAGAACTCCCAGGTCAACTCCCTCTTGGCTGTATATTCATATTCAAATTGATTTCTTAATATTTTAAATAAATCCATTTCTAGAACATAACATAACTGTCAGTACTTTGAAAGAACACAGGGTGATAGGGTTTTTATAAAATATTTAAAAAATATATTATTATTCTTCACTTTTGAGAAAAGGAGGAAAATCAAATCAGGAAATATGGATAAGCCAGTAGCCACCTTTCTTAAAAGTGTTGATTTAGATTTAGAATCCCTACAGTGTGGAAACAGGCCTTTTGGCCCAACAAGTCCACACTGACCCTCAGAGCATCTCACCCAGATCCATCCCACTGTAACCCACCTCACCTACACAATGCTGAACACTACAGGCAATTTAGCTTGGCCAATCCACCTATCCTGCACATCTTTGGACTGTGGGAGGAAACCCACACAGACATGGGGAGAATGTGCAAACCCCGTACAGATAGTTGCCTGAGGGTGGAATGGAACACAGATCCCTGGAGCTGTGAGGCAGCAGTGCTAACTACTCAGCCACTGTGCAGAAAGCATTCAACTTGTAGCTAGAATCCTACAGACATGGTCAGTATGGGGATTGAACCCACAACCTTTGGTATTATTAGCACTACAAGCTAACCAGCTGAGCTAACCAACTGCCCTAATCCCACCCTTATCATCCAGAGTAGGCATGAAAATGTTGCAAATTTTCATACTATATTTTTAGGATGAACAATCATTTCTTTTAATTTGGTTGACGACTCATCAGGTGACTTTTCACAATATTGGTTCCAGATAATTGATGAAAATTAGGCAAATATGGGCAATGCCAGCCACTAGTGAAACTCAAGTCCTTTTGGCAAAAGAGATTTGCAATCAGAACAAGACTATTACGTAAAAGCCGACTTGTCATCCTGGGCTGCAAGCACATCAAAGTTTAATGTCCTTTCATGGAAGCTTTCAAAGGGTAATTTGAATTGAATGGCAATTTGATTAAGAAGACTCTGGCTGTCTCAGTCTCTTAAAGGATGAATGGCTACCAGACAGCACATGTGTATGGGCCCTTACTACCTGGTTTGGAAGAAGGACTTTGAACTCTATGATTGGTCACATGGTTGAAACAGCCATGGGTGTGACCTTTATTTAAAAATAAGTGCAGAAGCTGTTTGGGCTAGAAAGATACACCTTGAGAGATAGCATCTGAAAGGCCATTGAATCAATCGCAATGCAATGCTGCCGAAGTCAGGCAGCTAAACCTTGAAAGTGGGGGAACAGTATTGTTATTTTTTTATCTGTATCTAACCTTTGTACTTGTATGATGTCATATTAAAAATCCCTGGAGAAAACGTGTGATAGGAAACATTATTTTTTAAACTTACAAAGGCTGCCGCAGGAAATTATTTGAATTGGAGCAATATCAGCCTGAGACTTATAAAACACAGAGATCTCACACTTTGATCAAGGTTAATAATGAAGCACATTAATTCCGTCTAAGACTCTACTTACGTGAAATTATTCGAAAATTATCTGCCTGGTATTCATGTGATTACTGAGATGACAATGAAAAACATCATTGTGTTAATAAATTCTGAGTCTGGATAATTAAACATCTGTCAACACATTTATATTTTGCCCATACCACATTAGGTCACATCAGCGTGAGTGAAATTAAAATGTGGCCTAAACAAGGTTGAGGTCGATTAAAGTACGTGAAGGAGGCTCCAACTTGGATTAAACGCTAACAGCAGCTGATATGTCTCTTTGAGTTTACCAGCATGAAAACCAGCAATTAATAAAAGCTGGGATAGTAAACAGTGCTGTAGGAGTTTTCTGACCTTGGAGTCAAACGAGTAAGATGCCTTTTAATATATTATGAATAAACTTTGCAATTGTTTTATTGGTGTGTTTCTGGGCAGAGAATTGCTTGAGTGATACTGAGGAAGGCAGGTGGTCATGGTTGACCTGCAAAGTGCTCAGATGTGTTGGAGTTGAGGCCTTTTCCATTTCTAACATCCTGTATTTTGCTACAATGATTCCTCTGCTGAAACATATTCAAATATGGTCACACAGACTGTGCACAAATTAACCCCTTTAGGTCATCATGCATGTACAACCTTGCAAAACTCTTAGATGGCCACTACACTTACACAAACTGGTCATATACTACAAAAATAATTTTGTATGTACACTGTTTCTGGGTAGTATGTGTGCAGGAGATAAAATGCTTGGTTTTCCAGTGATTTGTTCTTGAAGCTATCCTAAAAAGACAAAGTCTATGTTACTGATTGTTAATGTTCTTTTAAGATATTTTCTAATCAACCAGCTCAGGGATGTTACGACAAGCGTCTGGAGCAGGTGGAGCTTGAACCCAGGCCTCTTAACCCAGAGTTAGAGATTCTACGACAGTGGTACAGTTGTCCTCCTTAATGCTCCTTTAATTGAATTTCAGATGCCGCTATTTCCAATTTTAGACATTTTCTAATCAACCTGCTCAGAGATGACATTACACCCCACTGGAACAGGTATGACTTGATCAAGGGCCTCCTAACTTAGGGGTAGAGACACTATCATTGCACCACAACAGCTTCTTGAGATGCTTGCATAAAGGAGTGAGAGTGGATAGGCAGGTTGTTGTTGTTTGTGAAACCTGAATAACCAGTGACTGGAAATCACTAACCATCCAGATGATGTCACGGAGGAAGCAATTAGTTAAGATAAAATGATGTAAAATAAATGTTAAAATATACCCAATCCGTTTTTAGATGGAGATGCATGATCCAGCTTTCTGATTGTAAAATAGAAATGAACAGGGAAACTTAATCCAGATGACCTTTCATTTTGAATTTGCAGTTTTGAATGCCAATCTTTATTACTGACTTTTACTTAATTAGTGATTTACCTGGCCCCATTGTATTTTCTCTCTGTCATCCTGATTAAAAAATGTACAGTTTGCTGAGTAAAGCAGAACAAAATGCAGGCTCAGATAAGCAAATCGTTTCTTTGCTAAAGAAAATGGGCTTACAACTTGAAAGCATTTCACTAATAACATTGCCAGGCACAGGATCTTTCACTGTGATCTATATTAGGGCTGGTTCTTTGATCCTCTCACCTTTTCAATATATTTCTTAAGTTTAATTGGATCATGCTGTTTCTAATTAAAAGGTAGCACTGAATCAATGTAGACTGCATCAACAAAGAAACACATGTAATGATTTTCCAAATTCTAAAGTGAGTTATTATCTTTTTATTGAAAGCAATTTTGAGGAAAGGATTAACAACGTTTACCACTTGTCTTTTGGAGTTTGAAGTGATGGTGGAAGTACTTCTTACAATTGCTGTTTCGATTTAAGACAGTGATAGAAATCACTGACTCCTTTTTATTTGGTGCAATTTATAAATATGTTGTTATGTAGTTGGGTTGATAACAGACTCACTGTTTTGCAGATGCTCCTGACTGTCAGAAAGGGTCTGTATGATGTTTTTCTCGAGATTGTGCCTCTTTCCTTTATTCATCCATGCGATATGAGCATTGCTGGCTAGGCCAGCATTTATTAACCATCCCTAATTGTCCAGAAGGAAGTAAGAGTCAAGCATATCGCTGTAGGCCTGGAGTCACACATAGGCCAGACCAGGTAAAGGTGGCAGTTTCCTTCCCTAAAGGACATCAGTGAATCAGATGGGGTTTTTCTGACAATCAACAACATGTTTATGACCATTGTTCAATTCTTAATTCCAGATTTTTAAAATTGATTTTGACTTCCACCACCTGAGATGGTGCCCTCTGACCATAACCTGGGTGTCTGGATGTATTGTTTAGTGATAATACCAATAGACCATGACTTCTCCAGCATCTTACAGAAACTCATCCTGGCTCGCACATTTGATGACAAGAGAACTTTGGTTGTAAATTCAGGCTTTCTTCATCTATAACACTGTCTGTTGTGGAATTGTATAGATATGAGTTTTTTTAGGTATTTAACGTCCTAGGATATCCTGAGGGTAAATGTATAGAGCATTTGACTACTTTACAAATTTAGCAAAACATTTCAGTCAAAACAGTTTGAAGGATTATTGGAGAATACCAATGTTCTTCAATAGAGTGTTGCACGGTGGGGATAACAGGGATTTGTGCATTATTGCGAATTTACTTCTATCATAACTGATTTGAGATATAATTTATTCTTAACTTTTGCCGTTAGCTTGGCCATCAATGCATTAAGCTAGTGGTCTATCCCCCAGACTTCTAACAGTGCAATTGAAGATGTACCTTTTTTTAATGCGTTCATGTGATGCATTCAAAGTTTTGGATCAAAACTGATTTATTGCATATTGCATGTTGCTTTCCACTATTCTTTCCATTTCTATTAGCACATGCTGTTCCTATTCTCGTCCTACATATACTTTTATTGAGTTTAAACTGTGCTACTCTGAGCCAAGTTGAAATTGTTTCTAGATTGTTTAAATTTATTCAAGTTTCAGCCAGTTTTCTGACTGATCTATGTTGTTCTAGAAGTCAACATCAGACAAGCAAGTGCATGCTTTGTGGTTATGATGCCACCCACCATTTGATCTGTTGGTAAACCAACTTGAGCTGTGCAATGCCAAGCTGATTCATATAGGTGAATGTGAAAGACTTTGTTACACGTAGAAATAAGCTTGAAACTTAATATAAATCTTCCATCAGAGATAAAAGGTACTGCAGATGCTGGAGAATCCGAGATAACAAGCATGGGGCTGGATGAATACAGCAGGTCAAGCAGCATTTGTTTTGAACACATCCCTCACGCCCCGTCCCCGCAATAATAACAAAAAAAGAATCCCCCTCGTCCTCACATACCACCCCACCAACCTCCGGATCCAACGAATCATCCTCCGACACTTCCGCCATCTGCAATCAGACCCCACCACCAAAGACATTTTTCCCTCCCCACCCTTATCTGCCTTCCGGAGGGACCACTCCCTCCGCAACTCCCTTGTCCACTCCACACTCCCCTCCAGCCCCACCACACCCGGCACTTTTCCCTGTAACAGCAGGAAGCGCTACACCTACCCCCACACATCCTCCCTCACCCCAATCCCAGGCCCCAAGAAGACTTTCCATATTAGGCAAATGTTCACCTGCACATCTGCCAATGTGGTATACTGCATCCGCTATACCCGTTGTGGCTTCCTCTACATCAGGGAAACCAAGCGGAGGCTTGGGGACCGCTTTGCAGAACACCTGCGCTCGGTTCGCAACAAACAACTGCACCTCCCAGTCGCGAACCATTTCAACTCCCCCTCCCATTCCTCAGATGACATGTCCATCCTGGGCCTCCTGCAATGCCACAGTGATGCCACCCGAAGGCTGCAGGAACAGCAAATCATATTCAGCCTGGGAACCCTGCAGCCCAATGGCATCAATGTGGATTTCACAAGCTTCAAAATCTCCCCTCCCCCAACCGCATCCCAAAACCAGCCCAGCTCATCTCCACCTCCCTAACCTGTTTTTCCTCTCACCTATCCCCTCCTCCCACCTCAAGCCACACCCCCATCTCCTATCTACTAACATCATCCCGCCCCCTTGACCTGTCTGTCCTCCCTGGACTGACCTATCTCCTCCCTACCCCCCCTACCTACACTCACCTTTACTGGCTCCAACCCCGCCTCTTCGACTTGTCTGCCTCCTCTCCACCTATCCTCTCCTCTCTATCCATCCTCTATCCGCCTCCCCCTCTCTCCCTATTTATTTCAGAACCCTCTTCCCCTCCCCCATTTCTGATGAAGGGTTTAGGCCCGAAACGTCAAGTTTTCCTGCTCCTATGATGCTGCTTGACCTGCTGTGTTCATCCAGCCCCATGCTTGTTATCTCTATAAGTCTTCCATCTTTCTTTTATTCCTATGTGGGATGTAGGCATTGTTGGCAAGGACTGGATTTGTACCCTGTTCCTAATTTCCATTGAACTGAATGACTTGTGAAGACATTTCAGAGTGCGTTGAAGGAACACCCACATTGACCCTTCTGAACAAGGGCATTTGGACTCGAAAAATCAACTCTGCTTTCCCTTCACAGGTGCTGCCTGACTTGCTGAGATTTTCCAGCGATTCCTGTTTTGTTTCTGGTTTCCAGCATCTGCAGTTCTTTGGTTTTTTAGGCAGTTGTGGAAGGGTGTTTTTCTGACTAGAGGCCTGTGACCAGTGGTGTTCCACAAGATCAGAGCTGGGACCTCTGTTGTTGTAATATATATAAATGATTTGGATGAAAATGCAGGTGGTCTGATTAATAAGTTTGTGGAGTTCTGAATAGTGAAGAAGGTTGTCAAAGGATACAGCAGGATATGGAGCAGTTGGAAAGTTCGGCAGGGAAATGGTAGATGGGGTTTAATCAGGATGAGAGTGTGGTGATGCATTTTGGAAGTCAAATGCAAGAGGAAAGTGTACAGTAAATGGCAGGACCTTAGGAGCATTTATAATTAGAGGGATCTTGAAAGTGCAAGTCCCTTTGTCTCTGAAAATGGCAACAGAAGTGGATAAGGTGGTAAACAAGGCATACGGCATGCATGCCTCCACGGGTTGGGCTACTGAATATGAAAGTTAGAAAGCCATGTTGTAGCTATATAAGACTTTAGTTAGACCAGACTTGCAGTATTGTGTGCAGTTCTGGCCACCACAGTCTCGGATGGATATGATGGCTTTGGAGAGGGTACAAAAGAGGTTTTCCAGGATATTGTCTGAATTGGTGTGTATTAGCTATAAGGAGAAGTTGAACAAACATGGATTGTTTTTGCTTAAAGGCTGAGGGCTAATCTGATAGAAGTACATAACATTATGAGCGGCATGGATAAGGTAGATACTCAGAGTCTTTTTTCCCAGGGTGGAAATGTCAAATACTACAGTCCATAGGTTTAAGGAGAGAGGAGGATAGCCTAAAGGAGATGTGCAACGCAAGTTTTTTTACACAGAGGGTGTTAGGTGCTTGGAACGCACTACTAGGGGAGGTGGTAGAAGCAGACATGATAGCAATGTTTAAGAGGCATTTAGACAGACACCTGAACAGGCATGGACTAGAGGGATTTAGACCATGTACAGTAGGTGAGATTATTTCAGAATGGCATCATGGTTTGCACAGACATGGTGTGCTGAAAGGTCTGTGCCTGTGCTGTACTTTTCTCTGTTATATGACCACCTAACTGAATGTCAACTATAGCTCAATGGAAAGATGCTCGGCTCTGAATCAGAGTATTTTGATCCTAAGAGAGAGAGAAATACAGGCACATAATCAAGGTGGTCACTTCACAGCAGCACTCATGGAATGTTGCATTGTTGGGGGTGCAATTGTTTGGGTGAAAAGGTGAACAGATCTGATTGAAACATAAACTTTGATCAAGAGTCCAGCACTTGGTTGCACAGAGTTTAAGAAGTCACTTGGGTGCAGTCTATGCAAGAATACGTTTACAAGAAAGATGATTTCAAAGATGTTGTGTTCCATACTCTCAAATTACAAAAACAAAATTACCCTTGATATTGGAAATTTGAAATAAAAGCAAGGCATGTAATACTTAACAGGTCAGGCTGCATCTGTGAAGAGAAGAGCAGATTTAACATGAAAGTGTCTATGACTTGAAACCATGAGTAGATTGTTAGCTAAAGTTGAGTATATCCATGTTATTTTGTGTTCTTAACAATGTTCAAATATTTAAAACCTACCACATGGTGTCAAAATCAATTTCTGACTTTGGAAAAACCCAAAAGTAAGCATCGAGATTGTAATTCCATATCTTTCTTCTCTAACTCAGTCTTCATGCGTCATTTGGGTAGCTCAAACAAGAAAGCGCAGAATTCTCTGTTCAGAGGAACAAGATGGAACTGGGAAACATCGACAGAAAAACAAAGAGAGAAAAGTGAGTAATGCAATGAAAGGAATTACTTCACCATTGGGATTACTTTGCTCTTTCAAAACATTTAAATTTTCAACTCTGAGGTTTTCGATAAAAGTCATGGTTCACACTCAACATCTGCCAGCCACACTTATTTTGTCAGGTCTCAATGAGGCCGCAAGTTGGGCTGTCTCATAATTTCGTGTATTGGGACAGAAAATACTGGCTGAAGCTGTTGTTGTGCCCATGAAACAGATGTAATTCAAGGAAAACTTTAACGAGCTTTGTACAAAAAATAATTACATTATCCTCTGGACCATGCACTTGATTCTGTTGCTGGCACATGGTACTGTAGATTTGTACGCCAGCATTAAACAGTACAATTGGATACTTCCACCTGATGGCACTGGGCTATTATTCCTAGAATCAATTTTCCAAACTTGTCAGCTGTCTGGAGTACTTGTTGTCAAGCTTCTTCAGTACTTTGCAAGCAGTACACAGATTCAAGGGAAAGAATGTTCAAATTAAACCTGCTCTGTAATTTCGATCTGGTTTTGGGCTGCTGTACACAGAAGTGGAGCTGGTGATTGGGAAATTAATAGCTCAGTTAATCCTACATTTACTGATTGAGAAGGAATATTATGATGGGGAATGAAAGCTCTGCTTCTTATACTTTAAGAAAAAGGAGAGATTTGTATTTTTATTGCACCTGCCACAACCTCTGGGTCTTCGAAACCACTTTAAAAGCAATGAAGTAGTATAGCAATGTCGGAGTAATATACTCACAATTACTGCTTAATCTTTTAAGTTTAACAAAAAAAAAACACATGTTTAGTTTGAAACTAGCTTTATAGAACCAATTAGATCTATGGAACATAGTGTGCTGAATCCTACACATCTTTTGGCAAAGTTCCAGTTGCATTGAGATTTTTTGGAGGGTTTATTATCTCCAACCCCAGTAAGATCTCCCATCATATCTTATCAAACTTACCTCTAACTACCTGCCCTACTTTTAAAGCATCCTTTACGCCTGATTTTAGCCTCATCTTACAAGTCACTATTCCCATAAAAACTGGCTCCTCAGTCAACATTCTGTCTAATCTCTTACTCTTCCACGTGAACCTTCGATGTCTGTGCACAGCAGCAACGTACGGAACCAGAAGTCAATGTTGTGATGTGCATTGGTACACCAATCACCATGGACAGAACATTGGAGCAACTGTGCACTCATGCACCTACACAGCTTGGAGGGAATGTAGCTCTCAGTGAATATCTGTATGTAATAATAGCCACCCTGTGCCTAGACCCTGCTTAAAAAGTTGTTGTGCACCTGGACAAGTGTGGACAATCCACCTTGCCTGTCACTGGCAATGTAATGGCACAACAAACACACATACCTGGCATTGCTGACATTCCCTCACCCATGAATCCCCAATCATTCACCCTTGAGGCTACGTAACCACCACACCAACCAATTTTACTTGCCCTTAGCTTCATCCCATTAGACACTTGTCTACATCACTGCTGGTCTGCCCCCAGAGCTAACTGGAGACCTGCAGCTTCTCATTGTCCAGTAGGGGAACATCACATACAAGCAAGCAATTGGACCATTCCAGAGATGAGCTTTTATTTACAGCCAACAAAAGAAAACACAATCGAAATGAATGGAGTCTACAGTATGGCCCCACAATTCAAACCAAACATTGGTCTCACAATCCACAACCATGTCACAGTCTAGGACGGTTTGTTGCCCTCAGCTCCTAGCCACTGGAACCAGGTGTTAGTCAGGCCCTGTCTGACTTGTAGCATCCAACACAGCTAAGCTCTGTCAAACACGAGGAGGGCTTCCTTCCTTCCAATGTCCTCAAACGCTCCTCCAAACACTGTTCCTGTTCTTCCAAATAAAAACCAAAAGAACTGTGAATGCTGTAATTCAGAAATAAAAACAGAAGTTACTGATAAAGCTCAGGAGGTTTAGCAGCATCTGTGAAGTGAAATCAGAGTTAATGTTTCTGATCTGGTGACCCTTCCTCAGATCTGTTCATCCTGCTCCTCAGCATCTATCAGATTGCCTTGTTGTCCTCAACAGTGCATGGCGCAGAAAACAGATGAAGGATGTACTAAGTCCACAATAAACTGGAGGGCCCTGCTCAAGAGCGGTTCGATCATAGCAACCACACTTCAGCAGCCTTGTCATCTATTCCAATGTGGCCCTGTGGAAGCATGTGCACCAACTTGGTGAAGGTGCCACACTGGCTGAGTGACTAACATGTTACATCAAAAATGGACTGCCTACTGCACTCTGACACCATTCCCATCTCAGACCCACAACAACCATGAAAAGTATCGTTGTATTGAGTAAGCACAGTGTGGAGCTGGAGGAACACAGCAGGCCAGGCAGCATCAGAGTAGAATGAAAGTTGGTGTTTCAGGTCAGGACTCTTCTTCAGAAACCTTCTTCTGAAGAAGGGTCCCGACCCGAAATGTCAGCTTTTCTGCTCCTCTGAAGCTGCCTGGCCTGCTGTGTTCCTCCAGCTCCACACTGTATTATCTCTGGTCAACATTTCCAGTCTTAGCAGTGTCTTAAAGAAAGAGATAGACAGAGACAGAAAAGTGAAAGATGGGGATTCCAGAGCTTTTACAACCAGCACAACTGAAGGGATAATGACTAATGTTGAAGCAGTTGACTTTGGGGATGCTCAAGAAGAAAGAATTTGGATAATGCAGATATTTTAGACCGATGTAGGGCTGTAGGAGGTTACCTAACAGGGACAGGTGAAGCCATGGAGGGATTTGACAGCAAATATTCAAGTTTTAAAGGGAAGAAATTGCTCGACTGAGAGCCATGTACACCAGAGAGAACAAGGGGTATTGCTGAATGGGACTTGGTGCAAGTTAAGATGCAGGCAACAGTACTTTGGTTGATTTTAAATTGACAAAGGTTAGGAGTGTAGTGTGGGTTTTACCAGCCTTGACCTGGGACAGGGTTAGGCAATGGTGCTGATGTCAAAGTCGGCTATCTTAGTGATTGCAAGAAATTGAAGTCGGAAACTCAACTCAGAGTCAAGTATGACACAAAATGTTGTATTATTGCATAGATTCCAGAAAGGCAGTGCACCATTAAGACAGTGCAGTAGCATCATGACATGTGATGTTCAAGCCTAAAGGTCCTCACCTCACCTTCAGCAGCACTGTGCAGCATGTAATCATTGCAATCAGCAATGTGAAGTGCTACAGTCCATATTGTGTAACCATAACATCAGTAAGTGTAAAACCCAGACCATGGAGTAAATTGAAGATTTTCTAATGTTGTAAATATTTAATATTAATAAACTTCAAAATATCTCCCTCAACAAGAACCCAGTTTTCATAGTCTATGTTACATGGGCTAACGCATAAGGAAGTACTCAGACCACATGCACTGGCTTTACTGTTCGAGCCAAGGAACTATATCATCAAGTTTGCAAACAGACAGCCTTCAGTTCAGACCGTTGTCTCGGAGAGGGATGAAATTGGTGGCTACATGGCATACAGATTGTTACAGGGACCAATGGATTTAGTATTCCTAATATTTAGGTTGATAAAATATCTTGATTTGCTTGTACTTATTGTAGTCACATGTACCCAAGTACAGTGAAAAACTTTGATTTGCGGCAGATTATAGCAAATAAGGACAGACAGATCATAGGGTGCATAGACAGAGCGAGGCATACAGGTTACACTGCACAAAAGATGCGCAAACTCAGATCAACATTAGAAAGATCAACATTATTTGAAGTTACAGGGTCCATTCAGCACTCTAATAATGGCAGGGAAGAGCTGCTCTTGAACCTGTTGGTGCATGTATTCAAGTTTCTGTATCTTTGCCTGACTGAAGAGTTTGGAAGATAGCATTATGGGGGGGGGGGAGGCCACATTGATGATGTTGGCAGCCTTTACACAGGAGCAAGAAGTACAAATAGATTCCACGGATGGGAGGTTAGCTTCTGTGATGGTCTGGGCTGTGCACACAACCTTCTGTAGTTTCTTATGGTCTTGGGCAGAGCAGTTACTGTACCAAGCTGTCATTCACCCAGATCTTCATTTGCTTTGCTATAAATCCTCTAAGAGTCTGCACTCCCATCTGGTGTGTCCTTAGAATAGTAAACCTGCACAGATTTTGGACATAGTATCCCATCAACCAAGACTTTAACTGTTGTAACATTTTTTCCACCAGCACAACAGAGCAGTGAGGGGATTAAACACTGACTATGTGATAGTGGAGTGGCGATAGTCCAGGGTCAGGCTTGACATTTCAGCACAGCTGCTGACTTACACACATCAATGAAACATGTTTTGCAGATGTCTCATGCTTACAAACAATGATTCTTCAACTATACACAAGCCAAAATAAACACCCAAGTGAAAAGCCATCAAGTACAGGAAATCCTCTGCGTGAAGATGTTGTGTACTATCTGTGGTTCAATAACCAAAGCCCATTGTGCAGCTGTCTCCCCAAGTTTGGTGCCGAGACAACTGTGTAATTTATATCAACATCCTACTTATTACACAGCCAAATTTGAACTGCTAATACCTGGTGCCATTTCTCAAACTGTTGTCAATTTATCAACCAGACTTCAAGCTTACCTGCAAAACTCTTTGTAAACCTGATAACATTTCACCATGTCTTCTTTCATAACACATTGATCAGAAATTCATTTATCATGTAACTGCATGTAATAAAATATAAATGACTTAAAAGATACATGTGGAAACTGGTAATTCAAATACTTATTCCTTTTGTATTCCTGTTAGGTCATCTTTTGGCAAAGTCACAGTGAAACAGTTCTGACACTTTCCAAGTCAACTGCCAAATTATATTGAGCCCAGCAGATCCCAATTACTGCTTCCTTTAAGATATTCCATGTTTTCTTATTTCCTCATTCAGTGTTTGAATCCTCTGAGGCACGTTGAAGAAGATTTCTCACCCAAGTATTGGAAACTCTCGAGTGCTGCCTTCCATGACCTTAGATCTCTCATTGGCATTGTTTGAAGTACAGCTGATAGATACTGATGCCACAAAACATTTTTTGGTTTAGTTTGTTGACAATTGTCGATGACATAGTTGGCTATGAATTTGAAACTAGCTTCAGTCTGTGCCATTGCGTCAGTGACTTCAGACTGAATCGAGCTCAAAGAATCATGATGGTCTCAGGCAGCTACTAACTATATCTTTAATTTTCTTTGAGACAAGAACACGATGAAAAGTTTTGAATACAGAATATATTAGTCATAGAAAAATTGCGATTCACATCAAAGTTAATTGAAAACATCATTTCTTTCTTCTTTGTCATTTGAGGGAAAGATGTTCATGTTCATCATCTTGGTTATTTGGTAAGGGTCTGCTGAGTATGTTGTGAATCCTGTGGAGGAACCATAAAACAAAATAACTAAAGTTATCAAATGAAGGAAATGCCAACAAGATTTCCCTTTCCCTAACTTTTTAAATTTAACATTTGTCATATTTAACTTAAATGAAACATGAATTACCAGGGAAGTTACATTCGATATGAACTATAAATTACACAAATGTTATGATCCTAAGTGATTTTATTACTGGGCAAGTCAGATCCAACCAAAAAACCTTCTTTTTACAAGTGGTGTGTTTATCCCTGAGCCCAAAAGAAAAGTCCTGAACCTTCTATCTGAAAGCATAATGTACTATTGTTTACTTTGTTTGCTGAAACTCTCCCAATGTCATCAAGATGCCTTCAGATACACAGAAAACCCATATGCCTGTAGTTCACAATTCAAAACTAAAAGCCTCAAAATTAAATTATATTCAAAATATTTAAAATGACCATACACTCTCAATCACACACAGTTTTAGTTCTCCTGCTATTCTATCTCACAAAATTGTAAGCATTCACATAATTCCGCAAATACATTTGTTATCACATAAAATTTCACAGTACTTCTAATTTGGTTTCCAATACATAGGAGCTCTCGCTCTCCTCACTCAATGAATTGGGCCCTTGAGTCATTTATCAGGAGCTCTACTCCACTGAGATACTGTTGACGCCCAAATGCACACTCCTTAGCTACATTCAGGATATTCTTGATGGCACAAATTCCCCAGAGATTCCTTAATCAGACATCTTTAATAAACAACATTAAATGCTCCAGTCAGCTGTGGGAAGACTGTAAGAAAGCAGTGGAATTATCTATTTCATATCCTTTCTCTAACCCTGTCTTCTGCTTTCTTCCCTTTTAAACAAACAGCTCCTTGTAAATGTACCTTCCCAGTTCTTTCCCTGCTCCACTTTCTTTGTTTCTAGCCGCATGGCGTTCATGTCTTAACATCCTTTCTGTTGGTACCTATTTAAGTTTCCCTAGGTCACATGGACAAGGGCAGAGACTGTTACTGCCAAACCTGATCCCAAAAAGAACACAAAAAGAGTTCAAATTACTTGCTCAGACTTGAGCCGAACAATTGCCTTCAAGGATGCATTATTCTATGGTTCTATCAAATAGATTTGCGCGAGGGCAACTTTGAATTTAGCAGTGAATGGGTGGTAAACATAAAGTGTTTGGATTTTTTGGCACAAATTGGGAGTCAAATTTAATACTAGATTGACTATGACTTGACGATACACAGTAAACCTCAAGGCCTTAGGTTTTGTTTCTAGGGACAAAGTACCATTGGTTTAAGAGCAGAAGTAGGCCATGTGGTCTGACAAATCTGCTTTGCCAACCAATAAATCACAGTTAACCTGCCTGTGGTCCTTTCAATCCAGGAACCAATCAAGCAAATATTTTTCTGAACTAGTGATAATGCAATTTTGACCTTTTCCAAATGAGTAGACAAATGCTGTGCACAATATTCAAGCCATGGTCTCAACTGTATAGGACCTTGGTGAGACCATGTCTTGAATACTGTGTGCAATTTTGGGATAAGTTTAGTTCAGTTGGCTAGACAGTTGTTTGCAAAGCAGTATGATGCTGACAGCATGGGTTCAATTCCCACACAGGCTGAAGTTACTATTAAGGACTCCCCTCTTAAACCTTTCCCCTTGTCTGAGGGAGAGTGGCCCTCAGGTTAAATCACCACCAGTTGTCTCTCTCTATTGAGAGAGCAGCCCTATGGTGTTTTGACTTGACTTGATACGGTTGAAGTAAAACTTACCTGCTTATATATTCCTTGTCCCTTGCAATAAACACTGACATTTTGTTTGTTTTACTAATCAAATGATCTTTTTGTGATTTTTGTAGCAGTACACCCAGAACCTCCCATACAACCAAGTTCTGTAATCTGAGTCCGTTGAAATAATATACTGCTTTTCTATTCTTAGCTCAGAGTGGAAATCTTGATATTTTCCCACATTATACTTCAGTTGCCAAATAGTGCCTACCTACTTAACCATAACCTATTTATATCCCTTTATAGACTCTTAATCTCCTCTTGAAAACTTACCTTTCTTGCAGTTATCAGTAAATTTAATTCCCATACATTTAATCCCTTCATTCAGGTCATTGAACTAGGTTATAAACTGCTAAAACCTGAATACTGATCCCTGTTTTCTCCACTAGTTGCAACCTGCCACCCAAAAAATACTTTTATTGCCCTACTCTTTTCCTTCTGTTAGCTATTCTGTCCTTCAAGAAAGCCAAAATCTTACATAGAATGAGGTATTATTGATATACTGTGCCTACAATAGCAGGTTAGAAGCTAGAAAGTCTGTGGTGAGTCATTTGCCTCTAGAGTCCTCAAAGCTTCTCCACCAAGTCACAGGTCAGTGGTGTTGTCAGACCTGCTGAGTTTCTCCTAAATTTTTGTACTTTGTGGAAATCCTGTTAACTGCAAGCATACAGAATTTATTTCATTCAAAGGAATGACTATCAAATATTACTAATTTTTCAGGTATGTAATGATTCTAATTCTGAATGAATCTTGACAATTCACACAAATCTACTGCAAATTTAAAATCAGCATGCAGTGTTGGAGCAACAAAATTTACTGCTCTAGATATTTTGCAATTTGACCCAATTACTTACTGTCATACTCAGCCTTTAAGTTTAAGTGATGGTAAATCTGACTTGCCCCAAACAGACATCATAACTTATCTGAACAGATTATATCATTTACGAATGGTAGGTCATGTTTTTGATGTTTGATTTCTTTTCATAATTGGAAGAAAATATTGATACGTTGACTCAGTAACTGGGGTAAATGCTAATAGGAAGTTGACATCATACTTAATAGTATAATCCTAATGGATTGACATCAAGCTATCCAGTTGGTCAAATTTGGCTATCATTTATTCTTGTTGTAGCTTAGATAATAAGCCTTGATGAAGAGTTAAGGTGGAGATTTTAAAGATTCATCCATGTCTTTGATACTTTTGTTCCATTCTCAACATTTTTTTTTACCAAATATGAGGAATGACATATTTGAGATTCTTCTCTGCCATTTTCTGTAATAAAGGATATATCGCTTTCATGCTAACCCTTACATACAGGCTGCCCAAGTCTCTTGGGACATTTACAAATCTCCTAATTGAAAATGTCTTTCTGAAACAATGCCCCACCATCATTCTTTGGTTTTTCTTGGACTCGCATTTGATTAAAATCTCTAATTCTTTGGACAGAAATGCAAATTGGCTCTGAGCTTTATTTTCGTATTGCTATTGCACTGAAAAGAATCAGTTGAATTAGTCCACATCTGGGTTAAGTGAGACATTTCTCAGGAATTAGATGAATCAAAGCTAGGCCCTTACTCTTTGCCTGCTTTTCCACCATTTCCCGACATCTTGAAAAACAAGTACATTCTACGAGAGCAACGATGTGTCTGGCACTTTTTCAGCAGCAGCTTGTAAACACTGTCAAATGAAACTATCAGTAGTCAATGGGAGGTAGTGTTTGGAAAAAGATTATTTTACAGCTGAGAGATTTCTCACTGGGTTGGATAATGTTTGTGGAGATGTTGTAATTATCTCTTGGTGATCAAGAATAAATTTAACTTGTTGGATTTACTGACACAAGTTTAATTGCAGTTGCTGAGCAACAATACAACTGCATGTTTAGAACTTCTGCTGTGTCAGGATCACAAGGGAATAAAAACGAAGCTGCTCTGTGAAAGGATTACCTAGGAATTTTGCAATTAAGTGGCAGTGTCTACCATGGGATAAAATTGGAAAAACGTGTGCATAGAACCCTGAATATAGATGACTGTTTTGTAGTTATATATTATTTCCTTTTATATATAAATGACAGAAAAGAAATTTAGCTTAATGATCAATAGACCCGACAATCTGACTACATACTACGACTGTAGCCGACATTACAAATACGTTATTACTTGGTACTTGAATGAGACTGACGGCAACCAATCTGTTAGTAAACAAGTCTATAATTAGGTATCACATGGAGCAAAGAAATGTTGCAGAATATTAAAAAATAAATTAAATTCAGCTGTTGACCATTTTTTATAATCATTTTTATTATTGATTGAAAGACAGCATATTGTACCAACATCTTTAGCAAAAAGGAAATGACATAGAACAGTATCAGACTAACCTTCCACAGTTGATGCTTTTCAGAATTGCTTTCATGAATAGCAGCAGATATTGGCAAGAACAGCATAATCTCATCTCAATTGCACATAATCACATGTTAAGTGAGCTAAATTGCTCACGTTTAACTTTCAGAACAGCTGAAAACACCAAACTCAACAGTTCATTTTTTAAAATTTTTCTTAATTGCAAGCCAGAATATAAAATGCAGGTTTTCCTGCAGTAAAATATATTTTTGTGAACATCTTTGGTTAATAAACTAGTTTCTCCTTATCCTGGCAGGAACATTGGAGTGTCGAGTAAGGCCAACTTCTAATAGGAAGAATATTTTTGCTGGTTCCCATGGTGTCCTGTGATTGGATTTGGGTTTAAATGACACAGTGGGATTGGACACGCTGTAACAGTATAGCAACTGTTTCTCAGGTCAGAGACACATGCAGGAATTCTGTGTCGTGGTTAGAAATGAGGAAATTCTGAAAATGTGTGTAAGGGCACACGTTTGACTCATACTGAAAGTAGCTTCCAGAACCTATGAAAATTCATTTGGTCCCAGACAGTCAGCAAGTGTGGCATTCTGTTTATTTTCAGGGTAATTTTATGTCTAAAAACGTTCAGGGGACATGTGTAGGCTGTGAAGTGATAATTCCCCGCAGCAAATCAATTATCACATCACAGACCATCTAGAAGATGATATGGGAGTGGTATTGAGTGGAGAAGATCCAGAACTGACATGCACACACAAGTGCTATAAAGTATTTTCTCACCGGTGAAATGATACTCTGTGTCAGTCACAATGAATTACTCTCACTAGAGTTAAATGTTTTCCTGTTTTCTTTAAATGTAGACAAGATCTGTCACCAGCGAAAGAGACTTTCATTGAAAGTTTCTAGAAGTTTCACACTACAGTTTGTTGCCCACAGTCATCTCTGCAACTTTGCTAAAGTGTTTTGCCTTGAAAATTGTTCCCCCTACTTTTAGATTTACTAAAATTTCCACATCAGTTGACTGGCTGTTCACAATCTTTACTTTCCCATTTGGGGTTTTAGGCACGCATTTCTGCCAAAATGTACCTTCAAAAAATTCTACTCGAAAGTTCCCAATCTATTTTGCTGTGCCAACAAGGTTGTACAGGATATTGATGAGGCCTCTTCTGAAATATTGTGCGCAGATTTGGTCATCCTGTTATGTGAAGGATATTACTAAACTGAACAGGATTCAGAAGAGATTTAACAGGATGTTGCTGGGATTAGAGGGTTTCAGTAATAAGGATAGACTGGATAGGCTGGGACTTTTTTCACTTGAGCATAGGAGGTTGAGGTGTGAACTTTCAGAAGTTTATAAAATCACAAGGGGTGTAGATAATTTTAAGACTGGGGGCATATTTTATAGTTGAGAAGCGATAGATTTAAAAGAAAGACATGAGGGGCTTTTTTTTACACAGAGAGTGGTTTCTGTGTGGAATGAACTTCCAGAGGAAGTGGTGGATGTGGGTAAAGTTACAACGTTTAAAAGTCGTTTGGATAAGTACATGAATATGAAATCTTTGGAGGGATATGGGCCAAGTGCAGGCAGGTGGGACTAGTTTAGTTTGGGATTATGGTCAGCATGGATTTGTTGGACTGAAGGATCTGTTTCTGTGCTCTATGACTCTGTAATTGTCGGGATGCAGCCACAGGTTTTGGTGACCATTATTATATTCAACTGCGATCATAACACTAGTTTATTCAACAAAAAAAGCACTTGATTTAATGACTGCCAAATTGTGCCATGAGTAAATGAATGAGTGGTGACTGGTAACTGGTTCATAAATTAATTATCAAATAACAAACACAAGGCCCAGTGCTTCTTTTCACTCAAAGTAATCACTTATAATACTATACAAACAATAAAGGTTGTGCAGTATTATTCGTAATTAATGATACCTTGGTGTATGTTACATCTCAAGTGGCTTCAGATTACTCCAAGAATTGAAATGGCCGTGCTCAAATGGCTTCCACAATCTTTCAAGCCCTGAATGTGTATTAAACTCCTGAAATGAATCCAAATATCGTGTATTTTCTGTAACATATGCCATTTCGGAGCACTCCAACTGGAGACTTAGCAAAATTTTTACTTCCTGTCATGTCAGCCTTAGTGATTACCATGAGAAAGGGGAGGCTTGTTTAACGAATGTCACAGGACTATGCTTACTAAAGAGCCATGTGTTGAAAGGAGGAGTCCCAGTGAAAAATCAGGTACTGATATAAATTAGAATATACTTGATAGATTTGGAATGGTGTTGCATCCTGTCAGAGTGATGACAAAATCCTAACTTTAATTCTGCAGCTTTTTGAAAGTTCTGCTCCATAGTACTGCCTGGTGAAGCCTCTCCTATCCCAGTGTTCCCAGCAATCATTTTCCTATCATCCAAATTTATGTGAATAAAAACAAAGGGTATTACATCTGCAATTTTATTCACAATGATTTTTGTCCTAATGAGGATCAGGGTGGTGTCTGTACTGGACGATGAAATATGCTTCTTGGGAACTGGTTAACACAGTAAAATATACTTGTTAAATACTAAGTGCAAAAATGTATCATGAAACTTATTTTCTATATTAAAAATATCTATCATTAATTTGATGTTTGACAGATTTTTATTTTTGCCAAATCCATAAAAGAAGCCCTTTAACCTGACTGAGAAATGAAATACATCTGCAGAAAGGAGAAAATGAATGACAGGGGAAAGCAATGTAAAAATATCTCCTGCACTGGGATGAAAGCTGAGGGAGCTTGATAATGTTATTTCTCAATGATACTCCTCCCCAGAGGTCCTATTGGACATTTCCTGAAAACATTAAGTCTTTGACCTCTGAAATCCAACAAATTGA
Source organism: Ginglymostoma cirratum (assembly GCA_024137785.1). Classification (NCBI taxonomy): domain Eukaryota; kingdom Metazoa; phylum Chordata; class Chondrichthyes; order Orectolobiformes; family Ginglymostomatidae; genus Ginglymostoma; species Ginglymostoma cirratum. The sequence goes on from JAHRHZ010000041.1 coordinate 14,864,856, forward strand.
CATAGTTGATTTTGTGAAAAGAGATTTTGAAACTATCCATCTGCTAATTGCTGCTTTTGACAACTAATTGAGAAATGATACTTTGAGGGAAAAAATGGGAATTTTAATACTTCTGTAGACATTTATAGGAGATTTAGTAAAATCAGTTCTGAAGCAGTTTTGATTTTCTATTGTGAGCTAATAGTGAGCGTATCTGTTTCTAAGAGATAAAAGGTACTGCAGATGCTGGAGAATCCGAGATAACAAGGCGTGGGGCTGGATGAACACAGCAGGCCAAGCAGCATCATAGGAGCAGGAAAACTTGACGTTTCGGGCCTAGACCCTTCATCAGAAATGGGGGAGGGGAAGAGGGTTCTGAAATAAATAGGGAGAGAGGGGGAGGCGGATAGAAGATGGATAGAGGAGAGGATAGGTGGAGAGGAGGCAGACAAGTCGAAGAGGCGGGGATGGAGCCAGTAAAGGTGAGTGTAGGTAGGGGGGGTAGGGAGGAGATAGGTCAGTCCAGGGAGGACGGACAGGTCAAGGGGGCAGGATGATGTTAGTAGATAGGAGATGGGGGTGGGGCTTGAAGTGGGAGGAGGGGATAGGTGAGAGGAAAAACAGGTTAGGGAGGTGGAGATGAGCTGGGCTGGTTTTGGGATGCGGTTGGGGGAGGGGAGATTTTGAAGCATGTGAAATCCACATTGATCCGTCTCCCCCTCTCTCCCTATTTATTTCAGAACCCTCTTCCCCTCCCCCATTTCTGATGAAGGGTCTAGGCCCGAAACGTCAAGTTTTCCTGCTCCTATGATGCTGTTTGGCCTGCTGTGTTCATCCAGCCCCACGCCTTGTTATCTCTGTTTCTAAGAATCTGTTTTGCCACTCAAAGATAATGTTACCTCTTTAAACACTCAAGGAAATAAGCATCTCAGTTACTTACTTCCACCCTAAAAAATTTATCGCAAAATCTTAAAGAAACAGATGGCACAGCAGAAATATTAGAAACAAATCTTATGTGTTTCCACTACAGTCCATTATAGTTTTGCTGGATGGAGTTTAGGCATAATTGGTGTTTCCCAAGGATCAGCCAGAGAATTGCCATCGCTATTTTCAAGCAGATACATTGTGTACAAATATTCTTTCTATCCACAAAAAATGGGAGCCTATGCATTAAACTATTTGTAAAGTATAACTTTTGCTTCTTTTCCAAACTGGGGAGGAATCCAAGCATAGCTGTCTAATTTGAAATATGTCATAACATTTTATGCAATGATAAGATAGAAAAAGACCAAACAAGATAAATAACCAACTAAAATGTCATCCAAAGACCAGCATTGTACAATGCAGAGCTGACTAACTGCTTCAGAATAGCAGTAAAATCTCAGTTGAAAGGCAATTTACACAAAACTGATTTGCATTAAAATTCACACTGTCAACAGTAACAGCAATTCATGTCAAAATTTCCTGAAAGCTTCATTAGAAATCTTTAGAACTTTTTTTTAACTTCACTATCATCTTTTTTGTCGTTTAATCATTCCTGTTTCCATCTGTTGCATAGCTTCCTGTTTATTATTCTTCTTCCTTTCTACTGGTTTACAATGTGTTTCAGGTGTGCTAAAAGGCCATCAACATGAAATGTAGAAACCCTGAACAAAATTTTTCTCTCCCCAGTGGTGGTGACAAAGGGACCAAGAAGAGTAATTAATTGGACATGTTGATCCTGAGGAAATCTTAGCCCCTTTTTCACCACCTTAGCAGTTAAGTGCTGGGTGAGAAACTCCATTTCAGACTCACGAACAATAAAGGTCCTTACATGGACAATTAACAGTTACTTAACGCATTCAATTCACCACCAGCCCAATTACCTGGCTTTCTGGTAGGTGAGAAATGTGTCTGTTTCCCGCCTGGGAAATCAGGGCAACATGTTGATTGGGTTGAAAGGGGGTGCTCTCCATGGGTGGCATGGTGGGTCAGTGATTAATGCTGCTGCCTTATATCACCAGGGGTCCAGATTCGATTCCAGCCTTGGGTGACTGTCTGTATGGAGTTTGCACATTCTCCCTGTGCATGCCAGGATTTTCTGCGGGTGCTCTGGTTTTCTCACAATCCAGACATGTGTCATTTAGGTGATTGGCAAATTACCCATAGTGTCCGGGGACGTGCAGGCTAGATGGATTAGCCATGGGAAATGCAGGGGGAGGTGGGTCTGGGTGGGATGTTCTTTGGAGGGTCGTTGTGAACTCGATGGGCTGAATGACCTGATTCCACGCTGTAGGGATTCTATGATTTGTCCTAATCTGGGCCCATTCAAGGTAGGGTTGGGAGCGAAGGAAAGCGTCTGGCTGGCAGTTTCTAGCAAAATGTTCCTTCAACATCAAGGTCTGATTCATCATTAAAATCGCTGATCTGCTTTCAGCAAATGGATTGAAGCTTGAACAGTGAGTTTTCTTGATGGTGGGGGCAGAGAGTCAATTGCTGCTAAACAGTGCCCCTTCAATACCGACTACAAACCAATGAATCTCAGTCCTATGTCCCTCTCCATTTGAAGTAGGAGCCAGGTTATAAACCAGGAGAAACATTCTATCCTGTTGCAGAACAACAGATTTTAAGAGAGACACAATCATTATAAAAGCACATTTGGCTAAAGTTTAGTTATCAGTTTCCAAGCGCAAATTACTTTCATGGCAGTACAGCTGATTGTTTGAATTCATGTTTTTAAAGCTGCAGTGATTATGGAAGGATGCTGACAGAATCCTTATATAAAGTTGCCAAACTTTTTTTTTAAAATGAATCTTAATTTCACTTACAAGTAGGCTCAGAATTTCAAGGCAGGAAAAATAATATGAACTAATGTGAATGTTTATCTCAAGATAAATTAGGTGTCAGGGAAAATTGTTTTTTTGTTGTAATGGCTAATCATTTGTTGAGCAAGATACTATTTCCTGCACTGCGTTTTTTTGTGGTGAAAAAAATTTTGAAACATCTCCTCTATAGGTCCCCACCATCACATTTGCTAATTTTATTCAATTCAAATCAATCTGCATGTTATCAAGAAATGGTTTAATGCATTGATCCTGCAAAGGCTATGGACCCTCATAACATTCCAGCAATGGTACTAAAGACTTTGTTTCCAGAACAGCTGCGCCCTTAACCAAGCTGCTCAGATGCAGTTACAACACTGTAATCCACAGCAATTTGGATAACTGCCCAGGTTTTTCCTGTACACAAATCCAATCCAACTAAATTATCATGCTGCCAGTCTTCCCTTGTCAGCAAAGTAATGGAAGGTGTTTTGAGCAGTGATGTCAAGTGGTACTTAGACAGGAATAACCAGCTCACTGATGCTGTATTTGGTTTTTGCTAGTGCTACTCAACTCTTGACTTCAGCACCTACTTGGTTCAAACATGGACAAAAAGTTGAATTACAGAGGTGATGAGAGAATGACTGCCATTAACATCAAGGTAGCAATTGACTAAGCATAGCATCAAGGGACCTAGCGAAATGCTCCACCACTGACACACAGTGGCAGCAAAGTGCAGCAGCTAGGAGATGCAACGCAGAAACTCATCAAGGCTCCCTCCAAAGCACCTTCTGTATGCACCACCTCTACTACCTCAAAAGAAAAGGGTAGCAGATACATGGGGATAGCAGCACCTTCAAGTTCCCTTCAGAGCCACATCCCATTCTGGTTGAGAAATAATTTGCCATTCCTTCACTGTTACTAGATCAAAATCCTGCAACTCCTTTAACAACACTGTGCTCCTATCCACTCCAGAATGCAGCAGTTTAAGGTGGTAGCTCGCCAGCATCTCCTCAGTGGTAATTAGGGATTGACAAGATATTTTGGCCAAGCTATGATGAAAGCTATTCATGAAAGAATCTAGGATATCTCTGGAGACATTATGTACTTTGTCTACCATCACTTTCTACAATACCCTGCTGTAGTCAACCACACAACAAAACCCTCGGTATTGCAAATGGAAGACAGGGGAAAGCCTGCAGATTTTGGTGCTTTTTATCACCTCAGGCTTCTCAAACATATTTAACGACTTTTAAAAAAAAAATTTTTTAATCAACTATTCAGCAATTTTATGTCACACCTGTGCAGTGGGTGGGACCTGAACCTAGGCCTCCTGGCTCAGAGATAGGGATGCTGCCACTGCGCCACAGATCTTTTTAATTTTTAATCTACTTTTCTAATCAACCTGTTCAGAGATGTTATTCCACACCGGGACTTGAACCCAGGCCTCCTGGTCTGGGGTAAGGACACTACCACTGCACAAGGGCTCTCCACATTTTAACCAATGTTATCATAGAATCCCTACAGTATGGAAACAGGCCCTTAGGCCCAACAAGTCCACACCAATCCTCAGAGCATCCCACCCAGAACCTTCCACCTATAACCCAACTAATCTACACACCCCTGAACACTACAGGCAATTTAGCATGGCCAATCCATCTAACCTGCACATCTTTGGACTGTGGGAGGAAACCGGAGCACCTGCAGACACAGGAAGAATGTACAAATTCTACATAGACAGTCACCCGAAGCTGGAATTGAATCCAGGTCTCTGGTGCTGTGATGTGGCACTGCTAACCACTGAGACACTGTGCTGCCCATAGAAACACTGGATAATTAGAGCAGACAGTTTACACCTCACAAAGTTCCACAAGTAGCAACAAGTTAAATGACTGGATAATCTGTGTTCAATAACATTTTTTGAGAGATAATTAATTATGAGTCAGATCCTCTACTCTTTAATTAGATATTCAAAATTATCTCTCCAGAATCCACATTTATTTCCAATGATTGTTCTTGTGTGAATGTATGAGTTGCTTTCATATGGGAGCCTTCAAACCAACTCCGGATGCTGTTAATCAGGAGCAAAAACAAAGTTGCTGGAAAAGCTCAGCAGGTCTGGCAGCATCTGTGAAGGAAAGTACAGAGTTAATGTTTTGGGTCAGGTAACCCTTCCTCAGTTCAGATGTATCTGGAACCCTGGCCCAGAAGCAGGGACACTGCCACTGCTCTACCAGAAGACTTGTATTATAACCCATATATGCACCAGTAAATAGTTAATCAGAAGGAATCCTTATTTAAATAGTTTTGTTTGTTTCTTATTATATTCATGGGTGTAAAGGTGTTTTTGGCAAGGCTAGCAATTAATGCCTATTCCTAACTGTCTTGCAAAGTCACTACAGTGCATCTTGTGGTTGGCATATTTGCAGCTAGAGTGTTCAGTGGCAAATAGAGTAATTATTTAATATGATGGATGGAGTGTCAATCTAGCAGTTGCTTTATTCTGAATGATACAAACTTCTGAAGTGTTGTTCACATTGTGGTCGTTCAGGCATGTGGAAGGTGTTCCATCACAAACTTCATTTTTGCCTTGTAAATGGAAAACAAGCTCTGGGAGGTTAGGAGGCAAATTACTCATTATAGAATTCCCAGCCTATCGCCTGCTCTCACGGTCATAATATTTGTTGCTGGTCCCATTATGTTTCTGGTCAACAGTGACCCCAAGGATACTAATGATGGGAGTTCAGTAGTGATAATGTCCTTGAAGGTGAACATAATATGATTAGATTCTATCTTGTTGGAGATTGTGATCACCTGGCATTTGTGACTTCAGTGCATAATGAATTTATGCTATTAATTGGCAGAAACTCAAAGTTTTGGAGAAATTATTTACTTAACTATTAAGTCATTGAGGAATGATCGTTGAGTTGAATTACATGAGTCAAGTTAATTCTGTTGGGCAATGGCTTTGAGCCAAAGTATGAAGGAACTTACTTATTTCTTTATTCAATGGTTCAAGATCAAGATATACAAAAGAAACAACCAATTTCCTAACTTTTTGGCTTCGACTGTAGAATGAGTGTAGATATTATACACTAACAACTCCACCTGCCCCAAATCACCCAGTTTTGAAAGAGATCTTGGAAGCTATAATGCTTGTGCTCAGTGTTGTAATGTTGTCCATTTTATTCGCTACCAAACTTCCCTCTGGTGGCTTGAGCATTCTTAAAATAGCTCATTTAGCCCATACTTTGTTAGCAGCAAGAGGGTATGTTCAGTTCTGTGAAGACAGATTAATTATTTATGGGGCATAGTTTTGTCAGAGTGAATAATGACTTTCATCCCATGAGAGTATAGTACCAAAAGACCCAGAGTTACTTTTTGGAAATCTCTACATCTAGCTCTAGCACCACTCCATCACCAACTCCAAAACGCACATTCAGTTTTGCTGGGTGAGAAACAGGTTTATTCATCATCTGTCTCCCATTCCATCCCCTTGCCTCAACCTTTTCAGTTACAAGGGATGTTCTCTGACACTGTCGTCCAGTCTGTAGTGATTACCCTTTTGGAATTAATTTGTAAACTCCAGATTGTTTAATAGACTGAATATTTATGTTGACAACGCCAGAGATGACCCAAAACCATTGACTTGAATCTTGCAGTTGTATTGATAGTAAAACTGTCAGCCTGTACCATTATTACTCTATGAAACTGACAGCAACATCTGACATTCATACATTTGGTGTTCATCATGAAAAAGATCCCCATATTTGTTAGAGTATATTATCAAATTCCTTGCAGATGGAAGTCAATTAGAAAAATCATTGAAATAATGTGAAATTCTTGTTCAAAATTATTCTCGATATCAAAATTCCTTCAAAGCATTATGCTTTGTTAAGTAAGATGTAATTGGCATCTAATAGAATTCTAAGTTCATAATCATTGCAGTACAGATTCTCTGGATGAGAGAAAATAAGTACATTTGTGGAATATCAAATTTCTTCATTTAATAATTAAAAACTCCATCGATTTTTGAAATAATGAGAACATTTTAAAGAAGTGTTGTATTCTTTACCAGCTTCTACTTTCATCTCAGTTGTCTGTACAATCCTCAGTTTTTTTTAAAAAAAAGAGATCTATTTGTTGTTTCCTGCTTGTCCATGATCATTTTTGAATGTGATTGGTTGATATCATTGCTGTTGTTGGTTGCCACAAGTTTCACATTGCCGTCACCGGAAATAAGCTAATGTTGGGAAAAATAGAGGCTTAACCAAGACTTTGCTACATCTTTGTGGGCAGCTTTGTGTGAGGTCAAAGGTATGTGCCATCACTTTGTTGCTGTCATGTGGGCCATCAAGCCTTTTTCATCATTTATCAAGTTTCTGGATTTGTTCATGTTACAAAGAAACCAGAACTTCTATCTCAGAACCTCATGCTCCTTTTCTGAGCTCATTTTTCATCAGGATCAGGTCCTGCTAATCTTTTCACGTCCTGAAAAGGAATTCTCAAGTAGTCATAGCTTACAGAACATTACCCTGTAATTGGCCTGAACTTGTGAAAAACATTCAGTGCATGCCTTGCTCAGTGGTTAGTTAAAATTCAGTGAAGGTCCCTTTAGTGACTAGTTACTGAATTAAACTCATTCTGATGCATTGCTTCATGTTGGCTCTTGGAGTGGATCCATTTTTTTGAATGAGTTGATTACAAATATTGACTTCTTTATAAACGTAAAAGTTCCCATAGGCCACATTTACAAAGAGCAAGCTTCAACCTTGGCATTCTGATCAACATACTACAAGAACGCTTACATTTTTCTCTTTGTCACAATAATCTGATTAACAGTCTATCAGAACTGCACCAGCAATACATTTATGAGAAGTAGACATTTCCACCCTGTGTACAATTAGACCCAGGGGAAGATCAAATGAGTCTTTGAAATACAAAGACTGGAATTTTATTTGACATTTAATACATCGTAATACTGATCACAGTTAAGATATTCATCACTGAGAAAATCTAGAAAATGAAACTTGACTATCTTAGTTCTAGTGATTCCAATAATCAATCTTGTTTGTTATTCTGTTTTGATGTCACTTAAGGCTGAGCTGTGTCAAATCATACCTGTCATTATGACTTCATGATACATTGGTGGTATATGAGCCAATGATGGCAGCTGGCATGATTAGTGTATTTCTTTTGTCCCTAATGAATAAAGAGAACATATAAAGACAGAGGATGAATCAAATTCTGGGAAAATTGCTGTTTTTTCCTAATGACTGACTTGGACCATGTTTCAATGACTCAATATGTCCTTTATTTAATTTTGGAAAGAATATTTCAATGCCAAAAGACATGCTATTAAGATGGGAGAAAAGACTAGTGCTTCTGCTAACGTAAGAATTGTGAAATAAAAAAGCCCAAGGTCCATCAGTTGGCATCATCTACACTGTGATAATGCAGTTACTAGCTTCATTATAATCAATCCATATCAATTAACTAATCAATGTGTCACTGTATGGCTATGTTTTGCACTTGTAATTTTAAAGCTGGTTGAAATCCCAAACCACTAGATTATTCACCAACTAGTGATCTTGCCTGAAGGGTAAAATTAATCAATAAGACACCACAAGCTGAATGAATCCATTTTGCACACCCTTATTTGTAAAAAAATCAGGACCCTGACACGTTGGCCCATTTAGTTTCCTAGAATAGCAGCTTCAAATCCTATTTCTTAGTTGTTCCCCTTCTAAAGTCAAAAACCTAAGAAATGTTGGGAGGTCTCTTCACCAGAGTCAACTACAAAAGTTTGGAGTTTAAATCCCTGTCATAGTTTATTTTTCTGGTCCATCATTCAATAATTTTCTAAGTTCCAATAAGACACTACACTTAAAAGGTCTCAGTCAGCAAAAATGTATAATCATTGATGATCTCCAGTTATTATCATGTTGATAGGACAGCTCAACAATTTAGTTCACAAAAACACATGATGTAATTTCACTGGTATGTTTGCCTTTCCTCCTTTCTGACCCGTTTCTACTGCTCAGTCCTCTTACATCGCACCACCATTGCCTCATTTACTCCCACCTCAACATCTCCAACCACTTCTTCCCACTCCCCAGATCCTCTGCTTCCTGTCTGTGCAAGCCCTCACTCACTTCCTCCCATACTTTGTCAGCTGCCTTCTTGGATTTAAAAATCAGCATTTCAGCTTTGTAGTTGGGCAGTGAGCAAAGTGTTTTGATCAGTTAAGAGGCAAAGAAACAGCAGATTTCAACATGATTATAATGGCTCAGTGTGTCAGAAAGCATGATTTAAGATAGAAAAGTAATTTTAGATTGGGGAGTTAACAGATGGTGTAATTATGAACTATTCAGAGAAGGTGTCCAATCAGTATGAAGATGTTTTAAGGATGCCTAATCATATCAGATTATGGTACAGATTGGAAAGTATCCTGATTATAATTTATGCTAGCCTTGTGTAAGTCATTGCTCACAATTTAATGTTTGCATTGTTGAAACTTCATCAAGGACTTGGCAGGGTCCAGTGAATATTACTGAAGATTATTCAAGGACTCAGCACTTAGGAAAAGGAATTTGTTTGGATTGGATGAAAATAAGCTAAAAAATAACCCGAGTTGATGATTTGAAATGCTGAGTGCCATGAATAATGTAGACGTACTTGGATGATGTAAGACCATGTCAAACTTAGGATGTGAACACAGAAAATCAGTATGTGTTTAATGAGATTGTTTTATTTCAGCCTTTCATGGGATGTGAGCATTGCTGACCAGCGTTTGTTGTCCTCCCCACTTGCTCTTGAACTGAATGCAAGTAGAAGTCAACCACTTTGCTGTGGCTCTGGAGGAACATGTAGGATGGATCAGGTAAGGGCAGCAAATTTGCTTCCTGAGAAGGCTTTAGTGAACCGTGTAGGTTTTTACAACAACTTTCTCATGGTTGCCATTAGACTAGTATTCTTTTTTAAAATTCCAGGTTTATTATTTGATCAAAGTGCCACCATTTGGGCACGATGGGATTCAAACCTATTTCCCCACAGCATATGTTTGGGTCGCTGGATTAATTAGAACATATGAAATAGGCGCAAGAGTAGGCCATTTAATAACTAATCCTTTGTTTCTGCAGGAATAGGGCCAATACATTTCTCCCTCTTGTCGTGAGCTCCTTTATTTTTCAATAGTCATGTAGATGGCATCTTAGTGAATGCCTTCTGGAAATCCGAATACGCTATAGTTAATCATTTCACTTTATCAACTCTGCTTGTTATATCCCCAGTGAACACTAATAAATTTCTCAAATGCCATTTCCTTTTCACAAAACCATGTTGACTTTGATTGCATTACGTGTTTCCAAATGTCGTGCTATTCCTTCCTTAAGAATGGACCTTAGCATTTTTCCAATGACAGATATTAGGCTAACAGGCCTGCAGTTTCCAACTTTATGTCTCCCTCCCTTCTTGAACAGAGGAGTCAAATTAGCATCTTTCCAATCTCCCAGAATCAAGAGAGTTTTGGAATATCTTGACCAATGCCTCCAATAGCTGTGCAGCCACTTTCTTTAAAGCACTTTGGACACAGCCAATCTTTTGCTGGTAATTTGTCTTCAATCTGTTAGTTAGCCAAATACGTTGTCTTTCATGATGAAAATCTTTCCTCCCATTTATACTTTACTTACCTGTTTTCTTGGGGGTGTTTATATTGACCTCCACTGTGAAGATTGATGGAAAATATTGGTTTGAATTATCTGCCATGTCCCTGCTCCTCATTATCAAGTTTACAAAAGAAATTGTATCTCTTGTTAAGCGGAAGAGGGAGGCTTAAGTGACATTGAGACGAGATGGTTCAGATGAGGCGATGGAGAGTTACAGATTAGCTAGGAAGCATTTAAAGAGAGAGTTAAGAAGAGCAAGGAGGGGACATGAGCAGTCATTAGCAGGTAGAATTAAGGAGAACCCTAAAACTTTCTATAGGTATGTGGGGAATAAAAGGATGACGAGGGTAAGAATAGGGCCAGTCAAAGACAGAAGTGGGAAGTTGTGTGTGGACCCTGTGGAGATCGGAGAGGTGCTAAACAAATATTTCTCATCTGTTTTCACTGAGGAAAAGGAGAATATTGTAGAGGAGAAGACTGAGATACAGGCTATTAGACTTGAAAGGATTGAGATCAGTAAGGAGGAGGTGTTATCAACCCTAGAAGGTGTGAAGGTAGATAAATCCCCTGGGCCGGATGGGATTTTTCCGAGGATTCTCTGGGAAGCTATGGAGGAGATGGCGGAGCCTTTGGCCTTGATCTTTGAGTCGTCATTGGTTACAGGTTTAGTACCAGAGGACTGGAGGATTGCAAATGTTGTGCCCTTGTTCAACAAGGGCAGTAGAGATGACCCAGGTAATTATAGACCAGTGAGCCTTACATCTGTTGTAGGAAAAATTTTGGAAAGGATTATAAGAGATAGGATTTATAATTAACTAGCAAGCAACAATTTGATTGGAGATAGTCAACATGGATTCGTCAAGGGCAGGTCGTGTCTCACAAACCTCATTGAGTTTTTTGAGAAGGTGACCAAGCATGTGGATGAGGGTAGGGCAGTTGACGTGGTGTACATGGACTTCAGTAAAGCCTTTGATAAGGTTCCACATGATAGGCTATTGGAGAAAATGCGGAGGCATGGGATTGAGGGAGATTTAGCAGTTTGGATTAGAAACTGGCTTTCTGAAAGAAGGCAAAGAGTGATGGTTGATGGAAAATATTCAGCCTGGAGTCCGGTTACTAGTGGTGTGCCACAAGGATCTGTTTTGGGACCACTGCTGTTTGTCATTTTTATAAATGACTTGGACGCAGACATAGGTGAGTGGGTTAGTAAGTTTGCAGATGACACTAAAGTCGGTGGAGTGGTGGACAGTGTGGAAGAATGTTGCAGGTTGCAGGGAGACTTGGATAAACTGCAGACTTGGGCTGAAAGGTGGCAAATGGAGTTCAATGCAGAAAAATGTGAGGTGATGCACTTTGGGAAGAATAATAGGAAGGCAGAATACTGGGTCAATGGAAAGATTCTTGGTAGTGTGGATGTGCAGAGGGATCTTGGTGTCCAGGTACATAGATCCCTGAAAGTTGCCACCCAGGTTGATAGTGCTGTTAAGAAGGCATACGGTGTGTTAGGTTTCATTGATAGAGGGATTGAGTTCCGGAGCCGTGACGTCATGCTGCAACTGTACAAAACGCTAGTGCGGCCTCACTTGGAATATTGCGTACAGTTCTGGTTGCCCCATTACAGGAAGGATGTGGAAGCATTGGAAAAGGTGCAGAGGAGATTTACCAGGATGTTGCCTGGTCTGGAGCGAAGGTCTTATGAGGAATGTCTGAGGGACTTGGGTCTGTTCTCATTGGAGAGAAGAAGGCTAAGAGGGGATTTAATAGAGGCATACAGAATGATCAGAGGATTAGATAAGGTGGACAGTGAGAGTCTTTTTCCTAGGATGATGACGTCAGCTAGTACGAGGGGGCATAGCTGCAAATTGAGGGGTGATAGATTTAAGACAGATGTCAGAGGCAGGTTCTTTACTCAGAGAGTGGTAAGGGCGTGGAATGCCCTGCCTGCCAATGTAGTTAACTCAGCCACATTAGGGGCATTTAAACAGTCCTTGGATAAGCATATGGATGATGATGGGATAGTGTAGGGGTTGGGTTTAGATTAGTTCACAGGTTGGCGCAACATCGAGGGCTGAAGGGCCAGTTCTGTGCTGTATTGTTCTATGTTCTACGTTCTAAGTCCCCAGCTGCATCTTTCAAGGGCCCCACACTTCCTTTGGCTATTCTCCTTACATATCTGTAGAAGCTCTTTCCGTTTGTCTTTCCATTTCTTATGTTACACTTTCAGCTTACTTTCATACTCAATTTCCACCTTCTTCATTTTGCTTTTTAGTCATCTGCTGCTGGTTCAGGATACCACTCATTTTCAACACTGTATATGCCCGATGTTTTGATTTGATACTCTCCTTGACTACCTTGGTAAACAGTGAGTAGTTAATAGTCCAGGGATAATTCCACTGTGCTATCACCTCTCCTTGACATACTTTGTGGCCAAATTATTTTTTGTAATAATTCCATAGATTATACTTGTCGTAAAAGCAAGTAGTGCCATTTTCGTTAACTTGTTTAAAGAGGAGCCAGGAGAGCTCCCTCGAATGGTTTTTTGAGGAACTACATATTTTCAAAATCCAGAAATGGAGGAGACTCAACGAGAGTTCATATTCCTGCTCAGTATCTAGTGATTCTTTGGCGTACACATTGTTATGATCCCAGACTGTCAGCTTTACTTTATGATCCCAAATGAGATCATCGAATCATGCTGCAGTCTGGTTAGGGACCAGTAACCTTTATTTATAAAGTAGACAAAGGGTGTAATCAAAGGACTTGCTAAAAGTATAAAGCCACAAAATTCCATGGTTTTGAACAAACAACAATACTCCACCACACATGTTAGAACAGTAATACAATCTTACAATGCACATGCATTGTTATTTCTAACACCCAGTAAATATATCACAAGATTGGTACAACACTGAAGGAGGCTATTTGATCCATTGTGTCTGTGTTATTCTCTCAATGAACATTATAACTTGGTGCTATTCTTCTGTCTTTTTCCCATAACTCTGAATATTGTTTCTATTTAAGTAATGACCTGATACCTTCTAGAATGCCTTCATTGAACCTGTATCCACCACAGTTCCAGAAACTATACTCCAGACCCTAACTACTCACTGTGAAAGTTATTTTTCTCATCACATTTATTTCTTTTGAAAATTATGGATTATATGTGTGGTCTTGTTCACAATCCTGTTAGAGCAGGAACTGTTTCTCCCGTCAACTTTGCCGAGACCCTTGTTATTTTTAAGCCTTCTGTCAAATCTTTTCTGTTCCAACTCCTCCATTCTATCCTCATTACTGAAGGTTCTCATCCCTGGAACCATTCTTGTAAACCTCTCTTGAACTCTCTGCAAAGCCTTCATATCCTTCCGAATGTGTGACACTCAGAAGTGAACAGAATACTTCAGCTGAGACCTAATATTTGTTTTATACAATTCTCCAGTCCCCCAGCCCCACCTCTGAGTTAGGCAGAATTGAAAAATTATTGCCAATATCTCTACAATTTGCACAATCACTTTCCTCAATATCTTTAGATGCATCTCATCCAGTTTTGGTATCTTATCAACTTTAAGTATTAACAGTTATCCAATACCACCTCCTTATCAATTTTATATTCTTCTAGTGACTGGGTTTCCTCCTCTGTCACCACAGCTGAGCCATCATCTCATTCTTAACTAAAGTATCAGCTATGCCCCTGCCACTGTATGTAAATTCCTAACTGGCCAGAGTCCTCCTTTTAGAACCTTGTTTCTTTTAATGTTTATGAGCTGTAGAAGGGATTCATCCCAACATTTAGCGCTAGTCATTTTTTAAAGTCTCCCTTTGCTACACTTATTTATTTTTTCACTTCCCTCTGAGCCTCTGTTCAGCTTGGTTCTCAGTTATATGTTATGTCTGACAAGCGCAATGAGCACACTCTCCTTCTTTATCTTAACTTTTTTTTTATCCAGGGAGCAGTGGGTTTGCTTGCTCTTCCTTTCCTTTTTAAAGGAATGAACTTCAACTGTATCCTGTTCAACAAGAAAGGAGGCATTGTTAGACCTGGTTCTGGAGAACAAAGTTGACCAAGATTCAGTTGAGAGCAGTTAGGGGATAGTGATCATAATATCACAAGGTTTAGGATGACAAGGGAAGAGGACAAAGGACAACAGAATAAGAATAATTAACTAGTGAAGAGAAGACTTCACTGGGGCAAGAGCAGAGCTGAAGGATGGCAGGATAAACTGTAATGGGTTTGTTATGAACAATGGGCTTTCTTCAAAGAACAGCTGCTTTGGGCACAGATGTGGTGGCTCTGTATTCTGTGAAATTCTGACTGTGGGACCATATCCCTCTTCCTAGCTAGTTGTTGATAACAATGTGGACCACGACCTCTGGCTTTTCACCATCACCCTGAAGAATATTCTGCAGTCACTCTGTAAAATCTTGATCCTGGTAGCAGTCTGACAATGTACCATCCTGGAGTCACATTACATGGGTAATATGCTGTGATTAAACACCCCACAATGCACATCAAATAGCATATGCGATCATGACAGATCTCACTGACTTCTTGCTAATTCCACTCCTATATTAATGGAGTGTTGGCTTACCCAAACCTGTTAAAGTTCTCAAGCAATTACAATTTTTCACTTTTGCTGATCTGACCTTTAATTTCTGCCTTGAGCTGTTCTGTCATGGACTGTCTCAATGACTGCATTCCTTTTCCATTTGATCACTCTCCTGTCCCAGGTTCATGCTTCCCTTGACTCTGAAATTGCACTCCAATACTTATTCACCAGAACAGTTAGCTTCATTGGGCCAGATGTGTTCTTCTGTTTGCAATTTTGCTCAGTTGTATGAAGCAGGTACACAAGTAGACCAAGAAACAGTCTTACCTTTGCATATTTGTGAAACTACTTCAGAATCCTGACTCCCACTCCTAGTTGCCTAATAATTCCCAGACCTTCTTCCTGAGTTTGTTCCAACAGCACAGAATCATCAAACTGCACTTGTCTTTTCCTACAGGGCAATTAAAAAAATCAGTATTCCTAAAATCGTTCCAGCCCCTGCCTCGTTCTCCAAACATTTTTGTCTATGAAACTACTTTGCAGTGATCCCCAAAACAATCCTTAGTGACCTGTTGGAGACCCTTTCAATAAACTCTGCTCTTGTCAGAATTGAAAGCTGCTGCTTCGCTACTTTCTACCCAACAAAGTTATAATGGAGCCATTTTCACAGAACGTAAGTTTTCAGCACAAAGAAAGCTTACCAAAAAAGAAGAACTTATCATGTTCCTCCCTTTTAAAAGAAAAGAAAATCTTGCCATCACAAAGATCTTTTTAACAATGGCATTGAAAATGTGGCAAGTTCTTGTCATAAACTTTGAAGGAGGACTTTGTTGCAGATGATACATTTGCCTTTTATTTCGCATATTTGCAAAGCTATAAGAGCTAAACTCACTAAAGAAAGTACATGTATGAAGTGGGATTAGCAGGATTTAAACATCATATCATTGACGTAACTTTGCACCAAAGTTTTTCTTACACCCTTTCTTTAACTCTAAGGAATGTTTGTCTCAGTTACTGCCACAGTCTAATTGTTACTCTTTTTGCCCCTTGTAGGCGTATTTCCATATTTCAATTCATTTTCTGAACTTAAAAGGGCTAATTTCTAATTTTGAGTCTTATGTGCTAACAATCATCTTTTTCTTGATTTAAGAACATTGAGTTTTTCCTGGATTTGATCTCAGCACACTTCTCAATCCTCCATTTTCCCTTGATCTCATTCCAAACATGCTGTATTTGAGTAGTATGCGTGGTTTCCTCATTCTGGACTTTGAATTTCCTTTCCAACACTGTAGTCTCCCACGCAATTCACAAACTACAACCTACAAATCATCTGAGGGTTTAAATGTTCTGTTGAGAATTGCCAACTTGCCTAGATTCCTACTGTTATAACTTTGCCACAACACAGGCCAACACTCTTGTTTGGCATCAAGTGTAATTGAACTTTCAATGTCACGTTGTTGCCTCTTTCCTTTCCATTGAAAGACCTTTATTTGGCACTCTTACATGCTTTTGTAGAACCACTGCACTGTCCATTATTGCCTGAATCAATCCTTTGCTCAATTGGCAAAAAGTTTATAATTACAAAAATAACTTTGGAATAGGACACTTCTTTCCAGATGGTGGAAGAGCTATTTTGCCCACTGCACCATTTCCTAATATAAATTCTATATTCTTAATAGGCAAATGAGGAACAACTGCAACCTCAAAAGACACCTTTTATAAGAGCATAATTTAAATTTACCTTATGCTATTGGGAAGGCACACTCCTACCCTCAGTACCCTGTTTTAATACATTGTGATTCAGGAAACTTTCTGGAGAAAGGTCCAAGCCCTTTGGTAACATTAAGCTTTGAACTAGACGAGGATCTCTCTGTATAACAATCTGTTCAGGCACTTTCTTGGCTAAAAATGAAGTGACTTCTCCAAAGATAAATCCCTTAGATTCCTTGGCACCACTATCTGAAAACACTAAATGCAATGGTTTTCTTTCAATATTCACTTTATGAAACAACTCTCCGTTGAAAATTCTTGTCACTTGTGCCAGTACCACTGGTTTAACAATCATTTCCTTTATTGGTGCAATCTTTTCTGAAGACTCCATAAACATTCCTATTTCTCCTTCCAGTTTACCATTCTCCTTGCAATAATTTGCTTTTACGTGCCCTATTTTATGGCAATGAAAACATACATGTTTTCTAACATTACTTTTGTTCTATTATACTTTCTATTACCTGGACCAGACCTGAATTCTTCATATTTTTGACTATTCCTGGGGGTTTCCATTTGACAACGTGCTAATACTGCTGGTGAGAAATATCACATGCATCTGCTAGAGTAGCAGCTGGTTTAACTTGACACCTGATGCTCATCCAAGTAAGACTTAATTGTTACCGGAATGCTATTGCTGAATTCTTCCATAAACATGACTTCCCGCTCATCTTCAGAACTTTGTTTAAACTTCAATGAATAAAACTACTGATCCCATAATGTTTCAGTTTTTCCCAACAAATTTAATAAATGTCTGTTGGAGTTTTGTCTTTATTATTCTGAATCTTAATTGGTCAGCTTCATAAACAAATTTATAGGTGTTAAATAAAACATTTTAACACTCATAATCTGACAGATTTTCATTCAAAAGCTTAAAATAAGCATCAGTCTTTTAAGCCAGAGCATGTTGAAGCTTAAGAACTTACAAGTTCCCTGACCACTTCAGATTTTTAGCAACTTTCTCAAATGGGAGAAAGTATCGCTCCACCCTTTCTGCTGTAAATTTAAGGACAAAAGGACAAAGTTTGGTTTAATCTGATTTCTGAATGGGATACCTCCCCTCATTTGAGCTATTAGACTCTCATCCTGCCCATAGCCTTGATGTTTCCATCCATGTTTCCTGATTTCTTGTTTTGTTTGTTTAAGTTTAAAATTTGTCGTCTCTGTATCCTTATCTCTGAGTCTCTCTCTATTTCAAGGTATTTTTCTGAAACTGAATTCTAGCCCACATAAGTTGTGTTTGACCTGGGTTAAATTTTTTTTCTTCCAATCCCAGATGCTGTGCAGTTACCTCACTAACTCTACTCTTTCTTAGTTCTTGCATTTAATTACATCTCCTACTTTTCAGCTAATGCCATTAATCTATCCTTGATCATTCAGATTTTCTCTCCAAAAATTTGATAGCAACTAATAATCAAAATTATCTTTTTAATATGTTGAGTATAATTTATCATGCAAATCTTAAGCATCCTTAATCTCAGCAAGTCCCAACATTCTATTACTAATCCCAGATCAGACTTCAAGTTATATTATGGTGAGGTTATTGACTTGCTCGTCGAGCTGGCTTGTTTTCGTTCAGACGTTTTGTCACCATGCTTGGTAACATCATCAATGAAGCATCCGATGAAGTGATGTTATTCTACTCCGCTTGAAACTTATACTGTCTGGTCCGGTTATGGTGAGTAGTGTCATTTCTGGTTTTGTTCTGTATGGGTTCGCAATCATCAAACATGTAGAAATGGACCCCAATAGACAAACCCATACAGAACAAAACCATAAATGACACTACTCACTATAATGGGTCAGACAGTATAAGTTCCAAGCGGAGCAGAACAACATCGCTTCATTGGAGGCCTCACTAATGATGTTACCTAGCATGGTGTCGAAATGTCTGAATGAAAACAAGCCAGCTTGGTGAGCAAGTCCGCAGCCTCACCCATAACCCGAGCTACAAATCTTTGCTAAAACCTTAAATTATATTATGGTCCCTGAACAAACCACCAATTTTACTCATGATCCCAGACAAGATCACAAATTATATTACAATCAGATTATCTGGGCTGCTCGGATGCTGTCTGACTTGCTGTGCTTTTCCAGCTCCACATTTATTAACTTTATTTTATAGTTGGGTGAAATCCAAGGGACTAGCTTATGCCTAAGAAAATAAAGCCGTAAGATTTTGATTCGACTTATTATTGTCACATGTACCTAGGTACAGTGAAACGTTTTATTTTGAATGCAGTACAGGCAGATCATACCATACAAAGAGCATTAGGGTAATAGAACAGATCGAGGAATACAATGTTATGACTGCCGAGACAGCGTACAAAGAGCGAGATCAAGATTCCGTGGTTTTTTTTAACCAACAACATTTTATAAGTTAGAATTCTAACACAATCTATATTAAATGTGCAACTTACTTTTAACAGTTAATGTGTGGTAAATATGGCTAACATGCCATGAGCATCCCAGAGCACATGTCAAATAGCGAATGTGAGCAAAACAGTTCCAATAGATAACTCTCTCCACCCACCCAGGCATTGCTGTCTTTCTGGCTTTGCAACTCCCTTTCAAAAGCCAGTCCACCATCGACTGCCTCAATGACTGATCCTGTTCTGGTTGATCATCCTTATATTCTGGGTTCATGTTCCTCTTGACTCTGATACTGCAATCCAGCAATTATTTACCAATGCCCTTAACTTCACAAGACCACTATGTCCCTGGGTTTTTTCCTGAACTCTAATTTTACTCAAATATATGTTATAAACTATGTCCTATATGTTATAAATTATGTCCTTTTATATTTGATTGTGTACCGAAATGATTTTAAAACTAAGGATTGTTGAAGATGGCTGTATTTCTTTGAAGACCAAGTAACTTGACACTCATTGTAAATACTATTTACACAGCAACTTGTTTATGTGATAGTGGAAGTTTACTTCAGACAAGCGAGAACAGGGTGGGAGGAAATGAATGGATAGAGTTTTGTCAGCAACAAGTAGCTGATTGGACTGTAGACTAGTGACAAGTTACAAAAGCAGTTATGTCATTGGCCCCTAGGTAACTGAACATCTTGGAGCTGTGAACAAGATAGTGAAAAGCCGACAGATCTCTGCGAGCTCAAGAGCTGACCTGTTCTCTGTCATAAAAGTTACTTCTGAGCCTGAAGGAAACCAATTTATTTTCTTTCAGCAGATTCTGTAAGTTGTGACTATTAATTAATAAGTCAGAGATCTTTCTATAATATAAAAACTGCCTCATGCAGACAAGTGAAATCAGCTGAAGAAGGAAGATCGAGAAGCATTTTGTACTGATCAGTACAAGAGTCATCTCAGCAAACCCTGAGAACAGCAACCACTGAACCTCTTCCTCAGTCCTTCTGTTTGCCCATAACCCTTATGTTTGTTTTCCTGTGACTGTCGATAAGTGTAGATAAGGGGGACTTTATACAAGTGTTTAGAGTTTTAACTAGTAGAGTTATATACGGACAATTCATTATAGATTATCAGCAGCCAGACACTCTTGACATGTAACAAATAGTTATTCTTATTACATACAGAAACCTGGTCTGTGCTTATTGTCATCCTGAGTATGAAAGTCAGGTTTACTTTAAAAAATCTTTAACTTTTCTGATAACTCCAGGAAGAGTGAGGATTGTTTTCCAATGCACTACTCAGTGAGGCATGACATGTGTGAAGCAAATATTGCTATAAAGTTTCCAACCCTCATTTAGTTAAAGTGAAGTGTTAATGCTTGAAGGCTCTTCTGAAATTCTCATAACGTTTCGACAACACAACCAACAACCTTCCCACTTTTGAAGATTCTACAATATTTTTTCTGAGTCTTGACTCCAACTCTTAGTTGCTTGCTAATTCTTAGAACTTCTTCCTATGTTTGCTCTAACAACACACTTTCATAGTTCTGAGGAAGAGTCACTGGACCCAAAACGTTAACTCTGTTTTCGCCTTCACAGATGTTGCCAGACCTGCTGAGCTTTTCCAGCAACTTTGTTTTTGTTCCTGATTTACAGCATCCGCAATTCTTTTGGTTTTCATAGAATTTTGGTTTTCTGCCGCATACATGCTTACCAAAAAGAAAAATTCATTACAGAATGCTCCTGGATGAGGGTAGGATCAACCATTTTTAAAAGCCCTCAAGGAACTATCAGATAAATATTTAATCTGATTTCTTTAAAAGGTGTTTCGATTGAGAGGGAAATATTGATTAGGATATTAGGAGAACTCCTTTCTCATCTTCAATATTGAAACTGTAATTAACGTCAAATATTTTGAAAATCCTTGTAACACAAAGAATTGAGACACTTTCTTGACTTAACATTTTATCTGAAGAACTACATCTTCTTTTGAAGTTAAATCCTCTGTCACGACGACCCTAGATTATCAAACTAATGTTGCATTCAAAGCTTTAATGTTGGATATGGTATCCTTTATTTTTGAGAACATCAAATAGTTGAACCCGATCTGTCCTCTGCTAACATTCCCGCATCCTCACCCACCACCCCAGATACATATATGCAGGAGTCTTGGATAGAAATCAGAAACCTGGTCATTATTTTCTTCTTAATATAAGAGTTTTGATGTCAATTATACCACCCATTTCGTTGCTCAACTGGGATGACTGAATTCAACACAGATTGGGAATCAAACCTTGTCTGCATTTCCTGCATTAACCACTGAAACATCTGTGGATGGGGGGTGTGCAAAGATGGAATCTCATTCTCATATTACAAAATGTGGGGTCTAGATCTTTATAGGGTCAGGATGGACTGCGTTATCCATTAGTGTTGTGGTTCATTATGCATACTTATACATGAAATGAAGCCACTGGATAATGTAAAACCTAAACTTCCTAATAGACCTGTGACTACATTAAGTAATCTGCAGCTTTGATTAGTTGTGAATGATAGTTGTCCATCTTTTAGCTATGTCTTTGACTGACTGTGAAAGATGTGTTTTGGTTAGATCTTGTTCAAATTGCACAGTAGAGTTTGGACGTGGCTGCTGCCTTTATTAGGATTCTTTCACCATTTTGTTCTTTGTGAGGAACACAGAGGGGCTGATTTTACATTGTTGAAGCCTGAGCCATATCATCCATCAATTCTTGTCAGTTAGTTGGGGAAGGGTGGTGGGGGTGGGGATGCGGAGGATGGTGTGTGGTGGTCATTGTAGTATGTCTCTAAGATTACTGCTTTCATTGTACATATCCATGGTCAAAGGACTTATTGTTCTTCTGGGACAGGTTTACCAGATTACTTTATGTACAACTTGCAAAAACTGTCCAGATCCCAGTATAGCTTAGAATGGGTTGTTTCATTCTTAAAGGAGTTGTCGATTGAGTCTGTTACAACCAGGTAAGGTTGGGGAAATCATCAACTTCTTTTTAACTCTTTTAACTCTCTCGCGGTCGGTCGTAATAATTTATTTTTATTTAGCATACAGCTAGCACACGTCAATTTCAACAGAAAAAGGAAGAGCCAATTACCAAGGTTTTCTTGAGTGAAAGAAAGATGAATTTTATTATCTGATAGCCCCAAGATAAGATAATAAAAATATGACATCAAATGCTCATACGGAGATGCTAAGTTTAAGAAAGTGTATCTGGTACAGACATAGAAAAATAAAGCTCTGTAATTTAGAAGGCCTTAGAGTCTTTGAGATGTTTACATTTTAATCCTGAGGCCACAGTTGAATTATTGTTGACTTATTTCTCAGCAGTGTCAGAATCTGTAGAATACTTGAGTTTTCAATGAATGTTTGTTTCTTCCAGGGTGCTTTTTCACCAAAGGCTTTTTTTCTGTGTTGATGAAAGCAGGAGGAGGGAATACATTGTGAGATCCCACAGCCAGTGCTCCCTCTAACCTTCCTTCCAACGACCTGAGCCTCTGAGATCCATGCATGGCAACAATGCCTGGAATGGGAGTCAATGTGGCGATTGGCATGCCAATGTGCACTGTGCATGGAACCTTGAAGTGACTGTGTGTGTGCACAACAGTGCAGCTAAGAGGTAATGTTGACGGGGAATTGTGAATTACTCAATGCTCGCCCAGTTGCCTGGTTCTGATGTCCTTAAATGAAAATGATAATTTCAATGCAGATGGCTTTGTTCATTCCACATGGGTCTCCCAAAGCTTGCCTCAACTTGAGATGTGGTGATTGAACCTGGAAAACCACATTTCAAAATTCTGAGGACTCGCTTAGTACATTGCTGGAATATCAAACAAAAAAAATGACGCATTCACATTGAATGTAGAAAAACCCCTTTACAATGACATAGGATAGCAAAGAATATCTGGTGACTGCTGCACTGTTTGAAGTCCATGTTCCTTCACCTGTTTAAAAAAAAACTCTCACTATGACAGTCAGAAGAGCGGGTTTAAGATTCAGATGTCCATATTTACTACCAACTAGTTGAACATCATCAAAAAGTCAGTAAGCAGCCCATATCTGACTTTGTTAATGGATAGGGATGTTATTGATAAAAAGACTGAAGAAGTTTAGGCGAAGGACCCTGCCACAAGTATCTCGTACAATGTTGTCATTAGGTTTTGACATGTCATCATTTTTGCATAAGATTACTCCAGCTACTGAAGGTTTCACCATGTTAGTGTTATAAATGTGAAGACCCCACATTTTGTAATTAAAAAAATGAGATATTAGCTCCCTTGCTAACTCAATAGGTTTATGAAATACAGACAGGGAAGGTACTGCATTTGATTCTGAATCTGTTTTGAATTAACTGGTCACAGTTTAACAATGATATGGGTGGTATAAATGACATTGTGCTTGTATTCGGAAGGGAATCAACTAGATTTCTGATTTCTATCCAATAACTCCTACTTAATGGGTGTGACGGGGGAATGTCAGGAGAATGCAGACCAAGTTTTACTCTTTGATATCTTCTGTCATTATAAGCGGGGGCTTTTCTTCATTTATTGTGAATGCATCATTTTTAGTTTGATATTCTAGTACTGTACTAAGAGAGTATTCAGTTTTGAGATGTGGTTTTTCAGATTAAATGCTAAACCAAGAATGTCCTTGCATTTTCTGGTATTTCAATTCAACATTTGAGGTGAATTACAGCATCAAAATTGAAGATAAGCAGGGCATTTTCTTACCTCCGAATCAACATTCCTCTCAACTAACACATCTAAAGAAATCTGATAGATTACTTTATCCATTGTTACTGGAGGGATGTCGCAAAATGATCATTACATTTGTTCCCATGCTGATATTCTTCGCCGTTCCATAAATAATTCATTGTGAAAAGTATGTCAAGCATACTTATATGAGTTTGCAAATGACTAGCACTTAATCTCTTTAATATTCTAACTATTATTAAGCTTAGGAATGAGCAACCACTTGGATGAGTTACTGGAGACATCCCAATTTCCATGGAATGACATAACAGTCAGAAATTTTCGCATTTAGGAGGAAGGGAGAGTGATGGAGAAAACTATTCGAAATGATAAGCTAAATAAACAAAATCATGGCTGTGATTTTTATGGTAGTTTGAATGGATAGCCTTTTGGTATCTAATATCCAAAATTTCAGATTGAAATTTCATCAGCACTCGGCACTAGCCTGCGTGGCAAAGGTTTTATTTGAGTCATTACAAAAGTGATCTGCCAGGATCTGAAAATTGTCCTGAATCGTGGCAATTGTGTAAGTTTTGTTGTTCTTACTCTTAAGCATAAGGGCACCAAGAAAAATGACCTCCTCAACATACTGAGATTGGCAAGTGATTGGAATAATACTTTGGATGTGTTGTAAATGACTAGCTCCAAATCTACCCAATTCAGCTGATTCTAGTGGTTTCTTTCTAATAATTGGAACAATTATGGCATAACAGATGTCTACAATTGGATTTTGCTTGTCCCTTTATCAAAACTGTATTGCAACAACTTGTAAGTGACATTTGTGTCTCACAAATGCCAGCCAATGACCATCACTAATAAGAGACAATCTAACCATTGCCCCTTGATATTTAATGGATCATCTACTATCGACATCCTGGGGTTACCATTGACAAGAGCCTGAACTGGACTAGCCACATAAATCTGATGTTTTGTAAAAGCAAATGAGAGGCTAGGAATCCTGCAGTGAGGAACTCACCTCCTGTCTCCCCAAAGCTGTCCGCCATCTACATGAACAAGTCAGGAGTGTGCTAGAATACTCCCCACTTGCCTGCATGAGTGCAGCCCCAACAATACACAAAAACCTTGACACCATCAGGAAAAAAAAAACAGCCCACTTGATTGACATCCACATCCACAAACATTCATCCCTCATCACCAACACTCAGTGGCAGCAGTGTGTACAATCTGCAAGATGCGCTGCAGAAATTCACCAAGGCTCCTTCGAGACCACCTCCCTCGGCCACTTCCATCTAGAAGGATAGGGCAGCAGATATATGGGAACACCATCATCTGCAAGTTCCCATCCAAACCACAAATTGTCCAGACTTGAAAATATATTATTGTTCCTTCGGCATCACTCAGTCAAAATCCTGGAGTTTCCTCCCTGATGGTGTTAGCAAGTGGACTATAATGCTTCAAGAAGGAAGCTTACTACCATCTTCTTCAGGGCAACTATGGATGGGCAATAAATGCTGGCCCAGCCTGTGACATCCACGTCCCATGACTTAATTTTTAATAAAATGGAAGTTGGCCAGTTTTGTCACATGAAGCGTTGGATTGGATAGCTCCATGTTAATGACATGTTTTCTGGAATTAAAGTTAGTTACTGTCAAGGAAACCCTTCCTTCAAGGTATTGACGTTAATACAACATAATGTCTATTTTCAAATCCCTCATGCTTGGCTAATGGTAGTTATATCTACCACTGACATCTGCTTTCACGAAAGGCTATATGATTGCCAGATTCATGGCAGCCTCTTAAAGGATAAAGATCCTTGGCAGACATCCATTTCTATGATAAATGATTCATTTACATTATCTCCATAAAACTCTGATAGAATACCAATCTTAGATTTGGGTTAGACAGTAGTTACTAGACTTTTTAAAGTTGTTGCAGTATCTGTTTGCAGTCAAAAATGTATTTCCTCGCTGTAAGCATTCCATTGAGAGCTCTGTACATGAGTGTTCACATGTAGACACAATTCAAATTGAATTTGAATTCAATAAATATCTGGAATTAAGAGTCTAATAATGACTGTGAATCCATTGTTGATTGTTGGAAAATCCCATCTGGTTCACTAATGCCCTTTAGGGAAGGAAACTGCCGTCCTTACCTGGTCTGGCCTACATGTGACTCCAGACCAACAGCAATGTGGTTGACTCTTAACTGCCCTCTGGGCAATTAGGGATGTCAATAAGTGCACCTAGCCAGCGACACCCTCATCCCATGAATGAATAAAGAATAAAGAAAATGAAGAAAAACACAGAGCTGCATTCCTAGATAGTAGGAACTGCTGATGCTGGAGAATCTGAGACAACAAGGTATAGAGCTGGATGAACACAGCAGGCCAAGCAGCATCAGAGGACCAGGGAAGCTGATGTTTCGGGTCTGGACCCTACTGTCTGGTGAATTTTAGACGCAGTAAAAATGGGTAGACCATCCAAACTCTCAAAACTCAACAAGATGTAACATTACAAATAACTCAGGTGCTCAGTGCACCTCCTAAGCACTTTTGAACAAGGCTGGACACCATCCTAAAGTTGTAATCAAGCCAAAATGGTGTAAGATAAGGTCCTCCAAGGTGTCTTTCAAACCTCCTCTCTGAGTATCAGTCAGGACTATGTTTCAGAGTTGCAGCATAAAATTACAGAATAATTGTAGTTTTAGTTGTGTAATGTAGATGCCAATGAATGGTTCATTTCTGTGCCTGAGGTATTGCAACATCTGATTCTGGCACTAATTTACCATCTGGCTTGGGTGACTCTCCCAAACAAAATGATAGACATTGACAGCTTTTCATTGCATTTGGGTGGTGCAGATCAGAAATTCAATTCCAATTTAATTAGTTACCTCTAGTGAGAACCTCTGTCATTGCTGTAACTAAGTCCAAATTTGAAACAGTTACCATAAAATCACTGTGACTGAGTATGGTGAAAATATTTACCTTCTAAATTACTGTTGAAGTCTAGACATATGATGAGAATGGAATTAAAAGGCTCCTTTAATTGAATGCTATATAATTTTTCAGTAGCTAATGCCCTATCTTATGGCATTTAACCACAGCTATCCCAAAACAAATAAGTAGTGTATTTTAAAACGGCAGGCGAAGAAATACTTAATGGAATGCTTTCTCAGAGTGTTGCAAAGAGACTGTCTCATTGTCAAGACTTGCTCTTAAAAACCTAGTTTAAGAAAAAAAAAATTGTTTATTTCTCACTGTCAATTTGAAAATAAATTGTCCCAGTTAAATATATTATTGATGGGATTGACTTTAAATAATCATGAGGCATTAGTAGTACAAAGAAGATTAAGTGTTGAATTTTCCTCTCCCTTATGTGGTGTGAGAAAGATGGGAAAGTATGGTAAAAATGAGAATAATTTTTTTTTCAAAGTCAAGGAAAAGATCTCCTCAAACCTAAATGTTGACTACAGCATTTTGCATTGAGTGGTGACTATATTATTTCCATGCATTTGGATCTCATTTAAAGCCTCAACTTGTCCTATTTATGCACCATTTCCAATTCTCCTTCACTGAGAAACTTGATGGTGCAGATTCCCGACATGAAAATCAGAACACTACATGGTGGTAGCTGCAGCTAGCTGAATGCTTGCCCTGACCAAGCAGGCAATTGCTTAGAGGCAATTTAGAGAAAAGTCCTTGCATACTTCATGGACACCATCCTCCTTGACCTTTCGTCTGTGTAAGTCAACATCTGTAAAGCACCAATCTCACCATAGCATATTCTTCATGTCAGCCCAAATGTCAACTCACACCATATCAGTCCTTCAACACTTTATTTTGCAGCTCAGGGACATATATGACTTGTATCTTTCTGCCAGGTCACTTTGCATCCTATGTCTCTTAGCTTATTTCCTTAGTGCTCGCTCATTTTACCAGTTATTTGGAAAATGCCTTCCTCTGTATATTTCACGTTGTTTTTTGTTAGCACACATTCGCTGATTCCAGTACTGGCTTATATACTTTTAGCCTCTGTGAAACTTGCATTACTTTCTGAATGCACAGAGTCTCTAGTGCTCAGCTATGGAGTTGCAGCTGCCATCGTTTGTGGCTTGCATTGCTTTGTAGCTCAGAGGGAGAGGCAAGCAGATGCTGAGCTGCTGGAGCCAATCTATCAGTAGGTAGGGTGAACACATGTCATTGCATGGTACGATGCCACACCTGCAGCATGTGGCATCAGTTTACGCAGCAAACACACTCCATGTGTAAATCAAAGGAAAAGATTGCTGAGTGGGGTCTATGGTAAGTCAGGGGATATCACTACAGACAGTCAAGGGGCTTGTCCTGGTCCAATCCAGGAGCTTGGTTCAATTGCTTGGGCTAAGCAGAGTCTGGGAGTCAGTGTTACTGTATTCCACAGGATTAGACCATGGTCAGTCATGATGCAAACAGTCTGGGGAATACAGGCAGCTCAATGAGAGTGCTGTTGGCAAACCAGTCTGAGCTGTGGTCAAGGTGAGTCATGCTGTCCTGCCCAATCAGTTCAGGGACTGGGCCACAGACAGTCCTGCAAGTTTTGGTCAGAAGGTTTTAACGGGGCACTTCTTGGGAGTCTTGGGGAAAGTTGGCAATGAAGTCTGGGGATAATCACAGTGCTAGGGGACAATTGGAGCTGGGGAAGTGGGCTTGTAGTGAAAAGCAGGGACTGGAATCCCCGGAAGGTAGGATTCAAGTAGGTCACTGTGACTATACCCTCTACATGGATGGGTTATAAGGCCAACCGAGGCAATAGGAATTTTCAGACTTATGCACAGTTGGGATCAATTGGACACATTAATAGGTATGTAAAAAGGCACAATGAAAACCATGGGAATAGCTGAAAGGTCTTCTGGGCCACAGGGACAAACAACACAACAGGGGACATGAAGGGTGCAGAGTGATTTATGTATGACAGACAGTACCTATAAGTTACTCACGTCGAAGCTGCAACCTTGCCATGTTAGATCAAATATCAACAATGCAATAACAACATCAAATGGCAGACAATACACACAATGTGGACAGAATACATGGCAGGTGTTTTTCTTTGGAATAGGAATAAAACATTTGAATATTGATACTTTCCCCGGAAGAATTAGATGTATAGGATAGAAGTATATAAAACTGAGGTGCAAGGATAGGGTGAATATTTGGAGTCTCCCATCATTGACAAAGCTTGGTGTTTCGGAAGGCAATTCACCCATTAAATGAGTTAACACAACAGTTTGCTTTTACTATTTTTTTAAAACAATATTTCCAATCAGAATAAATTATTTCAGTTATACAATATTGATTGCAGCTGTGATGTTAAGCTTTTTGCTAAATGATCGGTTCAACAAAAAATGGTTAATTCTCCTCTCAGCTCGATCCACCCAATACCGTGATCTACTATTTCTATTATTTTAAACATTAATTGTGAAATATCGTGAAGTTGCCAGCACCTTGTAAAATCATGTCAAAATCACCGTTAACTCTGTGTCGAGTGACCTTTGACACATTTAATATCAATCTCTTCACAGTTAACTGGACCACTGTTTAATTCACTACTCTACAGTGCCCAAGGGACATTTTCATTCACTGCTGTGAATTCAGATTAAAACTGTTTGGGAGAAGTGACATTTGCCCTATTCAATATTCATCATCTTGTACTTCACTATATTGTGACCTTAACTTGCACAGCTATGATCCATGGTGTGCAGGATAATGTAATATATGGTTGTCTTAATTCAGTAAAAAATAGATATGTACTTGTAGCACCCATTAGTTCAAAATTAATGATGTGTCTGCTGTGCTTTAACAGCTGCTTTCCTGTTCGCGCGCTGCAAACTCAAACTTGTCAGTGCAGCTTCTTACATGTTATGTGTCTGACACCTTTATAAACAGAGATCAGAACATTTAAATTCCTGTACCATGCCCTCAAGTGTTTACATTATAAAATGACCATGATGTCAGAGTCACCTGTGGGCACTACCAGCAGGTGCAAACGACACAGATCCTGCTCATTATGGAAACAGTAAGAGGCATTTTGCCCATTGTACCAAGAAAGCTTGTTCCAGAATCACCTATAAGGTTTATGATTAACTTTATTTGGCTTTGGGTTTATTTTGGTGTAAAACAAAAGTTACTTAATCTCTCGCTTTCTGCTCATTACACTCAGAGAAAGTAAGCCTGTTAGTTTCGCAAAAGCAAAATACTGCTGGTGGTGGAAAGCCAACATAAAAACGGAAAGTGCTGGAGGATCTCAGAGAGAGAGAGAGAAAAACAGATTTAATATTTCAATTCCACTATGACCCTTCTTCTGAACTGAAAGGTAGTTTTTATTTATAGTTTCAGAGAGAGAGAGAGAAACAGATTTAATATTTCAATTCCACTATGACCCTTCTTCTGAACTGAAACGTAGTTTTTATTTATAGTCAGAGAGAGGAAGAACAATTGGAACAGATTGAGAGTGCCCAGAGCAAAAGACAGACAGTGATAATGGTGGCAAAGGATGGATAGGGATGTACAATAGGTGGAAATGTTAGCTATGAAAGAAGAAAATGGAGCTGCTCTGCTGAAACACAAGTTGACAAGTACAGCTGTGAAAGGGTAGGGATGTAAGATGGAAGATAGAGGTCATACTCTGAAGTTGAGGAACTCAGTGGAGTCCTAGAGACTGTAAAGTGCTGAAAGAGTAAATGAGGTGTTGTTCCTTCCACTGGCTTGTTCCCACGCTAACGCTTCCATCCTTGTCCAGCTGCAGACAGAAGCTCAATGCAAGCTGGAGGAACAACACCTCATTTTCTGCTTAGCCACTTTATTGCAATAATTATGGGTGACTTTAATCTTTATGTTGATTGGATATACCAAAGTGGAAAGGGTAGCGATGACAACAAATTCATAGAGTTCATTGGGGATAGTTTCCTAGAGCAATGCATCATGGAGCCATGATATTGAGTGTCTGTGGTGCTTGTTGTGGTTGCTTTATTATGCTAGACTATCCCTACTCTGAGTTTCATGTTGGGACCCTTCTTCAGAAATGGAGGAGGGACAAGGGAGCTCTGAAATAAATAGAGAGAGGAGGGGTGGGGCTGGAGAAGGTAGGTGGGGTGGTGATAGGTGAGTGCAGGTAGGCAGTGGTGGGGGTTGGTCAGTGAGTTAGGAGGAGCAGATAGGTGGGAGAGAAGACGGACAGGTTGTGCCAGGTCAAGGAGGCGGGGATGAGAGGGAGAGTTGGTCATGGATGAGGTCAGGGGTGGGGAGATTTTGAAACTGGTAAAGTCCACATTGAGACCATTGGGTTGTAGGCTCCCAAAGCAGAATATGTTCAACTTTCCTGTTCCTCTGATGCTGCTGCGCTGCTTCGTTTCTCCAGCTCCACACTGTGCTATCTCTGACTCCAGCATCGGCAGTTCTTACTATCCCTACTCTGAGTCTGCTGTGTTTCTGCCTCTATCCTATCTGAGAATGTCTATTATATGGCTCTCAGAAGTTGCAGTACACTCTTTTTCTTTAATTTACACAATATACAGTATACTGATTACAGCTCTTCCAATCCTCTAGTCTTGATGGTATGAGACTAATGTTAGAGTTACATCATATACACTCTCATCAATAACATATTCATTCTGAGCTTATTACTTGGGTGAGCAGGTAGTGTCTTCTAAGTTTGTATTGATTTGTAAATGGCTGCTGGGAAGGGCAGGAAGCAGTGATTGGTTGGTTTCCCCGCTCTCTGTATACCATATGAAATCTGGGGCAAAGTATATAATTTTCTGGATTCTGAAGTCACTTGGCTTGAAACGTTAACTCTGCTTACATTTCACAGATGCCGCCAGACCTCTGAGTTTCTCCAGCAGATTCTGTTCTATTTATAATTTCACTGCTTTGCAGCCTGGGAATCATTCATTCATGCATTGCTATTCCTTGTGGTAGTTATTTTAAACAACAATGTGCCATAACAATGCACAACACCCAACTTTTCTGACTCTTGCATTTTATGACACAGGGGATGGTACTGACTAGTAGCAGTTATTAAAGCCCAACACTTTGAAAATATTCAACTGGAGTCAGATAACTCATGTTTTCACATTAACACAGTATTTATAAGACCCAGCAGCACCTTGCACATGGAATGTTAAAAGGTGCTGAATGAATGAAATGTACCAGGGCATTTCACAGGACCATTATAAAATTTGTCTCGGAAACACATAATAGACAATAGTAAGGTAGATTGCCAAAAGTTTGGTCAAAGGGGTAGATTTTCAGGGGTCTATTAATTGTTGAAAGAGATTTTGGAAGATTTAAGGAAGCAATTTTATGGCCTGTGTAGGTAATTGTATGGCTATCAATGCTGGAGTAAATTAAATCAGGAATGGTCAAAAGATTAGAATTAAATGAGAGCAGAAATGTTGAATGGTTGTATGGTGGGTGGAGAATATTACAAAGATTCAAAGGAGTGTGGGAGATTTAGAAGCAATGGATATAAGATAGATAGAAACTGAAAGAACTGCAGATGCTGTAAGATGTAAATACAGCACCCGGAGCTCCTTCAGTTTTTAATTAGTATTTAACTCACTGCCACATCTCTTTCAGGCATGCCCACCTTGGAGAAGTTCTACTCCTCTCTCTGACTAGTTCCAAGGAAGGGTCACCAGACCTGAAACATTAAGTCTGATTTCTCTATCACAGATGTTGCTGGATCTGCTGAGCTTTTCCAGCAATTTCTGTTTTTGAATATAAGATAGAGATTCACCAACGTTCATTTGTTAGCTCCTTATGATCTGCTGATAACTGACATCTATAGCTATCTAACATAACCTGAAAAAGGAACATTTGTAGGGTTGTAGATAAAGGACACAGAATGACACTTAGCAAACTGTTCTCGTCCTTGCAGGGAAACAGCATGGACACAATGGACCAAATGACTTTCTGTTGTCCTTGTAACCATTCAATGGTTTTATGATTCTAGGACCATCGAGGTCACAGGAATGTCATTATCACAATGTATGCCTTGATATCATACTTTATCTGACTTGAATATACATCAGAGATATTTCATTGTCTCAGGGCAGGATTCTTGAAATTCCCCATCTACGACCATTGTAGAACTTCCATTGCCAGGAGGATATGAAAGCGCAAGTTCAAGTTTCCTCACCACTTTCTGAGGGCAGCCTGGGAGGAACAATAAATGCAACCTCATCATTGTCACCCACAGCATAAAGTCACATTTGAAATACACTGTTGAGGGTTATAATTGTTTAAAGCTACTTGGAGATGAAACAAAGAATAATTGAAAAGGAACCTTAGAAGAACAGTAAGTTGATTAGGTTAAGCAGCCCTGTAGAGTTATTTACTTTTCAAAAGAATGTTAGAAATGGATTTGTTTTCATATTCAAAAAATAATAGTCTGGGCCAGTAATTTCCCATTTCTTTGGATAAGTTTTTGATGAAATTCTTCTTTAATTTTAAGAAGGGAGTAATACTTTCTGTCCTGACTTTTTAAAAAATAAGTGGAATTGGAGTTCTCAGCTGGGTGTATAGGCAAAATATTGACAATTGATTTTTGAATTCCATTGTCAAATTTGATACTGGGGGCTTTCATGAATTGACGTGACTTTAAAATGTCAAACAAAGGCACCAATTTAAAATGCCTACAGGAATTACCTTACCATTATTGGCCAAGTTTCAGGATGGATTAGATAATAGACAGTAGAGCTGAAATTAACATTTTAAGGCAACGAAAGCAGGTAGCTAGTTTCTCCAAACTCAAACCGCTACTGCTGATGATCCAAGATGCCCACTAAATACCCTAGTCTCAGTTTAAGAGCTTATGCCTCATGCACAGCAAAAGGAGTTTCAACTGTATACTCCTTTTATATTGGACACTATCCCACTTTAGCTTTGTACCTTCATGTATCAAGCTTGAAGGCAGTACGCTTGATGTTGTGTCTTTATTATTTTGTTGGAGTTAGCAGGTAAGAAGATTGCTCTTTCTTTGACTCAAGGAAACTTGTGGAATTGGCTTCTTACTACTACAGTAGAAATTAGTTAACTATATTTTAATTGGACAGAAGTACAGCTGTGCGCTAAAAGAATAACTTAAATCTTTAGCTGTGGGCAACTGGCAAAGCTGAAAAGAGGGGATTTAATTCACCCTGCCTCACCTCGTCCAAAAGCATTTATACTGCATCTTTGGTGTTAATGTGAAGTGATTTTGGCCCTTAATTTGAGAGTGTAAATCCAGAAGCTGAGCTTCAGCTAATTCTGGAGAGTGCAATGTGACACTACTGAGAAAAGGTGATTTCACTTTCTTTCAGATTCAAACTGTGTGGATTTTAACATGTTAAATTAATTGTAAAACATGTCCGGGAGGTTCATGAATATTGGGATATTTTGTGAAGTACTTTCCTTATTTTTAACTTTATTATTAGGGCTCACCGGCTACATTTTCTAACATTTAAAAATGAACTACTGAAATTCTAATAAAATAAAACAATTAACTGCAGATGCTAAAAATCTGAAACAGGAACTGAAATTGCTGGAGAAACTCAACAAGTTTGGCAGCATCTGTGGAGAGAAAGTGGAGTTAACATTTCAAGTCCAGTATCCCTTCTTCATTACTGAAAGAGGGTGTTGAAATCTGAATACAAGCAATGAGATAATCTTGACCGTAGTCAATTACAACCAAGTTGTTCAATAAGTTGAGGGCAAATGGGTTGGAATTGGTCAAACATCCTTGTAATGCAGGGTGTCTCAAACAGTAGCATCTAAACATTGGTCAACACATGAGTTTCCACCCTTCTCCATCAATAAGATTAATATCATTGGAAATTCTTCATCTCGAGACATGTAGATTTTAGGTCCGGTTTGACTGTGGCTTTGCGGCCTGACAGTGGATCTCACTGTAAAACCTAAATGTATTAATTGAATATGAATGTAATAACATTTTTACTAATCACAACGTCTTAAAGAGTATTGGAGTCCAGGAAGTGTGGGTCATAAGCCAGTTATACAACACTTGTGGTCTCAGATTTGTGAAATGTAGTTATGGAATTGTATCAAACTGGATGTGAAACATACCTGTCGTCCCAATTCCCTTGAGCCTGCTGAAAATATGACTTCAGTAACTAAAGTTGTAACACTATGCATTTTTGAAATACCATCACCTATCAAGTGAAGCTTTTTTTTTTTCATTTGTCTGAACTTTTTCTTATTAGTTTTGTGCTTATGCAAGCTCAACAGGATGCAGCTGGATGGAGCTGTAATGAGGACAGATGTGTCCTAAAATTGATCTTGATGGCTACTGACAATGGAAACAGAGCTAACATGATTCTTAGTCACATACAAATGGGGAAGCTTTGAGCCTTTTCATGATTGAGCAAGTTCTGCAAATCCCTTGTTCAGCAAATGGTAGGTAGGTAACTCCCAGTTTAAATGTCCACATGTGAAAGACAAAATCATTGACAATGAAATTACATGAGAGGTGAAAGAAATGGTGTACAAGGTTCACTTCAGTTATTCCAAACAGATATTTTAATTTGAGAAAAAGCATTCCTAAACAGCTGCTGAAGCTTTTGTGTTCCTGGCAAAAAAAAAGAGAAGTTTGGCTTAAGTTCTTAGAAATTCCCCTGGTACTGATCTGGTCAACGTCTTGTAGAGAAGTTCTGGCCCACCAAAACATCAGTGATGAGACAGAGAGTTGGATCTGGCATTTGTGAGGTATCCTCGTCTACTGCGTTGATATTAAACAAGCATCTTTATGAAAAGGTGATTGACAACACCTTGTTTATAAATGCACAACACAAGCACATAAGTCTCATTGAAAAACAACATTACCTCCATGGCGTCCCACACTGTTTCAGAAAAGCTCAACACAGGTTTCAGCAACAGTGCTTTAGCTTTCCCTTCATTACTTACCAGTACACAGATGGGGTCTATATCTACGAAATCAAGTCAGTGCTCCAGCCAATGTCCTTAATTTTACTAACAGCAGTGAGTTCAGAAAGTGTGAGTCACATCAGGTAGAATTCAGGGCAGGCTGCTGTTTGAGATGGTGGTATTTCATCAGAACTCAGCACGTGTGTGTGTGTGTGTGTTTGTGTGTGTGTGTGTCTGCATATGTGCCTCAATGTTGCATTATTGTTAACCTCTCTGGGAATGATAGAATGAGTATTTATCCAACATTTTGAGCTTGAAATTTAAGGCAGATTTGCAGAGGTTGTTTTATTTCATTTGTGTCATTGGCTAGGCCTGCATTTATTGACATCCTTAACTGCCCTCGAGAAGGTGGTGGTGAGCTCTATTCTTGAACTGCTACACTCCTTAGGTTGTAGACACACTCAGAGTGCTATTAAGAAGAGATGAGCAGGATTTTGACTCAGTTACCATGGACAAGTTGTGGTATTGTTTCAAGCAAGAATGACGCGTGGCTTGGAAGGGAATTTGCTGCTGGTGGTATTCCCATTCATCTGTTGCCCTTGTCCTTCTTGATATTAGAGTTTGTGGCTTTGGAAGGTGCCATCAAATAAACTGTGGTGAGTTGCTGCAGTTGAACTTGTAGAGGGTACCTGCTGCTGCCAGTGTGCAATGGTACTGAAGGGAATTATTATATCATTGGATGCTATTAATTAGAACAGCACCAATAATTTGATACTCACCGGATATTAGCGTATTAAACTCCCTTTTGTTTAACAGGCATACCACAATGAATCAGTTTGCAGATCATAATATATTTTCGTTGCAGATTTCAGAAACAACTGGCTGTCCAGTTAGTCAAGTGTTTGCTATGACTTGCCAGAAAAATATCCAATAAATAATCCATCGTATGTAAAAAGAGATTTAATTTCTATCACAGGTATTTATATTTGTGACCGATACTGAAAGCTCATTTTCAGAGTTTAGAGCTGCTCAACATTATGGTGTCAATTTGTTTGATCCTATACCTGAGTGCATGGATTGGCTTATTCACTGCAAGAATATTTAAGGGAAAATTTCTTCTCCTGAAAGGTATTGGAAAACTGGAATGCACTGTCTGTGAGGGTAGTTGAGGCTGGAAACCTCACAATCCTTAAAAAGTACTTGGATGAGAACTTAAAATGTCATAACATTCAAGGCTATAGGCCTAGCGCAAGAAAGTGGGAGTAGTGTTGACAATGGTGTATTTTTGGCTATACAGATTAAATGGGCCAAAGGGCCTCTTCTGTACTGTACGATTCTATGATTGTACAATAAGGAAGGAAAGCTCATACTTAAAAGAGCTTACCAATTTATCACCTGTTCACTTTGCTTGGGAAGAATTTAGGGACCATTCCCCTATGGTTGCACTGTGTGTAGCTGGTTTTCCAAGATTTGCTGATTTTGGTGATTAGTACATCTGCGTAAAGGAATGAAAAATTGATCTTTACATTTGGCTTCATCATCAGCGGATTGTCAGAGATTGATTGTACTTGCTACTGAAGGTGAGCGATAGTAATGCCTTTGCCCCAGTTTGTTAGTCTGTGTTGTCTAAACAGTTTGGGCTACATTTTAACAAAATGGGTTAAGTGTCGAATTCAGGGAGCTTCGTGGTTTTCCTTCGTAAGCCCTAGTGAGTTATCTCATGCAATTCTCTGCTCACCTCTTTCTATATGCACCATATCCCTATAGCACTGCGCTCGCACTACTTTATGTTTAGCAGTAATAGAACAGCTTACAATTTCCAGGATTCATGTTTCCGGCACCATATTTAAAGCTAAGTTGTGCACCTTGTGAGTCACTTTCAATCTGGAGTAGCCTTTCACAGCGCAGTAGTGGGAAGGAAAAGAGAAAAAAAAGTATCTGAAGGCACATCAGTGCCATGAATGACATTTCTTTGGAAGTAGAAGATCACATTTGAAAATTTATTGTCTCTTTATATCACCACCTATCTGATTGCCAGTCATTACATCAGCAGCTGCAAGAATGAAGCTACTCAGGCTATCCATCCTTAGTGCCATGACATGTTTGAGCCCTGTCTAAGAGAGTGCTACACTTTCCCTGATACCTAGCACAGCATAACATTCATCATTATTGAATATGGGATCATCACATGTTATAAAGCATACAAAGTGTTATGAACATCACTTTTTTTTATTAAATGACATGGAAAACAGAATAAAACAACAAATAAAACAGAATCACATTTAGTCGTGGGACTAAACAAGGGCTGCTTGCCTTTTAACTGACAACAAATTTACAGTCAACAAATGATAATTCTTTACAACTTGATCTACTGAAACCACATCAATAGCTGTTCTTTTCTGTTCAAGTTTCTGTGCTAGAAGTTTCCTTTCATATTGAGTTGCTTAGTTCAGTTGTCTAGACATCTGTTTTGTGATGCAGAGTGATACTAAAAGGTTTATTTCCCATACTAAAGTTAACATAAAGGTCTCCCCTTCTCAACTTCTCCCCTTGACTGAGGTATGGTAACTCTCAAATTAAACCACCATCAGCTGTCTAAGGACTACAGTGACTTTATCTTTATTTTCATGTCCTAATTTATGTTTATTTGGATGGCTTAAAATTGCTATGGACAGCTGAACAAACACAAAAGAATTTAAGTTATATTTGCACTCCATTTCATTCTTCAGTTTCAAATGAATGTAAATTTAAATACTTTAAACCGCAAATTATTTTCTGATAAAAGTTGACCACTACTGGACTGATAATACTAAATATGTTAAAAAAAAGTCAACGTATTCTTGAACCATGTAAGGACCTTTTAACCAGGCCAGAAATTTTATTGAATATGCCTGATATATTCAGCTGTATGTTAATTTTAACAATTTGTAAATTAAATGAAAATATGTCTACAGATGAGTTAAAACTGAAACACACAAAGGACAAGTTAGACATTTACTGGACATTACCGTGCTTTAAAAGTTTAATAATCAAGATCTCATTTTAGTCCAGGCCACATGTTGTGATGCTAAAACCTTGGTATTGTCCTCTAGAATCAGGAACATTGGCACTGATTTTCTGATGGGCGGATAATTATTTCTGCAACCCAAATCAGAGTCACACATCAGGAGCATGCAGGGTCCTCAATATAGCAGAATCCAAGGGAATTCCCCAGAGAATTCTGCTGGTCTATTCCCCTCTACCTGGAACCTCTGAAAGTATCTCTTTGGATTCCAGATTTAGGAATTTTCCACTACAATTAAGTAACTAGCTACTCAGGGCAAGTTTGACTACTAGCCAGTCTGTTTTGTGAGTGACCATTAAACTACGTCTTGCCCCCACTACTTACCACACGTTACCCCTTGGCACCACCCCTCCACCCTCAAGCTACACCTCTCTCAGACACTATGCAGTCCCTGAACCTGACATACTGCTCTCCTCCCTGGACCTGACACCACCCACTCCCTCTCAGACCCCTTCGGCAGCACACTTGACAACACCCTCCTCTACCAGGACAAACATTAATACTTCCGCCAGACCCAACAACCCTAAAAAGCCTCAGCCCCACTGGACCTGAGATGTTAAAAAAATTCATTCACGAGCTGTGGGTATGACTGATTACAACAGCATTGTTCGCTCATCCCTTGATGCCCTTCAGAAGGTAGTGATGAACTGCTGCCTTGAACTGTTGCAGTTTTTGTGTTGTAGATGAAGCCACAATGCCACTAGGGAGGCAGTTCCAACAATACAGAAGGAGTGGCCATATATTTCCAAGTCAGGATGATAAGTGTGGAACTGGAGGAACACAGCAGGTCAGGAAGCATCAGAGGAACTGGAAAGTTTATGTTTTGGGTCAAGACCCTTCTTTAAAATCTGAAAATCTGAAGAAGGGCCTTGACCCGAAACTTCAACTTTCCTGCTCCTCTGATGCTGCCTGGCCTGCTGTGTTCCTCCAGCTCCACACTGTTATTATCTCTGACTCCAGCATCGGCAGTTCTTACTATCTCAGGATGATAAGTGTCTTGCAGGTGGTGAAATCCCCATGTATCTTCTGCCCTTATCCTTCTAGATGATAATTGTCCTGGGTTTAGATGGTGCTGGTGAGGAATTTGGTGAATTTTTACAGTTCATCTTGTAGACTGTACATGCTGCTGCAACTGTGCGTCAGTGGTGGAGAGACCAAATGTTGCTGAATGTGGTGCCAATAAGGCAGGCTGCTTTATCCTGGAGGTGTCATGTTTCTTGAATGTTATGGCTAGCCCAGTTCATACCACCCACTGACCTGCCCTAAACACACTATCACTTAAGTGCCATCCTAGGCACCTGGCACCCTACTTACCTGGTGCTGACACCTTATCCCTATACCCTAGTACCCACCCTTCCTGGCACCCTACTAAACTGGCTCATTAAGCTCCTGGCATTCTAACCTCAGACTTACCTTATGCACTTATCCCTTCACAGGAGCTATCAAAGTGGTTGTATTTGCCACTAGGCATTTAAATCCCAGAATGTTGCAACTGACTGCTGTGGGAGAAGGTTTGCCTCTCCCTGGCTATTCTGCCCTTTGAGGAACCGATTGGAATGGTAGTACGGCTCCACATTTCTGAAAGAGCTCTGATTGGAATCTTGTGTCAGAAATACACAGGTATTTAATTGGAAAAATTGCCACTCATTGGAAAGTCCGGCTTGTTATGCCAGGTCCTAAACTGCACTGTGTCACTGGTCAAGAACCAGTTTAGTGCATCCCATCAAGGCATAAAGAGCAGAAGGCTACGACAGTCAGTCAAGGCTAATCATGCTAGTGTAATACTGAGGGACTGCCATACTACCACAGGTGCCATATTTTTGTGTGTCTTTAACCAACACCATTCAGGTGAAAGTAAAAGATTTGCTTG
Source organism: Ginglymostoma cirratum (assembly GCA_024137785.1). Classification (NCBI taxonomy): domain Eukaryota; kingdom Metazoa; phylum Chordata; class Chondrichthyes; order Orectolobiformes; family Ginglymostomatidae; genus Ginglymostoma; species Ginglymostoma cirratum. The sequence continues at coordinate 14,905,561 of JAHRHZ010000041.1, forward strand.
GCACTATTTCAAAAGAAGAGCAGGGATGTTATCAACAATGTGGTCAATATTTATGATTCAGACAATTCATTAAAAGAACTGCTTTGCGAAACACCTAAGCTCGGTTCGCAACAAACAACTACACCTCCCAGTCGCGAACCATTTCAACTCCCCCTCCCACTCCTTGGACGACATGTCCATCCTGGGCCTTCTGCATTGCCACAATGGTGCCACCCGGAAGCTGCAGGAACAGCATCTTATATTTTGCTTGGGAACCCTGCAGCCCAATGGTATCAATGTGGACTTCACAAGCTTCACAAGCCCCTCCCCCGACTGCAACCCAAAACCAGCCCAGCTGGTCCCCGCCTCCCTAACCATTCCTCCCACTTCAAACCCCACCTCCATCTCCTACCCGCTAACCTCATCCCGCCTCCTTAACCTGTCCGTCCTCTCTGGACCGACCTATCCCCTCCCTAACTCCCCACCTACATTCACCTTTACTGGCTCCAACCCTGCCTCTTTGACCTGTCTGTCTCCTCTCCACCTATCTTCTCCTTTATCCATCTTCTAGCTGCCTCCCCCTCTCTCCTTATTTATTTCAGAATCCCCTTCCCCTCCCCCATTTCTGAAGAAGGGTCTCAACCTGAAACATCAGCTTTCCTGCTCCTCTGATGCTGCTTGGCCTGCTGTGTTCATCCAACTCTACCCCTTGTTATCTCAGATTCTCCAGCATCGGCAGTCCCTACTATCTCATTAAAAGACATTTTTGTTATCATATTGCTTTTTGTGGAGGCCTTCTGTGAGCCATTTTTTGTCATTATCTTAAACCACAGCTGTCATAATTCAAAAATATTTCATTGCTAGAATAGATTTCGGGATGTTCTGAGGTCATAAAAATAACCGTCAGAATAGGAGTCTTTCTTTCCTTCTTTGTCTCTGATAAATAGAAAAAGACATTTTTTTACCACAGGCATAAATGCTTGAAAATTAGCTACAGAGTGAGTGTGCCAGCCATGTGCCTTTGTATGCAAAGACAGACCGTTGTCTGAGGTCTTTCTGTCACAGTTAAATGAGGTCTGTTCAACTATTGGATCATCCCGGTACCTCAATTATATGTAACTATAATTGTAAATGTAAATGTAATCTTCCACAAGTAAGAGGTGCCTTTTCAAACTCCAATCTGAGTCACAAGATTCTGGATTTGAATCACAGTCTGGAGCTTCAGCTCAAAAATCAAGGCTGACACACCAATATAAATCTGAGGAAGTGCTGCCCTGTTGGACATGCTATGTTTTGGAAATGATGTTAAACTGACACTCCATCTGCCTGCTTAGGCTTATGTAAAAGTTTGCACGGCACTATATAAAAGTAGAGCTGACAAGTTATTGCTGGTACGCACACAAGAACAGAAACTGCTGGAGAAACTCATCAGGTCTGGTATCATTTGTGGAGAGAAAACAGAGTTAACATTTTGAGTCCATTGACCCTCCTTCAGAACTGATAGCAGCTAGGAAAATGTGGTGACAGGGAGGGTGGACAGGAGGTGGGGATAAAGGTGGAGAGGGAGCCTGGAGAGAGGGAGGGGAAAAAATTAGGGATATAAAGAGATTGAGGTAATAAGCCAGGGAAGAAAAGAAGCTAGGAAGGTGCTAATGGAGGCTGAGAGGGTGAAAATAGGTTGGCTGTGCTGAGAGCAACCCATGTCATGACAGGACCTAGGACGTGGGGAAAAGACATGGAGAGTGATGTTAAATTATTAACTAAATAAAAACAAATAGAATTGTGGATGCTGGAAATTGGAAACAAAAACAGAATTTGGGAAAACTGGAAGAACGGTCACTGGACTCAAATGTTAACTCTGCTTTCACTTCACAGATGCTGCTGGACCTGCTGAGTTTTTCCAGCAATTTCTGTTTTAGTTAAACTATTAACTCTATTGAGTTCTGAAGGCTGTGATGGCCTCAAGTGTAAGATGAGGTTTCTCTCATCCAGCTTGTTTGAGGCTTTCTGGAGCACTGCTGAGACAGAAATGTTGGCCAGGGAGCATGGTAGTGTGTTTATAAGGCAGGTGACTGGTATCTCATGGTCATTTTTACAGACGTAGCATGTGTCCTGCAAAGAGGTCACCCAGCCTGTTTGTCTCCTGATGTAGCGGAGACTGAACTGTGAGCAATGAATACAGTAAACTGGACTGAGTGAAGTACAGGTGAATCATTATTTTGCCTGGAAGGTGTTTCTGGTACCTTGGATAGTGAGAAGATAAACAGGCAAGTGTTGCATGTTCTGCAATTGCCGTTGGCATATTTGGTGGGGTTGGGAGTGAAGGAAGAGCGGGCCCAGGTGTTCCAGGGGGAACGTCCCCGTAGACTGCTGACAGGGGAGGAGAATGTGTGTCTCATGGTGGCTTTTTTTTGGAAGTGGCAGAAATGATGGTTTATGATCCGGCTTATGAGTTATTGTTTGTGACCTATCCAATATTCACTCTCCAACCAAAGTTACAACAGCACATTATCTGGTCATTATCAGTGCTGATTTTGAGAAATAACTATATGCATATTGCCTGCTATGTTTCCTGCATTATAACAGTGATAGCATTTGAAGAACAGTATTCATTGGCTGTAAGCAATTTAAGATATTTGGTGCTTGTATAAGGTGTCCTGTAAATATAAGACTTTTGTTTTCCTGATTCAATCACAGAATTTGGAATAAAAACAAAATACTGGAAATGAACAGCATGTTTGGCATCCTCTGTGGAGAAAGGAACAGGTCACCCATCAAAACTGGGAAAAGTTAGAAATATGACAAGTTAAGTATGAATGGGTGGGGACAAAGGAGACAAGGGAAAGCTTGTGATGAAGTGAAGGGTAGGAGAAATTATGATAAAGGATTGTATGATACAAGACCAGAAGGACAGGTACAATAATGGAACAAAGGATCTTGATCATTTGGACCAATGGGCTGAGGAGCGGCAGATGGAGTTTAATTTAGATAAATGTGAGGTGTTGCATTTTGGAAAGGCAAGCCAGGGCAGGACTTATACACTTAATGGTTAGGCCCTGGGGAATGTTACCGAACAAAGAGACTTTGGAATGCACGTTCATAGTTATTTGAATGAAGAGCCACAGGTAAATAGGATAGTGAAGAAGGCATTTTGCATGTTTGCCTTTATTGGTCAGTGCATCGAGTGTAGGAGTTGGGAGGTCATGTTGTGGCTGCACAGGGCATTGGTTAGCCCACTATTGGGATATTGCGTGCAATTCTGGCCTCCCTGCTATAGGAAGGATGTTGTGAATCTTGAAAGGGTTCAGAAAAAATTTACAAGGATGTTGCCAGGGTTGGAGTGCTTGATCTATAGGG